>CM051029.1:55060205-55660205 GCA_027627225.1 Congeria kusceri
CTGCGGGACAGTCAACATCAACGAGGACACCGTCGTGGGTCTATTCTGTGGAGCTAGTCATTTTGAAATCCTGGAACTTTCCGGGGCCTGTCTGGATTTCGTGGATAGATGTGTAAAGTTGGGTCGTTTGGAGAATATCCGCTTCAATGCAAAGTGTTATAAATTCCACGCCGCTGCGAAGATAATTCTAGATAAGGTTCGATATGTTTTTCATTATTTATATGTATAAAGAAACACGATTATTATGTTACATATTGTTTCATACGAAATGCACTCAGTATCAAAATGAAGATTTATCGGCCTACACGAACACTTCGGTTTGTAGTTTGAACGAATAAAAAATTTCCCTTTTAATAGGCTTGTTCAAAATGATATACAGTTTTGACTACTCACCATAGACTCAATATTATTGTTTTTCTTATAGGTTTACCAAATAACACCTGAACGCTGTGACAGAACACGGAAGGAAACATCAGTGTAAAGAGTGCTCTTGGGTATTGCGTCACTTTCACAAACCATTCAATGTGACGTCATCTTTCAAATGCTACGTCACGCCCACCAACAACTGGAGCAGAAATTGATTGGATCAGTACAACCGACGCACGCACGGACGCAGTTCAAGTAGTGCGTTATTGTACAAGTGCTTTGTGCATTATGTGTTGGAGGAATGTTTTCGTTGTTGATATTATATTGTTGCTTGTTATATGTTAATGAATAAATATATACACCGTCGACAATGCGTTTTGTTGATACGATTATTGTTGAGCATAAATGAATATTTTAAAGCGTCGACAGTCAATCGCCATTACTTCACATGCCAAACAATACCAACACACTTCTGTCCTGCTGATAGAAGTTAAACAAAATAAATAACGAAATTGTATTTTTTGAACACATTGATTAACAATTTAAAAGATAGCGCATATAACAAAACAACAACGTCAAACTATTTTAAGTTAATACGTCCTCTAACTGTACGGCATAGATAAGTGATTTAGGAAGCGGCAATTATTGCGCGCTTTTTGTGATATATCCAGGCAGATATCTCCTTATTGTGAACAATGTCAATCGAAACAAACTTTGCACTGAACACGCTCTTTGCCGGAAGTAATCCAACATGACTGGTTTCTATCGAGCGAAGTCGGCGAAGTTTGAGACCAGTCTGTTAAATATTTCACACGCGTAACGTCATATCCGGAATCCGCTAACAGAATGGCGACGTCAAATGCGCCGATGTCAATAGCAAGTTGAAAGACGTCAGTGTTATAGTCAAGCTCCCCTCGAATCACTCGCCCTTTCCGGTTGAGGTCGCTCGGCCATTGTAGAAGGATTTTCATCATTCGGATATTCTTGTTTCTCGTCGCAATCTGTAATGGCGTCACCCCGCAGTAAACTACAAATACAGCATTTTATAATTACAATTTTTCAATATTTTCCCGTCACATTGAGGGGAGGCAATAACGTTCGATTTTAGACCTGAATAACAAACTGTATTCTCCCCTTAATTGCACAGTAAAACATAACCTTAAATGGGCAACTAACCGCATGAAATACGTTACATTTCGTCACATTTTATGAAATAACATTCTCATATAATGCATGCAAAGCCAATGCGATTTTATTTATTGCATTCTTAATCTTATGCGTTAATATTAGTGATACATACGATAAAATCAAACTTATTAAAGACACTAATTCACAGATTTTCATCATTTAAGAAATGTCTTAAAATGTCTTAACTTAAAATACTTAAGCAATTGGCCTAACAAAAACAAACATCCTCGTGCAGTACTAGTCAAGGTGACGTAACAGACGGTGAAAGGCAGTACTCGTTAAGGTGACGTAACAGAAGGTGAAACGCAGTACTCGTCACGGTGACTTTACCGACGGCGAAAGGCAGTACTCGTCAAGGTGACGTAACAGAAGGTGAAAAGGCAGTACTCGTCAAGGTGACGTAACAGACGGTGAAAGGCAGTACTCTTCAAGGTGACGTAACAGAAGGTGAAAGGCAGTACTCGTGAAGGTGACGTAACAGGAGGTGAAAGGCTGTACTCGTGTAGGGGACGTAACAGAAGGTGAAAGGCACTACTCGTGAAGGTGACGTAACAGAAGGTGTAAGGCAGTACTCGTCAAGGAGATGTAACAGGAGGTGAAAGGCAGTACTCGTCAAGGTGACGAAACAGGAGGTAAAAGGCAGTACTCGTCAAGATGACCTAACAGGAGATGAAAGGCAGTACTTGTTAAGGTGACGTAACAGACGGTAAAAGGCCGTACTCGTCAAGGTGACGTAACAGAAGGTGAAAGGCAGTACTCGTCAAGGTGACGTAACAGAAGGTGAGAGGCAGTTCTCGTCAAGGTGACGTAACAGAAGGTGAAAGGCAGTACTCGTCAAGATGACGTAACAGAAGATGAAAGGCAGTGCTCGTCAAGCTGACGTAACAGAAGGTGAAAGGCAGTACTCGTCAAGGTGACGAAACCGAAGGTGAAAGGAAGTACACGTCAAGGTTACGTAACAGAAGGTGAAAGGCAGTACTCATCAAGGTTACGTACCAGAAGGTGAAAGTCAGTATTCGTGAAGGTGACGTAATAGAAGGTGTAAGGCAGTAATCGTCATGGTCAAGGTGACGTAACAGAAGGTGAAAGGCAGTAATGGTCAAGGTGTCCTAACAGAAGGTGAAAGACAGTACTCGTCAAGGTGAAGTAACAGAAGGTGAAAGGCAGTAATCGTCAAGGTGACGTAACAGAAGTTGAAAGGCAGTAATCGTCAAGATGACGTAGCAGAAGGTGAAAGGCAGTTACCGTCAAGGTGACTTAACAGAAGATCAACGTATACCACCAATCAGGGCCTATGCTCACAGAACACATAATTAAAACTTAAGTAAATTTTCTAAAAACTATCAACTTCTTTAAACTTCTTTAATTCCGTGAGCGAGCATGTTTATACCGGTAAAGAAATAACTTATGGGTCTTAGTCCAACATGAAATATTGCTGATTTTTTACAGGTACTTTTGTAATTCAAGTTGTCGCATTACACGATAGTTAAGACTTTCCTTAGGACGTTACTGGAAATGGCCGCCGGTGCAAATACACTTACGCTGTATTGTCTTTGGCACACACAGGAATGCGGTTGGCGGACCTTTATAACATTCGTAGGCCGCCAGAACGCAATGCGCCGGACAACACCGGAATTTCACGGGCGACGATCGGCAGATTTCGTTGGGTATGGAACATGCCGAGAAGTGTTCGGTCAACTCGCAGACGGGTTTGGTTAATTCGGGAGCAAAACCTCGCATCTTTGAAACGTGCTCGATCCATGGAGGCGGACACAGGCTACTGCACGCTGGTAAAAAAAGATAAACACAATTTATAAATCTTGAAAAGCTTCCAATATTTTAGAAAATTTACAATGAAATGCACGCTTTCGAAGCTTCCTAAACGTATATACTCATGACCGTGGGTTATTTATTAACAAAACGTATAAATTGAAGAAAAAAACACCGTAAAGTAGGAATGTTGTAATTAATTAAAATGAATGAAGCCTAATAACGAGCAATGTTATAAAAATATAATGTAAAGAATGTATAGAAATATACAAATTAATCATGATAATTAAAGCGAATGAAGGACCATTGTGAGAACTCAATACACCCATAACAGACATACGTTGACGACACTGTGATATTGCTTAAGTGCCCACTGCAAAAAATGATGTGCTAATGCTATGTTTAAGAAATATTAAAATATATAAAAATTTCCATCATAGTTTGTTGTCGACTAAACCACGGTCAGGAGTATAGATGCGTGGATTTAAATCACGAGTGACAAATGGTAGGTTTGTTACGATATTGCTAGAGTGCGTTAAAGCACGCGCATTTAACTGTACAATTGCTGCGAATTCTCCAGAACTATATTCAAAACATTATGCTCTGCCCATAATTATTGCAGATTAATCTAAAATTGATTTCCTTCTTTTTCTATACAAAACAAACCGCGTGTCGTGTTAGAATCCGTAATGTTTCTTTATTTTGTTTGTGATTTTAGTTAGTAAATATTTTGACCAATGTATTTCGATTTAATTTTAAGTTACAATTTTAAACAATAAAACAATAACAATAACAGCCCGAATTTACGATTCAGATTAATACTCGCATGATATCAAGCAGAGAAAGTCAATCGTAATGAGCGAACCGGAAGTTGACGTCACCGACTCGTTAATAGTAAGAACAGCAAGCAAACAAGGTCAATTGTAATAAGCAAACCGGAAGTTGACGTCACCGACTCGTTTTTAGTCAAATGCCCGTAGCGTTCAGCCGCCTTTTGATGCAGGAGAGGGATGTTCAGATCAGCCGCGTGCACGCGGGAAACTATCCGGCCGCGTCTAGGCTGGACATCCTGTTGACCCCATGACCCCTGCTCCGACGTCATTTGAGCTGTCACGTGACACAACACTGCGCATGCGTACAACACTGAGACTTTTATAACGATCAGTTTGTCCTGTTTGAAAAAGTAGGAAGATAAGCCACCTTTAAAACGAAAAAATAAAACAATATGATTTTAACGAAAATACAATGGATTATTTTCGCAGTTTACTGGTAAAAGAATGACAAGTATTGATATTATATATTATGTTGACTTTTGTTTGAAAAGGAAATTAACCTATAAGATGTTTTTTCGTATATGAGATCGGCGTAGTAATCAATGTTATAAGTATAGCCACGAACATTTCCCATATGTTGTAATACTGACGATTTTGATTTATATCCTTAATACGTAAAACCTACATACAGTTTTGTTTCCACACAAATTAACATAAATATGTACATCAAGATGTAAATTTATAATCATATAGACATAATAACTGATACAAAGTTAATGATGTAATAACATCATTGGAAGAGTCAATATAGCTTTGTACTTCTATATCATATAACTCACTGCGAAAAACGGCGTTCAAAATTCCCACTGTTTATACACATGCAATTAATGCTGACTCTACATTGCCTTATTTACTGTAAACTAAACATACGACTATCTTTCCTTTCTACAGTAATCGCTCATAAAACATGTAATAAAGACAACTCACATGTCATAATAACACTAAAATGATGATTAAGACATCAGAAGTTCACAGATGTGGACATATAAATACATCAGACAATTCATATTAGTATATCAAACAACTTAACTCTTTGTCTCCAAATACTACTACTACTACTACTACTACTACTACTACTACTACAACAACAACAACTACTACTACTACTACTAATACTAATAATGATACTGATGATGATAAAAATGATGATAATAAAGATGATGACGATGGTGATGATGTTGATGATGATGATACTGGTGATAATGATAATGACGATAATGACGATGATAATGATAATGCTGTTGAAGATGATGACGATTATAATGCTGATAATGATCATGGTGATGCTGAAGATAATGATGATCATAATAATTCTGCTGCTGATGAAGATGATGATGCTGCTGGTAATGAAGACAATGATGGTGGTGGTGATAATGATGAGTATACTATTACTTCTACTACTGTAATTCCTACTACCACTACTACTGCTGCTGCTGATTGTTCTTCTACTACTACTACTACTACTACTACTACTACTACTACTACTACTACTAATACTTACTACTACTTACTACTACTACAACTACTACTACTACTACTACTACTACTACCTACTACTACTACTACTACTACTACTACTACTACTACTACTACTACTACTACTACTACTACTATTATTATACTACCACTACCACCACTACTACTATTACTACTACTACTATTACTACTACTACTACTACTACTACTACTATTACTACCACTATTACTACTATTACTACTATTACTACCACTATTACTACTATTACTACTATTACTACTATTACTGCTACTACTACTATTACTACCACTATTACTACTACTACTACTACTACTACTACTACAACTACAAGAAGTTACACGGTTTTCTTTACTTATGATTATTGGCGTAATGTCCGTAATTTTTTGAGTTGCGGAATATTAAATTTTACTAGTTTTGCAATAATCATACATGTTAGAATGACTAAAAAATAGTCCTTTGTGAAAATGTCTCATTCACAATCATTTTTCTTCAACTGAACTTTAAAATATTAATTTTTCATTAAACAACAGCTTTGTTTGAAATATTTTATTCGTCATATTACTGTTGTCTTTGTTCTGTTTTATTGTTCTTGTTGTTTCAGTTTTTGTTGCGTTGCTAATAGTCTTTAACATATCGCAGTTACTCATTCTAAAGTATTTTCTATATTGAAATCACAGCATTTACCTTAATATATTGGTATTCCATCATGTGACCTGATGCAGTAGTTTATTATATAAATCCGTTGCCGAAGTTCTTGCAATTATATGTAAAACTAAATAACAAATAATGTTATAGATCTAGTTAATATTATTCTTAGTTTGCTGTATGAAAACACCGGTAAAAATTAAAGGAATTAATTAATAAACTGAAACAATTACCCAGTTACCCAGTTGTCGTCATTACATATATAAATTATTTGAAGAAGAAACTTAAAATCAAATTTAATAACAATGTGCATATTAACGATTTAAGGATTAATACGTACATTTATTATATTAAACCAAATGTTAAATCCATTATATTCTTAAAAATTCAAGTTCGATGTATGAACAACGCGTAGAACATATGTAATCATGTAATGGAAAGGTGTTAAGGGAAAACTTATTAGAAAATACTTTCTAGTTGTGACAAACAAAACTGTCCCAAACACTAACATTTACAAGTCGTGAACAAACAATACTGGCATTAAATTAAGTGCCATCGTCGCGCATATATGTGCACGTATGTACTATATGTCATAACTGCTTTGATGGAGCACAATCCTTTACTAAACCTTCGTTAATCAATATGTATAGTGCATACTATATTGCTGTTCTATATATGTTGACATGCATTGAACTAGTATTCAGTTTAGTTCATTTTATTTTCAGACGGTGTTCATTGTCGATGTTTAATAAACGAGACAAATAGACCACGATCTTATTTAGCAGCTACCATCAGTTATACGTCAGTGCTTGGAAATTGTGTTTCTGTAAGATGGAGTTTGAGTTAAAAATGCCTCTACTTGATAATATGTCGTATTATAAATTTGGGTTTGAATGCGATGGTATGTTCTAATTCTAATTACATTATGCACTAAATTATCAATAAATTTTCATAATAAATATTCATGTTTAATCGAACCGAATATGTTTAGAAACACAAATATAATGTTGTATCTATTATAAATGCTTAATATCAATACTTATATCTTATCTGTCAGATATTTGTTAGTCTTTCATTCTCTTTTAATAAACCATTTTTATTTACAGATACTTCCTCCGGCTATTCATCGCGTGACGACTCGGACTGTGTATCTGTGACGTCATATGAGTCAGTGATTTCACGTGGAACAAATCAATCATCGTCGTCTGTAGATAGCCTGTTACCTTCTCAGACGAATCTTTATCTTGAAACGGGGAAGCCTACAGTAAGGTTTCAAAGTGCGCATGCGCTCTGTGAGGATATGCAAATAATTCTTGCGATGGCCGAGATGTGTGACGTCACGTTCCTAGTTGGAGCACGTGCTTCACCCGAGCACGGATTGAAAGCAGTCATGGCATCTAGAAGCAGGTGAAAAGCTTAAGTCAACAGTTGTTGTGCATTTCTGTAGCATAAATTTTAATATAAAAAATTAATCAGCATAAACCAGGATGAATTATCTTCTTTTTTTGTCGTCCGCACCATCATATCTAGTTTTTATGCATCTTCATCTGTTTTTTTATTTGATTTTCAGAGTCATGTTAGAGCTCATACGGAAACACATGAACCTCAGATCAAACAATAAACAACCGAAGATCAGCAAAACTAAAAAGGTCAAAGGCAAATCCTCATTCTGGATTACTCAGCTTGCGTCGGAGAAATTGCAGATCCCAGTGACGAATTACGACGCCGAGGTGTTCCGATTGTTGGTCGAGTATATTCACTGCGGGACAGTCAACATCAACGAGGACACCGTCGTGGGTCTATTCTGTGGAGCTAGTCAGTTTGAAATCCTGGAACTTTCCGGGGCCTGTCTGGATTTCGTGGATAGATGTGTAAAGTTGGGTCGTTTGGAGAATATCCGCTTCAATGCAAAGTGTTATAAATTCCACGCCGCTGCGAAGATAATTCTAGATAAGGTTCGATATGTTTTTCATTATTTATATGTATAAAGAAACACAATTATTATGTTACATATTGTTTCATACAAAATGCACTCAGTATCAAAATGAAGATTTATCAGCCTACACGAATACTTCGATTTGTAGTTTGAACGAATAAAAAATTTCCCTTTTAATAGGCTTGTTCAAAATGATATACAGTTTTCACTAATCACCATAGACTCAATATTATTGTTTTACTTATAGGTTTACCAAATAACACCTGAACGCTGTGACAGAACACGGAAGGAAACATCAGTGTAAAGAGTGCTCTTGGGTATTACGTCACTTTCACAAACCACTCAATGTGACGTCATCTTTCAAATGCTACGTCACGCCCATCAACAACTGGAGCAGAAATCAAAGTGCGACTTCATTGGATCAGTACAACCGACGCACGCACGGACGCAGTTCAAGTGGGGCGCTATTGTACAAGTGCTTTGTGCATTATGTGTTGGAGGAATGTTTTCGTTGTTGATATTATATTGTTGCTTGTTATATGTTAATGAATAAATATATACACCGTCGACAATGCGTTTTGTTGATACGATTATTGTTGAGCATAAATGAATATTTTAAAGCGTCGACAGTCAATCGCCATTACTTTGCATGCCAAACAATACCAACACACTTCTGTCCTACTGATAGAAGTTAAACAAAATAAATAACGAAATTTTATTTTTTTAAACAATACATTGATTAACAATTTAAAAGATAGCGCATATAACAAAACAACAACGTCAGTCTATTTCAAGAAAATACGTCCTCTAACTGTACGGCATCGATAAGTGATTTAGGAAGCGGCAAATCTTGCGCGCTTTTTGTGATATATCCAGGCAGATATCTCCTTATTGTGAACAATGTCAATCGAAACAAACTTTGCACTGAACACGCTCTTTGCCGGAAGTAATCCAACATGACTGGTTCCCTATCGAGCGAACTCGGCGGAGTTTGAGACCAGTCTGTTAAATATTTCACACGCGTAACGTCATATCCGGAATCCGCTAACAAAATGGCGACGTCAAATGCGCCGATGTCAATAGCAAGGTGAAAGACGTCAGTGTTATAGTCAAGCTCCCCTCGAATCACTCGCCCTTTCCGGTAGAGGTCGCTCGGCCATTGTAAAAGGATTTTCATCATTCGGATATTCTTGTTTCTCGTCGCAATCTGTAATGGCGTCACCCCGCAGTAAACTACAAATACAGCATTTTATAATTACAATTTTTCAATATTTTCCCGTCACATTGAGGGGAGGCAATAACGTTCGATTTTAGACCGGAGAAACAAACTGTATTCTCCCGTTAATTGCACAGTAAAACATAACCTTAAATGGGCAACTAACCGCATGAAATACGTTACATTTCGTCACATTTTATGAAATAACATTATCATATAATGCATGCAAAGCCAATCCGATTTTATATATTGCATTCTTAATCTTATGAGTTAATAATAGTGATACATACGATAAAATCAAACTTATTAAATGACACTAATTCACAGATTTTCATCATTTAAGAAATGTCTTAAAATGTCTTAACTTAAAATACTTAAGCAATTGGCCTAACAAAAACAAATATCCTCTTTAAAAAAAGGCATTAAAAAGAAAAAAAAAAGTCTGTTTAGACGCGCGAAGCCATGACCTGTGGCTACACATACTTACATATTTATTAACATAGGCCAAAGGGACTCGTCAGCTTGAGATTGTGATGTTAACGCTACGTAAGGGATACACATGTTTTGAAAACAATCAACGACAGACGTTATGGACACTTTATAAATTTTGCAATTTAAGGCGATGTTTCATTTTTTTTTAATGACACATTATTTCTGGTGTATTTTTGTAGCAGGAGTTTTATTTTGCTCCTTTATTCGTTTTGGAAATGGTAACACACAGTTTAGAAATTACCAATTTGAAAATCTGTGAATAGGTCCCTCTAAAGTTTTTAAACTCACAATTGGCGTTCTGGTGGGCGCCATTGGCCAGGAAATACTGTACGAGGGAGGTACATCCGTACAGGGTGGCCATACACAAGGCGTTACTGTGCTCGTACCGGCACAGGTTCAGATTCGCACCGGACTTGAATAGAAGTGATAACATGGGCTGAATGGTAATTTTACTACTAGGCCTACGTACTTTTCAAACAAATGCTCAAATAAATTGTAAAATGATCAAATAAAACTAGGTATTTAAATTGATTTTGAAACATATATAGTGTTCTGGCTTAAATTTCAGGCTTCAGAACTATGCAAAGGATACCGTTATAACTGAAATGCTAAAATAAAATAATCCCAAAAAGTAAATAGATTAATGAGTTTAAGTACGAGAAATGCTTGTTCAACATGACGTAAACCGCAATTAAGATTTTGTAGAATAAGCTAATTACCGGTATGTTATTACATGCCGATTACCGGAAGGTGGTATTGTGAACAGACTATGCCAAAAAAAAATCAATAATAGGCAAACGAACACTTCACACACATGATGACATATTTAGTGCAAATGTTCCGACTAGGCAACCCTTTGTACCTGAATGAGCAATATGCAGATAATCATGACGTCATCGTCTACGTCAGGACCTGTCACCCTGTGATACCAGAGCAGGTTGGTGATTGGACACTGGCCCCCGTTGTCAAGGACGTTGGGGTCGGCCCGCGCGGATAGCAGCGTCTCCACCACCTCCACGTGCTTGGTGATCATAGCACACTGTAATACATGTACAAGACACAATGATAGATCACACCGAAATGTGTGGGAGATACTTGTACTTTGATAGGACTACTTAATTTGAATGCCAAAGTTGCGTGAGTTATATTTTATTTCAGTTCTTGCCCTTCCGCGCCGAAGCAGTTAGTATAGGCAAGACCCTTTTACTTTACAGGCGAGAAAAGGGAGAGAAGCATATGCACTCCGAATTTAGGTCATTTTTTCTCGGACACTTTAATCACTTAGACAGTTATGGGTTCGGAGATGCTAGAAATCTGAGACCAATTGGACTCTAAAGGGTATATTATACATGTACATCACTGTATCGTGGTTGTTGATGGGTAAGAAAGTGCGCAAATAAATCAAAACGTTTAACAGACTCGTTAATTAGTTTATTTCTAGTTGCATACTTTGTGCGTCTTTTCGCTTCGAATTCGGCTACTTGGAAGTCTAAGCACTAGACTGCGGTGCTAAAATACATTTTCTGCATGAATTAAGAAACAATTCTATATTTATTGTTGTTTATCGGCAAATAAATAACGATTTGGAGTTCCGATGCGTAGAAATTAAACCAAGAGGGCGTTAATTCGAGTTGTTTTATAGCTACGCATCAGAACGACAAAGAGTTGTTTACTTGCCGATAAACAATGATAATGCGAAAATTATTTCGATTCTAACATGATTTGACATATATTTTTTCAGTTGTAATTAGAACTACTTTTTACTACGCTCCTCTCAGAATCGGAACTTCTTTTTGCATTGTTTATTGGGTAGTTTGACAACGATAATTTTGATCTTTGTCTATGCAAATATTAGCGAATATTCACCTGAAGGGCGGTTCGAGCCTCTCTGTAGCATTTCAGGTTGGGATCCGCCCCTGCCCCCAGTAGCAGACGTACCATCTCCAGCATGACGTCAGCACCCAGGGATTTGTTGCCGCAGGCGTGTATCAGTGGCGTCACGCCGTAATTGTTACGTACGTTGACGTCGGCGCCGTAACGTAAAAGAACCTGAAGCGATTGAAATTAGAATTAATATATGCAAAAATCTTAGTTTCTTATGTATTAGGGATGTCAATGAAAACTAAAACGCTTTTCGAATATTCGAAATCATTATTCGAATATTCGGTCCATTTATTTCCTCATGTCAATGTCACCACAGTTCCTTCTTTGTTTCATCATTATCATCATCAGCATCAGCAGCATTAATAATTTGCGTTCCAATACATATGTACGAATTTGCAATGTAGAAATAAAAATATCTGAACTGCGTGCCACGGGAAAGAAATGACAGGAGAAATGAATGGGCGTATATTAGAATATCGTTTGAATACACTGTTATGTTGTTTGTTGTTAGTATGTTCGTTCGTTCGTTTGTTTGATTATTTGGGTCTTCAACGCGTTTAAGAGTGTGTTAAATCGTTCTTAAAGTTTCCCATTGGACATTCCTATGGTAGTATACATTTTTTATTTGAACAAACCTTCAAGCAGTCGATCGACCCCACGTCGACGGTGATATGCATGGCGCACTTGCCGTACTTGTCGCCGACGTCCACGATTTCCGGGTCGTGTTGCAGCAGCATCGCCGCGATGTCGTCATACTGGGTGAGCATGCAGTACATGAGCGGCGTCTGGTACCAGGTGTCCCGGATGTAGAGGTTGGCTCCCTTCTCAAGTAGCACCTGCCGTTCAAACCAGTACGATATGATTCATTCCTATGAAAAGAGCCAGATGGAAATAGCAGTGTGCTGCACCCTGCTACGTTTTGGTTTCACACTGCTCAGTACCCCTCTGGGCTTATCAACACAGGATTATTTAATACCCGTTTTGAAATTCAATAATTTATATTTTTGCAAATATCAACTGGCAAATGAACAGGCTTTCCACCCTGCCCCTTTTGAACAGCACTCTGAACCTTTTTAGGTCAAAGATCGTTTCTCTATTTTTCATTCCAACAAATGCGAGTTTATAATTGGCAAAACGTGTTTTCATGCTTGTTTTTGACGATCACTTGATACCCTTTTTCAAGTAAAGGCAAGGCTTAGTTACCTTCTAAAACAGGCTGACACCGACAAATTTGTAACACCGTCGGCGTCGGCCTTTCTAGATTACCTTGTTACAGTCGTAGCGCCCTTCCCTATATAACACAGTCGAAGCGCCCCTTCTTACATTACCTTAACACAGTCGTAGCGACCCTTCTGACATTATCTAAACACAGTCGTAGCACAACTTCTTACATTACCTTAACACAGTCGTGGCGCCCCTTCTTACATTACCATAACACAGTCATAGCGCCCTTTTTTACATTACCTTAACACAGTAATAGCGCCCCTTCTTACATTACCTTAACACAGTCACAGCGCCCCTTCTTACATTACCTTAACACAGTCATAGCGCCCATTCTTATATTACCTTAGCACAGTCATAGCGCCCCTTCTTATATTACCTCGGCACAGTCGTAGCGCCCCTTTTTACATTACCTTAACACAATCATGGCAACCATTCTTACATTACCTTAACACATGCATAGCGCCCCTTCTTACATTACCTTAACACAGTCATAGCATCCCCTTTTACATTACCTTAACACAGTCATAGCGCCCCTTTTTACAATACTTTTTTACAGTCATAGCACGTCTTCTTACATTACAATAACACAGTCATAGCACCTCTCCTAACATTACCTTAACACAGTCATAGCACCTCTTCTTACATTACCATAACACAGTCATAGCACCTCTTCTTACATTACCTTAAACCAGTCATAGTACCTCTTCTTACAATACCATAACACAGTCATAGCACCTCTTCTTACATTACCTTAACACAGTCATAGCACCTCTTCTTACGTTACCATAACACAGTCATAACACCTCTTCTTACATTACCATAGCAAAGTAATAGCGCCCCTTCTTACATTACCTTAATACAGTCATAGCATCCCTTCTTACATTACCTTAACACAGTCATAGCGCCCCTTCTTACATTACTTTTAGAGTCATAGCCCCTCTTCTAACATTATCATTACACAGTCCTAGCGCCCCCACTTACATTACCTTAACATAGTCGTAGCGCCCCTTCTTACATTACCTTAACACAGTCGTTCCCAGTTGTTAGCGTCCCTTCCTATATTATCATTACACAATCGTAGCGCCTCTTCCTATATTACCGTTACACAGTCGTAGCGCCTCTTCTTACATTACCTTTACACAGTCGTACACAGTCGTACCGCCCCTTCCAACATTACCTTAACACAGTCGTAGCGCCCCCTTTTACATTACCTTAACACAGTCATAGCGTACCTTCTTAAATTACCTTTACAAAGTCGTACACAGTCATAGCACCCCTTCCTACATTACCTTAACACAGTCATAGCACCCCTTCTTACATTACCTTAACACAGCCATAACACCCCTTTTTACATTACCTTAACACAGTCATAGCACCCCTTCCTACATTACCTTAACACAGTCATAGCACCCCTTCTTACATTACCTTAACACAGCCATAACACCCCTTTTTACATTACCTTAACACAGTCATAGCACCCCTTCCTACATTACCTTAACACAGTCATAGCACCCCTTCCTACATTACCTTAACAAAGAAAAAGCACCCCATCCTACATTACCTAAACACAGTCGTAGCACCCCTTCCTACATTACCTTAACACAGTCATAGCGCCCCTTTTTACATTACCTTAACACAGTCAAAGCGCCGCTTTTTACATTACCTTAACACAGTCATAGCGCCCATTGTTACATTACCTTAACATAGTCCTATCACCCTTTTTTACATTACCTTAACACAGTCATAGCGTTCCTTCTTACATTACCTTAACACAGTCATAGCCTTTCTTGTTACATGACCTTAACACAGTCATAGCGTTCCTTCTTATATGACCATAATTCAGTCGTAGCGCCCCTTTTTACATTACCTTAACACAGTCCTAGCGCCCCTTTTTACATTACATTAACACAGATATAGTGATCCTTGTTACATTATCTTTACACAGTCATAACATCCCTTTTTACATAACCTCCACACAGTCATAGCGCCCGTTTTTACATTGCCTTAACACAGTCATAGCGCCCCTTCTTACATGACCTCAACACAGTCATAGCGCAGCTTCTTACATTACCTTAACACAGTCATAGCGCCCCTTCTTACATGACTTTAGCCCATTCATTGCATCCCTTCTTACATGACCTTAACACAGTCCTAGCGCCCCATGTTACATTACCTTAACACAGTCATAGCGTCCCTTCTTACATTACCTTAACACAGTTATAGCGCTCCTTCTAACATTACCTTTACACAGTCACAGCGCCCCTTCTTACATTACTTTTACACTGTCATAGCGCCCCTTCTAACATTACCGTAACACAGTCCTAGCACCCCTTATTACATTTCCTTAAAACAGTCATAGCGTTCCTTCTTACACTACCTTAACACAGTCATAGCGTTTCTTCTTACATTACCTTAACACAGTCATAGCATTCCTTCTTACATTACCTTAACACAGTCATAGCGTTTCTTTTTACATGACCTTAACACAGTTATAGCGTTCCTTCTTACATTACCTTAACACAGTTATAGCGTTCCTTATTACATTACCTTAAGACAGTCATACCACCCCTTTTTACATTTCCTTAACACAGTCATAGCGCCCCTTCCTACATTACCTTAACACAGTCATAACGTCCCTTATTACATTACCTTAACACAGTCATAGCGCCCCTTCCTACATTACCTTAAAACAGTCATAGCGCCCCTTCTTACATTACCCTAACACAGTCATAGCTCCCCTTCCTACATTACCTTAACACAGTCATAGCGTCCCTTCTTACATTACCTTAACACAGTCCTAGCGCCCCTCTTTACATTACCTTAACACAGTTATAGCGTTCCTTCTTACATTACCTAAACACAGTTATAGCACCCCGTTTTACATTACCTTAACACAGTCATAGCGCCCCTTCTTATATTACCTTAACTCAGTCATAGCGCCCGTTCTTACATTACCTTAACTCAGTCATAACGTCCCTTCTTACATTACCTTAACACAGTCCTAGCGCCCCTTTTAACATTACCTTAACACAGTTATAGCGTTCCTTCTTGTATCACCTTAACACAGTCTTAGCGTTCCTTGTTACATTACCTTAACACAGACATAGCGCCCCTTTTTATATTACCTTAACACAGTCATAGCGTTCCGTCTTACATTATCTTAACACAGCCATAGCGTTCCTTCTTACATTACCTTAACCCAGTCATAGCGATCCTTCTTACCTTACCTTAACACAGTCATAGCGCCCCTTTTTACATTACCTTAACACAGTCATAGCGTTCCTTCTTACATTACATTAACACAGTCATAGCATTCCTTCTTACATGACCTTAACACAGGATATAGCGCTCCTTCTTATATTACCTTAAAACAGTCATAGTAACCCTTCAAACATTACCTTAACACAGTCATAGCGCCCCTTTTTACATTACCTTAACACAATCATAGCGTTCCTTCTTACATTACCTTAACACATTCATAGCATTCCTTCTTACATTACCTTAACACAGTCATAGCGTTCCTTCTTACATGACCTTAACACAGTCATAGCGTTCCTTCTTACATGACCTTAACACAGTCATAGCAACCCTTCCTACATTACCTTGACACAGTCATAGCGCCCCTTCTTACATTACCTTAACACAGTCATAGCGTTCCTTCTTACCTTACCTTAACACAGTCATAGCGCCACATTTACATTACCTTAACACAGTCCTAGCGCCCATTTTTACATTACCTTTCCACAGTCATAGCGCCTCTTCTTACATACCTTAACACAGTCATAGCGTTCATTCTTACATTACTTTAACACAGTCATAGCAACCGTTTCTACATTACCTTGACACAGTCACAGCGGCCCTTTTTACATTACCTTAACACAGTCATAGCAACCCTTCTTACATTACCTTTACACAGTCGTAGATCTCCTTCTTACATTACTTTACCACAGTCGTAGAGCCCCTTTATACATTACCTTTACTGAGTCGTACCAGTCGTAGCGTCACTTTCTATATTACCGTTACACAATCGTAGCGCCCCTTCCTATCTTAGCGTTACACAGTCGTAGCTCCCCTTCTTACATTACCTTTACACAGTCATACACAGTCGTAGCGCCCCTTCCTATATTACGGTTACACAGAAGTAGCACCCCTCGCTATATTACCTTAACAAAGTCATAGCACCCCTTTTTACATTACCTTTACACAGTCGTACATCTGTAGCGCCACGCCATATATTACTGTTACACTGTCGTAGCACCCCTCCCTATATTACCTTAACAAAGTCATAGCACCCCTTTTTACATTACCTGTACACAGTCGTACACATCGGTAGCGCCACGCAATATATTACCGTTACACAGTCGTAGCGCCCCTTCCTATATTACATAAACACAGTCATAGCGCCCCTTCCTATATAACCTTCACACAGTCGTAGCACCCCTTCCTGTATTACCTTAACACAGTCGTAGCGCCCCTTCCTAGATTACCTTCATACATTCGTAGCGCCTCTTCCTAGATTACCTTCACACAGTCGTAGCTCCCCTTCCTATATTACCTTAACACAGTCGTATCGCCCCATACTCTATTATCTTAACACAGTCGTAGCGCCCCTTCCTATATTACCTTAACACAGTCGTAGTGCCCCTTCCTATTTTGCCTTCACACAGTCGTAGCGCCCATTCCTATATTACCTTAACACAGTCGTAGCGCCCCTTCATATTTTGCCTTCACACAGTCGTAGCGCCCCTTCCTATTTGCCTTCACACAGTCGTACCGCCCCTTCCTAAAATGCCTTCACACAGTCGTAGCGCCCCTTGCTAAAATGCCTTAACACAATCGTAGCGCCCATTCCTATTTTACCTTAACACAGTCGTAGCGCCCCTTCCTATATTACCTGTATACAGTCATAGCGCCCAAACCTATATTACCTTCACACAGTCGTAGCGCCCCTTCCAGTATTACCTTAACACAGTCGTAGAGCCCCTTCCTCCATTACCTTCACACACTCGTAGCGACCCTTCCTAGATTATCTTCACACAGTCGTAGCGCCCCTTCCTAGATTACCTTCACACAGTCGTAGCGCCCCTTCTCACAACACATGTGTAAGATGGACTTAGTGCTGATTAACGTCATGTCTTGGTAGAACTCGTTCACGTCGGCGCCGTTGTCTATCAGCTGACGTAACGTCGTCGGCTCGTTGTTCTGAACTGCCATATACATTGCAGCATCCATTGTGTTGTGTTTTTCTCCTTAAGTGCATAATTCATTTGTTTAAAAAGCCTCTTTATCACTATTAACATTGTTATTATCTTTTCTTGATCACCACCATGAACATCATTAATATAATCAATATGATAAAAACAGCATCGTTATCACAATCAGTGTTATCATCCCATCATTGGAACAACAGTAACAGTCACAGTAGCCTTAAGTGTAGCAGTAGTATTATGTTTGTTGTACTGCAACATATGTAATGGTCTGAACTTGTTCACTATAGGCGAATGGTTGCGTGGCAGTCCGGTTTGCTTAATTGCGAGAGGTCCCGTGTTCGAATCCCGGACAGGCTGCAATACGTTCTAGCCATGTGACATTAGGACCCAACGTGGGACCGTGACAGTACCCAGGGAAATGTGTTAATATGATGAGGGAATATGAGTCCTTTATAAGTACAAATGTCTCAAAGAAGCATTCTTCAATAAATTCGAATTTAAATAGACGTTTGCTTGTTGCGAATCGAGTAGTTCTACAAGTACACGTAGTTAATAATGTGCAAATATAAATATATAAGCACATTTAAACATGTTCTACAAATAAACACAAACAAGTCATTTTGTTTAGAATTATCAAAATTATAAATACACAGCATACAAGAACAGGTAAGTCTATCCTCTTCGTACATACATTTCAAATACCGATATAACCGTTCTCTGTTCTATATCTACATAACGGGTCAGTGATTCACATGCAGAATTCTTTAAGCGAACAAATAGAGATTACACTCAGTCGTGAACAGTATAACTAACGCTTACCTTATATCATTATTTCACTGACATACACAAACTAAACCACCATGTTCCGAAATTCCTACTCAGATAAATGGTAAACAGTAATCTGTTTTCTACGGAAGCTTACTGCTGTATTACAATATATTGATGATAACTTTCGAACAACAACAACCTACAACGTGTCTGAAACACCTAATCGAAACAAGCATCACTTCCATGTTCAACGCTTGGTTCTTGTAAATACTCTGCAAGCGCAATGATTGGCGTGTAAAAATGGAGAAAGATAGAGAGGTTAACAAACGCGCTTCCGTACTTCCTGCTTCTGTGAATTTGGCACAAGGTCAGTAAGTGTTTACGGGAATACCTGGAAATTTCGTTGACGTGTATGGCCCATGCAGACTGTAGCAATAACACGTGCATGTAGTTTAGATGAGTGATAATAATCAGACGAAGCTATTATACTAAGGAAGCAGTAGCAGTCACAGAGGTAGCGATAGATGCTATAGCAACATCACAACCAGGTGGTAATGATGTAAGAAGCACATGCACATAAATTAAGTAGAAGTAGCAGCAGTAGTATAAGTGTGTTGGTACAAAAAGTAGTAGTAGTAAAATTTGTAGTAATTGTGGAATTCAAAAAGTAGTAGTAGTAATAGTGGTAGTAGTTGTGGAATTAGTAGTCGAAGTAGAAGTAGTAGTAGTAGTTGTAGTAGTAGTAGTAGTAGTAGTAGTGTAGTAGTAGTAGTAGTAGCAGTAGTAGTAGTAGGAATAGTATTAGTAATAGTAGTGGTAGTAGTAGTAATAGCAGTAGTTGTAGTAGTAGTAGAAGTAGTAGTAGTAGAAGTAGTAGTACTACTAGTAGTAGTAGTAGTACTAATAGTAGTAGCAGTAGAAGTAGCAGCAGCAGCAAGCAGTAGTAGATGTAGTAGTAGTAGTAGTAGTAGTAGTAGTAGTAGTAGTAGTAGTAGTAGTAGTAGTAGTAGTAGTAGTAGTAGTAGTAGTAATGTAGTGGTAGTAGTAGTTGTTGTAGAAGTAGTAGGGTTAGTAGTAAAAGTAGCAGTAGTAATGGTAGTCCGCTGCAAATCTTAACCTGTCCCGGTACAAGCACAGTATAAACGCCGTATTTATGGTTACCCTGTGTAGCTGTACCACCCTCGTAAAGAACTTCCTCGTTATTCGCCAGAATGTCACATATATGAGTTGATTACAGGTACTTTAATACATTGATTTGTTCTCATATGATAAATACGCTTGCACTTACAACGGTTAATACAACAGTATAGTGTTTACTACGTTATTGCCTCCCCTCAAATGTTACTTGAGGAAAGAAAATAGAAAACGTTTAACAACGCATTTTAACAACGCATGTTTGTATTTTCAGTGTTTGGATCGGAGACGCCATTACAGATTGCGACGAGAAACAAAAATCCTTCTAGAATGGCCGAGCCACCTCTACCGGAAAGGTCGAGTAATTCGAGGGGAGCTTGACTACAGTATAATACAAGTATTTCACCTTGCTATTGACTTCGGCGCATTTGACGTTGTCATTTTGTTAACGGATCCCGGATATGACGTCACACGTGTGAAATATTTAGCAGACTGGTCTACAACTACGCCGAGTTCGTTCGATAGGGAACCAGTCATATGTGAAATATTTAGCAGACTGGTCTACAACTACGCCGAGTTCGTTCGATAGGGAACCAGACATGTTGGGCTACTTCTGGCAAAGGGCAAGCTCAGGGCAGAGTTTGTTTCGACTGACTTAATAAGGCAATCTTTGCCTGGAAATATTACAGAAAGCGCACAAGATTTACGCCTTCTAAATCCCTGATTGGTGTCCTACAGTTATACGGCGTATTGTCTTGAAATAATGTGTTTTTGTTATGTTTATTTTTCTTGTAAACAGAGGTTGATACAATTATTGTTTAAAAATGAACTGCAGCATTTACTATGTGTATCTTGTTTAAAATTCAAAAGTTACAATTATGAAGAAAAATGTTTATATTTGACATGTAATGTATAGGCAATTGACCTGGAACGCTTTACATTATTGTATGTTTTATCACCAATACTAGTATTAACAAAACATCACAAAATAATCACCAGTGTATGTTTATTCATTTACATAAAGCAAGCAGAAGTAATATATTAATAACGAGAATACCCATATGATAAATAATGCACTAAGCTCTTTTACAATGACGTCACAATAGACCTTCGTCCGGCCGTGCGTAGCTAGTAATAACTAACAACCGGATGGCACGTAGCATTCAAAAAAGCTATGACTTTGTCAGCTCTGGTTCATTTGAATGTAGCATTTAAACTGTATTGTTATTGCCAGAATATAAGGCCATACCAATTTGATTCTATGCTTAGCGTCCTCGGGCTGGTAGATTTTGGGATACCTGAACGAAAAAAACAACAGTTTTTACAACGCAAAAAATCGAGTTGGAAAGCGTATAAAATTCGCCTATAATGACATACTTGCGTGATTTCTTCATTTAATGATTTCAGTCAATGAATGACATTGTAAATACTATCATAATGCTTAGTTCAAGTTATATTTGAGTTTTGAATGGATATTGTTGGTGGGGTATGTGTATCACTTGAAGTAAGTTGATGATATTACACAATTTTGATTTGTCATTAACTTACCTACAGCTTTATAGATCGAAAACACATTCAATTAGTATGTTTTGTCTTATTACTATTTTGAATTGCACTTTTTCGAACATACTTTTAAATTTGTGTATATTCAATTTAAAATATGTTTAAACATGTTTTCTATTATCATGAAGATTTTATTATCTACATGTATTCTTTGGTGTACATGTCAGGGTTTGTCGATACCAATATGATATGATGTGACTTCAGACTGAATTTGAACAAACTTTTATGTGTTTTTACCAATATTTGTAAAAAAAATGTGTGCAACTAATGAATTAACTGTTAAAGTGCTCTGTTAAAGTATGTTTTTAATATAAAGATGATACATGTATATAATAGTTTTGCAAGTAAACATTTGGTTTAGCTTGTACCACTGCCACGAATAAGTTATGAAAAAAAAGTTGTTTTTTTTATCGACTCATTGCTTGTTTTTTCCTGCCTGGTTGGTAGGTCTTGAAAACTCATGGGTACGCTAAACATAGAATAAAATTTGTATGGCCTAATACATATCCAGAATGGTTTAAAATTAATTATTTTTTGAAAGACTGCAGTGAACATCACAGTCGGACGAAGTTATACAGAGATACATTAAATAAATATCGTACAATGAACTAAAATTAAATTCTTATATAATAATAATAATAATAATAAAAATAATAATAATAATGAGAATAAGGTGCATGTAGTGACATTTTAAAATAGTCAACGGTTATTCGAGGTTAACTGAGTTAATAATACTGCAAACACAAAAGTACTCGTATCTAAATGAGGCGTGTCATGGGAAAAGCGGGCTGAATGCATGGGCATTAAGTGTCGTCCCGGATCAGCTTGTGCAGACCAGCTTGAACAAGAAAATACCATAAAAGCGGAAAGTGCCTGCACAGGCACAACCGGGACGACCTTTTTACGCACATGCATTATGCCCGGTTTACCACAACACGCCTCAAATATATATAGCGCCTTGAACAAGCAAAACAACTACATTTAAACAGGACGAGGTTAAATACTTATTCTAACATGATACTCGCTAATTTTTCTATAGGCAAAGAACAAAGTTATCATTGTTAAACTACCCAGGAACAACGCAAAATGAAGTCCCGATTCTGAGCGGAGCATAATAAAAAGTAGTTCCAATTACATTTGCAAAAATATATATCAAATCCTGTTAGAATCGACATAACTTTCGCATAATCGTTGTTTATCGGTCAATAAACAACTCTTTGTCGTTCTGATGCGTGGGTATTAAACAACTCGGGCTTACGCCCTCGTGGTTTAATTTCTACGCATCAGAACTCCAAATAATTGTTTATTGGCTGATAAACAACGATGAATCGAAAATTAGTTGTTAAACATATTAAGGTCAAAGGGTGTTACAAGTGTTTTACCATATGTACCTATCACATCGCAACTTTTCCACTATGCCGATCCCATGGGCGTTTCCTATACATCACGTGATGTCTGACATGCTTTGCATGTGTGTCGTTTTCAAATTTAGCGCTGTCGAATGTGCAAGCTTACCGTGCATTTAGTAGCGTGCCTATAAATAAATTTCAATATACCTCACGCTACTTATTGCACGGTAAGCTTGCATATTAGGCTCCGCCCACCAGTTACCGTTCTGATATTACGCTTTTTGAATACCGCAAAACAAAGAACACTTTATGAAATATGGTAAATATATCATGCAATGAACAGGCAACACAACTACATTTATACATAACGCTGACCAAATGTTGTTAAAAGGAACATATTGAAATGTTTAATTATAGTTTGGAACAATTGTACACATTTCTCTTAAAAAATTATAGTGCAATGAAATATACAATTTAAAATATAAATAAACTTATACAAAACGTATTAAATGATCGTCTGATCGACTGTTGTGAATAGGCACATGTTGAAACACTATTTTTTATTTGTAGAAAATTATGCTAGCTTTACTTAAATAATTTTTAAATAAATAATATGCAATGAATAATATAAACTACATAAAAGTATACACAGTGCTCAGTTATACTAGTAACAATATGACACTAATAGCATGTACACAAGTTTATGACATTATAATAATAACGTACATTATACATATAGTCTGTTGGCTGTTATTATACAGCTTTAATAAATGTACTAAGTTTTAATAGTTTCAGTGTGTGTTCTGTTGGAAAACAAATCGTTTAGTTTTTACGTTGATGTGCATAAAGCTGTTACGCTTCAAATATGCATGGGCTCATCGACAAATTTGAAATTTCCGAACAGGTAGTGGCACTCGTCTCCATGCTAATTGCCACAAGAGTTACAATAATATTCTCTTTCAATGAGTGGGGTTCCAATTCAGTTTTCAAACTTTCACATTTTATGACTTTATGTACTGAATTGTGATATGTAATTGACTGTGTAGAATTCTTTTCAGTTCCAAAAGCGGGTTAAATTAAAACTTAAATATACATTACCGTTCAAAATCATAAACAATTAAAACACAGTCTGTATACCAATAACATCATATGGTGCAAGGTATAATAATTAAATTTATACATTCTAAATTAAGCAAAAGTATAACTCGGATACAGAAAAGGCAATATATGAAGATTATACCTAAAAAGCTTTTCAACAAGTCTCTATATTACATACAAATAATGTAAATTGTTTTAACAACATGAATGCTATATCTTCGAATTATTTTAAGATAATACAACACAATATTATTATATTTAGCTCGATTGTTGGTTATTATGTGTTCGTTTTGTGAATGTATTTTTCGGAAGATACTTTTCCTGTAATAGTTAATTCTTCACAAATTGTATGGATTTAAATACAACTCTGAGACATAACTTGAATGCAAGAACAAGTTTCTATTTTTACAGTTACAAACTCTATATATTTAATAAAATATTATTCTTTTGGACGTTTTTCATACAGCGGACAAAGGATATTTTCATGATGATTATAACAATCCTATTAAGTTGTACAGAGTACAAAATATTAGTTCCATGGAAACTTATGGATAATAAAATAAATATAATTAATTGAAACAATAGAACGCATGAATAAATAGTAATAATGTAAACACTATGAAATATTCATATTAATATGAATACGTATACTTTTTAAAACGAAATATATAAATGTTACGTAGTTCAAAACAAAACTTACAGCATCAGTAGCAGTAACAACAACAACAACCACAACAACAACAACAACACAATTAGAAAACAAATACAAAATAAAGGAATGAAATGTGTAAAATAAAATTGCCCCCAATATAATAGTGACTTCCAAGATGCACTGAATACTTATTTCAAAACAATAATAATAATAATAATATTATTATTATTATTATTATTATTATTATTATTATTATTATAAATAATAATAACCGTCATCATTTTTAAATAGTAACTTTCATCCAAATAGCACATTAAAATTGTCAATATTACATGTATAAAAAGCAAAAACGTACATCCAGTAAATATATATTATCTCAAAGTGTACAAGTTTCAGCAATACATCCACAACTAGTTGATTTCACCTACGATTTTTCTATTATCCGTACAATTGATTGATAGTTCATTGTACCAATCCTGTATGAAGACAGAAGACCAACCACAAATACAATTTGAAAAAAGTTAAGGAAACACAGATTAAAAACCAACATAGCAACGATGCATATAACAAGAAGCATAGCTATGCAACAACAATAACTACAATAAACGAACTAAGAACGAAACATAAATTCAAAATTTAAGAAAATAGCTAGCAGCCACACAAGCAGCAATTAGTAATTTTAACGATAGTTCAGGACCCCAACAACTCACAAAACAATCAATAAATGAGCCTAGCACACGAACGGCCCAGAAGATGGCATATGGATACATTAAACTAATCCCGATGAACACATATACAAACAACAGCAACGTTTTCATGTTATTTGGTTCAGTATGTGGATATTCTACAGGACGTTCTAATACCCTGCGAAGATGCGTATTAGCAGCGTTGTTTGTTGGCTGAATTTGTATAGACCTTCAGTACAATTCGGCTGCGCTATCCAGCAGTCCTTCCATCTCCTCGCAAAGACCCAATAGGTTCAATGCAGTCTCTGGATGGTGCCTGCAATTCATGGTGGTTTGAAATATAACTTGTTAATGCATTAAAAGCCTGTATCTGTTTATTTGTATCACCGATTTCTTCGTTCTTGAGGTACTGTAGATAAAACAGGAACACACGAGCATCCACACTGGCAATATTCATTTGAAATTTTTCGAAACCAGTTATTTTATCATTCTTATCTTCGGTCGCAGCTCTGCTCATTTCCAACAATACTGCTGGCGGAGCGCAATAGGTTTCCTGTGTTATAAATGTCACACACAAAGCAATGGTGCGTACATTTACAGATGTGTCTTCATATAAGCTTACATAGTCTAAAAATGTTTCCAAGTTTTTGTCCTTAGGATGAAGTAATCCACACTTGCAAACGAATTTTACTGGTTGTAAGCCAAATCGCCGTTCACAGTCAGCCAGAACAAATGCAGATGCATGCAAATGTCGCGCACAATACAAAATGGAATAAAATTTTAGTATAGTTGATGCCACATCAGTGGAGAAGGAAAGTTTAAAACATGCTAAAATACAAGGGTTTATTTTCCATTCTGAAGACACATGGATGCTTGAACAGACCCTATTAAAGCTTATACAAATCTAAGAAATTTCGTTCGATGCACGTTTTTCTAAAGTGTTGCCGTGTCTTAAATAGTTTATAAGCTTTTGCACACAATTTAAATATTCTATTAAATAATTTTGAGCTGATATACGTTTATCTTTCTTTCTTTGCTGTGCCGCACGACAACAATGTCTAGTCCTCTCACTTACTAATTGACTACGAAGGCACATTAGCACCTCGGAACGGGTAAGGCCCAAATCAAGATGAATACTGCCTAATGGTGGCATCAGTCATTCTCCAAGTTTGTCGATATCGACTTGCAATAAACCCTGAAGATTGTTTTCCAATTGACACGCAACATAATCGTGTAAACGGCGACACTGTATCAGCGATAGTTTACAGTCAAATAAATTTACACCCGAAATGATAAAATGAGGGCATATACTATCTCTGAGCCATCGACGCAGTGTCTGTAAACACAACATTACCAGAAATGCTAAGTTGTGTTCTTTCCATAGATGTTCATGAGTTCTCTCTATCGTATACAACAATGCGGTTTTGCAATGGAAGCTCGTGATTTCATCTTCAAAAACTTTGTTAAATAAAGATTTCTTAATCATCTTCAGAGTAATGTAGCATTTTATCTGAGTGATATTTTAACTGAACATGATATTACGCTCTATTAAATTTGTTGAAAGCCTCCATTCTACATGTTGTGTATTGCTACACGGATACCCGGCAGGTACAAGAAAACGCAATTTCGTGCTTTTCTGAACAGTTCCGGTGTTGGCCAGTGTCCAGGTCGCCCCCTCTGTATCCACTGTTGCACTTCCGGTAAATAGTCATTAACTTTCAATGTAAGTACAAGGTCCACATCTTTTGAAAAGCTAACGGAAGGACCAGCGGTATATAAATGACCAGTTGCAAGGAAAACATTCTGTTCTGATTCTTTAAGCCATGTATATGAACTGAACACCAGCGTTCCTCTTTGGTTCGCAACAGTCTCTTTTGTACACACTGGAAGGAACTGCTGTGAAGGCAGATCTTTTTTCTTGTACAGAAGCACATTTGTCATTTCAGGCCTAAATGCTCCCCGTTTTGTCATGACATTAAAGTGGCGGATGCAGCATAAATAATCGACGTCTGATTGCAGTCCAGGTGTCGTGGTCCCCTCGGTCTGGCTGCCGAATATGAATACCTCATTTGTGTTCTCGTCGTCTATATTCTCATATATCTCTCGTAATAGGAACGATTCACGTCTTTCCATCACCGTGCTGTCCGTGACACCAACATCTTCGAGGCAAGCAGAGAGGCGAAGGCATAAAAACTGGTCCACAATAGTCACTCTGCAATATGGTAAGTAATACATAAACCACTCTGGTGGAAATAGATGCAGCTGACATTTGTAGTTACTTCATTTCATCGTGCATCAGAAAATTGCAATTCTGTTGCTCTGGTGAACATTAAACCATTGAGTAATTAAATTGTTATTCAATCGAATTAATATTCGCATGTATTGCTATTTAATTTGAAATGCAGTGCTATACAATTAAAGTTTATTTACAAGTGTGTGTATTGTGATTAATTCTGGGCTAAGTGTGAGTTTTTGCATGCCTTTAAACCGGTTTTAACCACCAATGCTTTGCATTTTAATCATGTTTATGCTTTGTGTTGTGTTGTATGAATGGCCCTGTATTGTATAGGCAATTGGTCACAATAAAGGACCAGCGGATGATAATTAGGGTTTCTCTCCTGGTGATTACTCTGGAGTTTAATTATTCCTATTACAATAAGCAGGTATTTCTCTATCTATATCTAGTCGTTCGTGTAACATAGTTAGTACCAAAATAAACGAAAGAAGCAATATATATGCTTGTTATGCAGTCATGAATCCTTTTGACTGCTAACATTGACAATTCTGTATCTGATACGTTAGTTTGCCGTTAACTATCTGTGTAATTGGCGCCCTGCATGAGCGCGGCGTCTATATGTGATGACTCTGACCGGAAGTATATGGAAGGAGCGTTTTTAGACGGTCGGCGTAGCCGAGCGACTTTAGAGCTGTAAATCGCTCTGTGGACATTTTATTATGTACAATTTTCATGGATCTTTAATTGGATCAGTGACTAATACTTAAGACAAGAAGTTTGATCAATGAGTTAAATAAAATACCACCAGCCAAATTGTTTAACTCTGGTGGTATATTTTTTAGTTTGGTTAAATGTTTAACCTTGGTTTTTTTCTCTGGTTAGGTACGTAACAGCCGGTTCTTTAAATTGTATTATAAATACTTTACAAAGTGCATTTAACCACTTCTTTAACTTACTTACTAAGTTGCTTTAAAGAGGCAATGAAACCTGTACAATAATGAGCAGTGGAGTAGCTTCCTTTAGGCCATATATCGGCCGCGGCCTACACAAGTTTCTGAAATTTTGAAAACAAAGTAAACATTCCAAATCTGCAATAACAAATACAGTTTCCGGGGTGAGGGTGTAGGGAAGTGTCTCGTACATAGATCTACCTCTAATAGATTAGAGCGGAGTTTTAAAATTGATAATGATGACAATCCTTTAGTGTCTTGAAATCTATACATGCGCACCAATGTGATTTTACATAGGTTTTCAGTAAACCGATGTAAATATACCAGGTTTGTTAATCTAATCGATCCAAGTTTATACAGATAATGTTGTGTTATTTGACCCATTTAACGGTGTTAATGATAATACATCAAAATGACGTGCTGCTACCAAATGTAAACCCCAAATCATCTCCAACACCTACCAGGTGCGTAGCGTGGCCAAATTCGGTGTTACTCGAAATATTAAATAAGACAAAAGAAGCTGGGGTCATGGATGACGCTAGGATCCCCGGTGGGACCCGACCAAAGCCCTGGTTAGTGGTCCAGGGGGCTGGAGGCCAACGAAAGCTCCTAAAAGTAAACATTTTATAACACACTAAAACGCAATTCCTGACATTTAAAGCCTTATATTCTCTGCCAAGTCTGGCTTGTCACTTGCATATTTAGACGGTTTTAATTGAGGTTTCACTTAAAATATGTGTAACGGACGGCGCTTAGTTATTAAACAACACTTTATTGACAGTGTTACTTTTATAGCATAAAATTGTATTGATAAACTTTGCAGTTTATTTGTCATCAATTTCGACACAGTTAAGCCCTAAAATCAAAGCAAGTACGCAGTTAGCGAAAACAAACTGTTAGTATTCAGAACGATGATCCAAATTTACGCAGTATTCAGTACGCAGGCCCTACAATAAGGTAGTAATCAGCAAGCAAATGGGAGGTATTCTGTCGAATTATGACAGAACTAAACTTAACTAGTTTAAGTTAAGTAATTACTTAATAATTAAGCAGAAAAAAAGAGTAAAAATGACCATTTTAAAACTGACATTTATTTTGCACCAATCCATTCGGGAATACAATTATGCATATTTAAGGAATGTATGATGTTTTGCTTGATTTTTATAATCTTATGTTTCAGAAATATACTTCGACCCAATTTGTTATTGGATGGATAAGTCACTGAGCTCGGCTGCAGTATCAATTTGTTAAAACTCAATATTTATATCAATTAATATTCAGGTATTTCATTCCATGTGTAATATCATACATTTTAACCGTTTATTTGTACTTAAAGTCTTAAACCTAATCAGATATAATAACAGTCAAATCGCGATTATGCGAATCGCGATTATACGAAATGACGGTGTACTATGAACAAGTGCGACTGTCCCGTCGTTTTTCCGTCCTTATTGAAATAAAAAAAGATACGATTACACGAATCGCGAATATAATAAAGATGCAATTATATGAACAATTAACACCGTCACATAACGTTTAAATAAATGTTCAAACGGGACGATTGTACGAATCGCCGAAGCATACTTTATCAATATCACAATATGAATATCAAACCATGTATTGACACTTAAAGCTTTTTCAAACAGTGGTTGGCGAACTTCTGTTTACCCTGGACAGAAAAGTTTAACATGCATTTCATCTTCTACACCATTATAACAAATCGGACATATTATATAATGTACCTCTAACCTTTCATATCTACCTGTTTTTAACCTGATTGGCGCAACGCCACTTTTAAACTTTGATAGTGCTGATCTATGTGGCATTAAAATATAAACATAGTTTTCAGTTTCATACTCAAATTTCAGTTTCTGGTATTATCTTAACTTGTTGTTACCTGAACCATTTTTAGCAAAAATACAATTCACAAATATACACCACTCATCCATGCAAACATTCACTGCAGCATCTAACAAGGTATCGTAATACATGTATATTGTTCTTTTAATAACTGTAATCATGTATATTTAGTTTTATGATGGTCTTGTACTTATATATTATAAAGATGTATATATAAATAATCATTGTTATTGTTGAATTTTATACGTTTTATATTATTATAGACATGTAGTATTACTATTTTACGATTGTGGGTCAAATTAAACAGCACTATTGAAACTATCGAACGACGTTTCGGATTATATAGGAAAGATGCGATTATACGAAAAGTGCCATTTTACGATTTTTTTGAGTTGTTTTTTTCAATGTTTACTCGAACGAGTAAACGAGCATGAGGCGCTACGCGCCTGCCATCCGAAAAAAGAAATGCCGGGGCAACTCACTCCCTCATACACCCCGGACAACTTATAAAGTGGCCTACGCATAATTACGGACCAAACTACACCCCTGATGAGACTCAAATTGACATACTTTCATGACGTATTCACTGTTGTGACGTTATGTCCATTTTTGTGAGTGGATGAGAGTGGCTCCAACTGGGTAGATCTATAAGTTATTTTAAACGTAATTTGTAATACCCTGTTGCAGAAAACTGCGAAAATATTTATAGAATTGACAGTGAAATTATTACGTTGGATATTTATACATGTATTAACAGATAAGATGATAAATAAATATGTTTAAATACTGTTCAAACACTTTGTTTTGGGATGTAGGTCTAGATCTATTATCGCTGTATTGAATTTTCGGTTTCAATTCAAGTCAGTGTTTTTTTCACCCTTGGGGGAAAGTCGGCGGGGACATTAAAATGGGTAATTTTATGGCAAAAGGTTTTTTTTTTTTTAGAAAAGCATTATTAAATGTGTATATTCTCCTTTATTATAAAACTAATGAATTGTTTTTCTACAAAAGATAACTTAGATTAACTTGCTTTGATGAAATTATTTACGAAATCTCCTCTATCTTAACCGATTTGTGTCCGAGTTTGGTCTTTTTTTTCAAAATAAAGCTTAAATTCTGAGGGGAATTTTAAGGTAAAAACAGGGGCAAAATACATACTATTTAAGCAGGGGAATGGCACCGAATTTCGGCCCCAAATTGGCCCTAAAACAACACTGCAAGTTTGCATTGAACGTAAGCAGAATAAAATTCTATGTCAATTATCTGCCACTTGTAGTTTTACTCGTCAAAACAATTGATAACTATTTTGCGCATTGTGTCACTTGTAACTGTTTCATTGCAGTAACTATATAAGTATAATTTATCAACTTTTTCAAGTTTTTACAAATGCTTACCATCAAGTTACCAAGTAAAAATATTGAAATATATACTTATACACTACAGCAACATTGTTTTCAACAACATTTATGATAAAAGTATTAAGTCTGCGTATTAAACACCCCCTGTACGTCGGTAACCCAATTTGAAGATGATAAATCAAATGTCAGAGAAAACATGTAGGACAAATTACCTATTACCCTAATTTATTTACAAAAACTCATATATTTGAGGTAAGTTTCAACATTTAAAATATCGCAAAAGATACAATAATATTTTGTACGTATAATGCGCTGTTACAAACGATTCCTAATGGCAATTATTTGGCCAAATTAAGATGAATTTGGTTATGAATGTAGAAAAATCTGTAAATTTGGCAATATATTATGTAAAAAAGTACTGATCAATTAATGTTTTTGCAATTATCAATATACGACCTTACGTATCAGCCATTCTTCTTTGTAAATCTGCTGCATGCGTTCTTTAAATGCACCAAACACGCGTTATATTGTTATTTTCGTGGGACAATATAATGTAAAATTGATAAAGCCCTAGGTGATAAAGTCCAAACTATTTTTTAAAACTGATGGATAATAACCACACTTGTACAAGAGTGCTTTATGTAAAATGCTATACATGTATGCATTTAAATCATTTTGAGCGAGATTTTAACATTGTTGACCACAAACGTTCACTAAAGCATTGTGGAACAATTTTATGAAAGTAAACATTGTTAAGGTTTTTATCACAGTAATACTTTACTGCTAAAGAAATTTTCAAAGGGACTGTCAATATAAAAACTGGAAAAAGTGCGGGATCAGATCTGATCTTAAATGAATTTATAATAAATGGCAGATATGAACTTCCTCCGTATTCGCTTAAATTGTTTAACAAAATATTATGTTTTGGATATTTTCCAGATAAATGGACCGAATATTTTATTGTACCTATACATAAGAAAGGAGATTTAAATGACCCAAATAATTTTAGAGTGATAACTATGTTAAGTGTCGAAGGTAAATTCTTTGGAAATTCTATTAAAAGTAGGCAATCACACTGAGCGGAAAATTACCATGTATTGCTGGAAGCACAAGCTTAATGTCGAGCGAAAAAGGGGACAACAGATAACGTATTTGCCCTTCGCCGTCAGCATACACGAGTAGGAAGCATTTTAACATGCCTATATCAATACCACTTGCACCTTTTGAGTACAATATATCTTCCATGTCATTGCTATACAAAGAAAAAAGAATCGGAAACAAAACACACGTCTTGTCTTAGACCTAAATTACTCTCAAATGCAGTTCCGATATAATTATGATGTCTTACTTTTGTGTACACATTGCTTTTATAACGTAAAACGTCGTCCTTGAATACCGAGTATGTATATTCTGTACCAAGGATATCCCTAACAATGTAATCAAATGCCTTTGTAATGTCAATCAAACAACAATAAAAATGCTTATATTAATTTAAAATATTTTCATTAAATGGTGAAGGACAAATAGGTTCCAAAATCAGCACACATAATGACTTTATGTTATCGGAGACAGGGCTACTTGTCTTTTTAACTATGAGTAAAATAAATATGATAAAGTACTGGTTTAAGGTGATCTGTGCGCCAGAACATAAATCCATTAAAATGATATATACAATTATGATAGACGATATTGAAAGTAATCCCCTTAAAACCAACGTCTGTTTTGCACAAGGTGTTGGTGATCTCAATGGTTTATTTTCCGTGTTTAAGCAAGGAAATACTGACACTTTTGTCCAAGGTGTAGAAAGACGCATAAATGGCTATTCAAGGGCATTATTTTATAGAAATCTCTTCTTTTTTGAACTTCATTTTTACCTTAAATGTGTTAACATCGAGAAGGGAAGGTGGAATTATACCGATATTAGTAATATAGTGTTTGCCCAGTTTGCCCTGTTCTCGAAGATGAAATCAGTTTCTTTTTAATGTAACATCTACTCACAAACAAGACAAAAAGACAGTACATATATCAGTATATTATAGACGTCACACAAGCATGTTAAAATCCACATAGCTATTTTCCTCACAGAATCCAAATACTATCAAGTTACTAGCTGTTTATGCATGTACATAGAGCTTTTGAAATGACAAATACTGTCCGTACATGATGAGTAATGCTATTGTATTAAGTTACATGCAAAACAGATGACTTTTATGAATACAGTGCATATTACTTTAATGTTTAACTTAGATGATTTATGCTATATTTTGGGAAGTGACAGTATAATTATTGCTTGACATGGAATCCAGTTTATAAACTATCACACATTTTAACGACAAGACCCAGCAAAATAAAGACATCATATTAACAGGATTAAAACTCTCCAATCCGCGCAGAGATCTATGTGACCATTTATAAATATGTTCATTCATAGATTCGCACTACTTTTTTTACTCGACGGTATTTGCGTGTGATTTATGTAGCTGGGATTCTCGGCAAAATATATAGAGCGTGTTAATATTTTGTACCTTATGGTACAATATTGTATTTTTATGTTTTTGATTTTTTCACTATTCCTGACTCATTATTTTCATCTGAACATTATTAACCTCGGCTTTGCGTTATTTCCGATTGCTATAACTCGCTATATCGGTGCATTAAGTTTAAAAAAATTTAACGAAAGTCACCAGTGTTTATTTTAGCAAATACATAGTTAATCCTACGTTTTTAATAATTAAAAGAAATGCATATACTGGCCCAATTACGTATATGTGTTTTCCCAATAAATGGGGCGAAACGTCTCAGGGTCCCAGGGCGTAACATTTTCGGGGGCGAATGATCCTGTTAACTTTTACGGTCGCTTAATTTTATGCATATGTATTTGTAGTTTTTTAGTATAGTACTGGTAATATTATACTGATAAATAACTGGGAGGAAACCTCATGTACCTTGGTATTGAGTGTGGGAACGCTACTACCCGGGAAGCAAATCCTTACTCGGTTAGCTATACTACATGTAATATCCTACCCTTTATACATTATTTATGCTATTTTGCAACCTTAAGGGCCGCTTTAAAGAAAATAATTTTATTTTTTATTTTTCATTAATGTGCCTCGGTAATAATTGCGCAATATAAATCAATCAATCATTATTTGTTTTCAGCCGAACCTCACCTACCTGTGTCCTCCTCCTCCTCCTCATCATCATCAGGGCCGGAAACCAAAGAAAATAATTAATAATTTTTGATTTAATATTGTTTATCGGATACTTAGTAAGCGATTGCGTAACTTTATCACAACTAGCACTGTACCAAGAGTGACGAATAAATCCCCCACAATATGGCTTTGTCACAAAATTATGGCATCCATTTGAAAGAAATGGACCTAAAGAGATCATTGATGTTATGATGTTATACCTATGTACCTAAAATAATTTAATTATGTGAAGCCTTTCCTGAGATAATGTCCGGAAACCATGTTTTCAAGGATTTTAAGTCGAAAAGGGGCTAACTCTTTCAACATTAGGCGGTTCGTAACTAAAGTCGAACTTGACCTGTATTTTATTTTGTTAAACCTCCCTAGTAAAAATTACTTTAATATGTCAAGTCTGTCATAAGTTATCATCCGGAAACAGTGTAAATTTAGAAAAAAATAAGTCAAAAAGTGGCCATAACTCTGTCAAGAATAAGTGGTTTGTAAGCAAAGTCAAAAACGACCTGTATTGTATGATGTTAGACCTATGTGCCTAAATAATTTAAATATGTGAAGTCTTTCATGAGTTATTTTCCGGAAATGGTGTTTTAATGGGAATTTAAGTCGAACTGGGGCCAAAAATCTGTCAACATTTAGTGGTTTGTAACCAAAGTCGAACTTGACCTGTATTTTATCATGCTACACATGTGTAGCAAAAGTTATTTGAATATGTCAAGCCTTTCTTCAGTTATCGTCCTGAAACCGTTTTTTAAGGGAATTTAAGTCTTAATGGAGCCATAACTCTGTACATGTTGAGTTGTTTGTAACCAAAATCAAATTTGACCTGTATTTATAATGTTACAGATAAGTACCAAAAAATATTTGAATATGTCTAGCCATTCTTGAGTTATTGTCCGGAAACCATGTTTTTAGGGAATTTAAGTCTAAAATGGGCCATAACTCTTTTAACATGTATTGGTTTGTAACAAGCGTGAAATTGACCTGCCTCTAAAGATATTACACATGCGTGCCGAACTTGATTTGAATATGTCAAGCCTTTCTTCAGTAATCGTCCGGAAACCATGAAACCATAATGGACCGGCCGACTGACAAGCTCACTCCTATATTCCCTCTCTAAACTTCGTTTGTGGGGGGAAAATGACATTTTGTTGTTTACATTCCATTAAACAACACTACATCGACTATTACTTTGATTTTAACACGAGATATGGCATATGGCATATGATAATAAATTTCTGAAATATAAAAATGCAAAAATTAAAAGTACATTTTTTATGCACTGCCTATCTTCCCGTGTGAGTATTTGAACATGGATCATAGCTATGTTTACCAATGATGTCATTTATAGATACAAATTCAATGAGACGTTACTTTTATTGATAACAACTGAAAAATGAAGTCAGTGTTTGATCCACTTTTTTCTGATGTTTATTGGATTTTTGAGAACTGTTATTGTGTTCATTGTCTACAAAAAATGTGCGAGTCTCATGTTGAAATAGCTGTTAGACATACTGGTTCTTTTGGGGGAAATTCACGGAAAGGGTCTAAACTAAGTTTTAGTTTTTCAATACATAAAACAAGCTTCACTCATAGTTTAAAACTAAGCATGGTAAGTATATCACTCCCCAAAAAGGCATTTTGACCAACTAAACTTAGGTTAAAACTAAGAATTAAACGTTTACACCCCAAAGATATATTGTGACTGCCACAGCCGCTTAAACTGCCACAAACATTAGCAACTGAAATGAAATGTACGCCCGTCACACTCATGTCACATGAGATGATTGGTCTTGGTCATAATGTGCTTATATTCCTGGACTGACACTGGCAGCACTTTCCAGAAGTCCTTTAGCATCATGGTTCTTAGATCCACGATGAACACAGTGAAATGTTGGGGCTACACTATTACATTTTAAGAAATGAATTTACTAGGTATTACCAATTGCATGTATGAAATTTATGTTTTCTTTGAATGACCATGCTGACGAAAAACGTAAAATCGTAAAAAAACGCTACTTACCATGTTGAAAGTTTAACACAAGTTTGAAAATGAGATATCTTGTTTAATTGTTTAATGGAACGTGGATTTATCGTCAAGACATGAACGTTACAAAACAAACTTCCTTCTGAAATAAGATGCGTTAACTGACAAAAAAAATTCAAGCACAGATAAAACAGTTTCTATTTCAATTTCAAACTTCCTGCTGAAAGAAGATGCGTTTAGCTAACACAAAAGACCAAGCACGGATGAAACAGTTTCTATTTAGATTCGATTATAAACTACTCGTTAAGGTTTAACATAAATAATAAGACGCTGTGTATAATGCAAATTAAGGTTATATTTCTCGCAAATGTAATAAAGTTCATGTTTGAATACAAAATTCAAAATTTTAAACGTCAACTGATGAAAAGCAAATATCGCAAACAAAGCCTGTTCAAATAATAAAAATCTCAATCAAATCTCAACATAACAATGAACAACCACTGCTACAATAGTCTTAAATTATCTTGTTTATAAACTGTTAACACAAGGGATTTTTTTAATAGTATTTGATTTTATGGTAACACCGGTTAAATCAAGATGGCTGAGGTACGTTACTTTCTATAGGCAATTTTAAACGAGCTTGAAAAATTAAGTACCTCTTTACCTGTCATTGTAATATCGTTCCGCCTTTCATTCAACCTTTGTCTTGTCTGTTTATATGCATGCTTGCCTTTGTAGTATAAATTGTAGTTTTGTTAAAAAGCTCACCCAAATTAACTTGATGTCCGTTTCGGATATTCGGATAAGTGTTCAGGAACTAATTGAATATAAGCAGTTAATGAGTCTTGGTAGTTAATTTGATTTCTAATAATGCTCAACAGACCAATCACGTTACTGTATATTAAGTTTGTGTTAAAGTAAAAAGTATTACATCAAAAGTAAATGTGTATTGCATCACCATTTTAGAATTATTACATTTGGAAATACATTATCAAGGCAGATCTAGTTAGTAGTAGTTTATGCTAGTAGAACTTACTGTATAATTCTTGTTTTTGTATTTATTTTCAGGTTGCTGATTAATTTAGAAATTGCTTGATTCATTTTGTGTGCATGGCTGGCCAACTGAACTGGCAATTCAAAGGATCTTGAAATTGACTGTTATATATTAAAAAATAAAATAAAAATAAGTTCTTCTGCACAAGTGTTTCATCATTACCAGTATTAATTAACAAATCATATACACCTTAGGAAGAGTAGGCATGATTTACAGAGAAAGGAAATTGCAATTAATTTATACAATTAATGAAAATGCCTTGAAACTTCTAGCTGAAACACTATACATGTCAGTGATATGACAGGAAATATTGACGAAATCATTTTATGTATAAGACTTATGACAGCTTATAAGTGATATTATTTGGGCATACATATAATTAACACATTTTAATTACACTGTTTAAACCTTTAGTTGATTTATAATTTTAAATCAAACAAATAATAAAAAGTTTATTCACACATATATTTTTATGTCTCTTCTAAACCAAAACATCTACATAAAAATTTCTGCTTAAAAATGAAACAATGCTAATGTACATAAGTGCTATACATGTCTTCAGTGAAATACAAGTGTCAATTTATTGCATACAATATATTTTAATAACTGAACATGTTTACTTACACAATAAATGTATACATGTGAAGTAGTATTTATGTATATATTTGCAAATCAACCATTTTAACTGTATACAAATAATGGGCACATTTCTAAAGAAAAATATCTACATTAAACTCTTCAATGAAATAATTTGATACAGTATAGACTAAGGCAATGCACACCTGCAAACAAACATATTACTACATAATTGAACATATTTAAATTTAATTGCTCAATGTTCTCTTAAGCTACAGATACAAGTTATTAAATTATCATTTTAAACATAGAATACGTTTTCTTTCATCTTTCAAATTGCCAACACATGCTTGGGGTATGTTTCAAAGTATGTAAGATGTCCTCATTATTGCTTTGTTTGCTACACACTGTTAATATTCACATTTTATAACTTATTCATATAAAATTCATATTGTAAAAGTTGTTTTTTTACATTTGACAATTTAAAATCTCATGATAAATCAACTAGATACAATAGTAATCACACAGACGAACTGCGAAATTTCTGTTTATAAACTTTATTGTCTTGTGAAATTGGAAGAGAACAGTATCACACATGTACTGATGCATTGGAGTGGAACTGCACGCTGAAAAATATAACAGTTTAAATAAATTTTTTATATCAATAAATTCATCATTTTTATTTATTTATTTATTTTTAGTTTGTTTGACCAATTCAAATTATTTTAATAAGGATAATGGTCTTTATTAACATAAGATTGAAATATATTATTTGTTGGTAATTATTTAAAAATAATAGATCAGTGTATTTAAATATCTATAAATAAGCATTACTAAATTTCTGGTGTATTTTATTCAATAGTAAACAATACGTCCGAATATCCGAAATATATGTATGGATGTTCAGACAGGTTATTCAGTATATTTAATCGATATATTAACAACGAGATTAAAACCACTCAAAGATCGCGATATATTTCAAAGAAATATACTGTTTGTTTACAATGACAGGCAAAACGAACGCAAACAATTTAGAAATTTCTATGTTTTTATGTACGACATACCGTAAGTCCGCCATATTGTATTGTCCATGAGTAATCGGCCATGGATTGGTTGACGTCAGACTAGCAGTAACGGTGGTCCTAGTAGACATTTCCAACGATTGCCGAATCCGATGTTGAAAACTTTATCCGATCAGCAGTATGTAAACTTGGGGGTTGTTTCACGCTTTTTGTCTAATTTGACGACGCAATAAAATGTGTGTTTCTGGACTGATAAAAAACACGTTAGTTGGGTGTTTCACATATGCACGCAACAAACGTAACACTTCGTCCTTGCTTTGTGTTAAAAACATTAGTTTCTATGATATATTTAAGTACGCAATATATAACAAGACGTTACGCGTAATAAACATGCCGTTTTCTTGGTCTTAAACTAGTTAGTATGCGGAGCACGTGTATGTCGAGCTGTTTGCTTAACTAATGTTAATTTATATTTGTGAGTTTAAATTTGAAAGAAATATCATTAAGGTAAGAAATTGTTATGCAATTAGTAACATGAACTTAAATTATATGTTTCACTTGTTTTCCTGTAGTTCATTAACTGATGTATTTTAAATACACACTGATTTGTAAACACCAATATTTTACCGTCATTCATTTTATCCACACGATGTAACGGTAATGCAACTTCGTGTCACACGATGTTCACGTGATTCTTGAAATCAACAAAGAGCATGTGCGGAGCAGTGTAGTACAATATATATTTCTGTATTGGTGTGTTATGTTTTAATAGACATACTGTAACACACTGATTGGTATGGACTTTATATAGACAATTTATCTTGTTTATTTTTTTTTTAATATATAATGTTCACCACTAAAGGAAGACCCTACCAAACATACAACATGTTGATCATTTTATATAACGTTTAACAATTAAAAATAAAGCAACCTTTTCTGTTCCCCTGTTCCAAAACAGGTTAGCAGACTATATAAAATGACCAACGTTTCAAGAATGAAATGGTATGCGAGGTCAGTGTGACAAACATCATATTCCACCATATCACTTTAAACATAAAATATATAATTCCGAGTAAGATTTACAGTTCCTCTTATGTTTTTTTTCTGTGTGATGATATATGTCCAAACATATATCAGTTGATCGCACATATTAATTAGCCAATATTGTGCGTGTGTAAAAAACGATTATAGTTGTCGGATCCCAATGGAAGCGTCACCACAAGTTCATACGATTGAAGCGGTTGTTAACATCTGAACAGTGTTTTTATAGACATTAAAAAAACCGAGAAACATAACCGAAATATTTATTTGTTTCAGTCCTTTTCACACAGTAATTTTAAAAACACACAGCAAGATAGTATGGAGTATGATTAGGGTCTTTAATATTTTAGACATAATTATGTTCATAGAAACGAGCAACATGAACAAACAAGATGCTCAGTAAACGAGCATCTTGCTCTTTCGGCCGGGCATCATGCTTTTAAGATGGAGCATCATGCTCTTCAATTCGAGCGTGACGCTAGTTTTTGGAGCATCATGCTGGGTTAGGCATTAAAGACCCTCTTCGTACGGCCTAGTACTATCGAGCACTATATGAACGAACATCATGTTCCTACAATCAATGAACGAACATCATGCTCCTACAATCGAGCATCGTGCTCGTTAGGTCGAGCATCATGGCCTTTGACTTGAAATAATAATGCTCGCTTTGAGACGACCCCTGAAATAATCGTTCTATCGAATTCAAATTCAACATCGGCAAATGTTGGAAATGTCTATTAGTGGCTAGTGTAATCCGATAACCACACATCACGACAACATGTACATGTTTGAAGATACGGTTAGCGATCCGAGCTGTCGCAAATTTAACGCTATCGGTAATTTTAAGAATACCGTTTATGTGTATGTTACGGAGGCAGTCGAATTACGACGAACGATTAAACACTAACCTAACGAGCAAGGCGATTCAACGGTGAATAATAACGATATCATCCTATGCATTCCGGATATAGTCTATAAGCTACGATGAGTTCCCGAGATAAATACATGCTTGGGCTTGTGGATATTTATATTGACTGCATAGTACAGACGATGAGGTGAAAACAGGACGTTTAACTCAAATTTAACTTGGATGTTTAAATATTTATATACGTTTATCGCTAGTATAGTACTTTCAAACGAGGACACATAATTCTCTTGGATTTATTTCTGTGTATAACTATCTGAAAGATTGATAAAAGTTTTGATTTTTGAAATCGAAAGTTGACATTGGTTGAAACAAATATTTTCACAATGGCAACAGGAAGACGTCAGGATTCAAACCGAGGAAATTCAAGCGACTTTATTGGAGAATGTTCTGTTACACGATCTTGCGAGCCCTGTTTAAAAACCAACATATCAAAAGCAGCTACTGTTTTCTGCAATGATTGTAACGAGTTTCTATGTAAAACGTGCAAAAATCCACACGCCGTACATAATCCTGGAAAACATGACATGATCATTATAACGGACAAGGATTCAGTACCTGAGGTAATGTACATGAAAGGTATGGACAGGTGTACGGAACACGGCAAGGGAATAGTGTTTTACTGTGAAGACTATTCAAAGCTCTGTTGCGCTACTTGTGTGATCACACACCGAAAATGTGACAAATTGGATGAAATAACCAGCGTTTTTGGGCAGAAAGGGCCAGAGCTACATGGATTGAAACAGTGTTTGTTAAAATTGAAATCCGATGCTGACGCTATTGTAGCTGACTGTAAGCAGTCAAACATTTGAATGCGTCCATTGCAAACATCTCCAAAGAGGTAGATGAAATGAGAGATCGTATCATAAAATTCTATGAAGAGGCTAAGCAGAAAATGTTGACTGAGGCAAATGATTTGAAGTCTAAAGAGGTCAATCAACTTGGCAAAAGGAATACTGCATGTGCGAAAATTAAGGAAGAAATTAATCACATATTGCCGATGTGCGCTGCTTATTCAGAACACGGTACACCCAAGCAAAAGTATATATTTTTAATATAGATTGAGCAGAAACATAAAAAGATCGAATGTGATATAAATGAACAACGAGCGACGCATGTTCCATCCAATCTGTCTTGTCTTTTGCGAGAGAGCTATCATCACTTCTTGAAATGGGAAACAATTTCATAAGAGTGATTTTGGAACGAAACAAACCAGGTATTTATTTTCAGGGATGTGCCTAATTATTTTCAAATTTAATTAATCATTTCCATTTAAACTGAGAAAATGGCTATTAAATTACATTAAAAAAATAATTAAATACAATTATTTTACAAAAAGTAATTATACTAAATTATAATAATTTTTTAATATCCTTTTTTAAACATACAACTCAAAGCATTTGCGTCACAAAGTTTATTATTTTATTCAGCAAGCAACATAATTTATTTACTTATCAGTATAGTTCATTATTTATTTATTTGTAAACATAAAATTTAAAGCTTTGGCAACATACCATTTACCTATTAATAACCAATCTACTCATAATCAGGTAGACACAAGCATATTAACCTTCATAACAGTTAATAAACATAATTATGTCGAGTGACTGAAGTATCCACCCAGTGTATTAATTAAAAGTGCCTGTTCTGTGATTCGAACCCAAAATACCACACATACAAACTGCGTACTAACCATTGGACTACAGAGTCAACTGAAACGGAGATAGGAATTAATCAATACATATTCGTGTCTAAGTCTCCTATATGGGTTAGTACATGTAGCTCAAATTAGATTTACGAAAATAAACGGAATTTATCCTACCACTAAATGCATTTGTCGAAGGAGAGTCTTCATGTCGGAAAAACTTTTGCTTCATCCAACAGGCAAGATTTATCTGACCCCCTCATGTATATACTTTTGACGGACTGCATTTTTCCACGAAAACGTGTGAGGTATAAAACGAATTATTTCAAAGGTTAAAAAATGGGACGGTATTTTATAGTTAATCACTGAACATTCAATTATTACTTTTTAATGACAAACAATGCAACTATGCCTAGGGGCACAGACATTTACATAAGTTGTTTTTTGTATTGTCTTAGAATCTTTTAATAATAAGTTCCTAACACGAGATCGAACTTGCATGTCATGATATAAAAACACTGAAAACGTGTTGATTGAAAAGGGGCATTTATTTAAAATGCCTTAAAACATAATATATACATGAATATACCAAAACATTAACTGTCACAAATAATATGTAATCATAACGTATTACGTCAATGCAATGACATGTCTGTGCGGGCAAAAAACCGCCAGACATGAAAACAACAATGACAATGTTATAAATGCAGATCAATGGTACATATACAAGAAAGTTATGAAAGAAAATTGGCACATATAATATGGACGGACAACAAACCGTCCGATGCAGAAACCCAAAGCATGAATGGCCTTGTTAGAAATTTCGACTAACGGCGCAGAACTAAGAATGACTTAAAGCAATACACAACAATCAGATGGTGGAGGGGTGGCGGTGGTTAATAAAAATAAATTCGACTGCAAAATAGCGAGGCAACTGCCCACGCCAACAACAAACAAAGGAATAACTGATGCGCCCTACGGTGGGCGCTTGAGCTCGCTGGAGCGTGCTACGATTGGCTGATGAGCGTCACGTGGTGTAAACGGACGGCTATGATTACACAGAAAAATATACTATTCCTAAATGCTGTACTTTATAATATTATTACATAATGAAAATTCCGACCTATGTAAAATCACAATACAATGACATAAATATTTGTATGTGGCCATAAAAAAATTATTTATGTATTGTCTTAGCACCTATAAATAATAAGTTCCTAACACGAGGTCGAACTCGCATGTCATGAAATAAACACACTGAAAACGTGTTTATTAAAAAGGGGCATTTATTTAAAATGCCTTCAAAACATAATATATACATGAATATACTAAAAAATAAACGGTCACATATAATATGTATATCATAACGTATTACGTCAAGGCAATGACATGTCTGGGCGGGCAAAAAACCGCCACCAGGAGGAACGACGCCGCCCAGAGAGATCGAGTGAGGGAAAAATGGGACACGAATATACATAGTAAAATGACGAATAACGTACAGGAGACATTAAACGAAAATAAATGTATACAAGTGAAATTTGAATTGTGTACATAAATGCAAATCCCTAAAATAACTAATAAAAGAACAGTAACAATATTCATGTAACTGTGTAAACCCATAACTGCTGCTTAAAACCGTCAGTGTGGGTGGACCCATATTAAGCTGTGATCTTTGAGATAGTAAACACAACATACTAACAATGGGATAACATATATACAGTTTTGACAACAAAAGAAAACAAACAATATCCTGGTGTATCATGAGAAAAATTTACTAGAGAGTAATACCAAGACTGTGGCTTAAGACCGACAGCCTGGGTGAACAGCAATATGGCGGAGATCAGAACAGAATGCCCAGGAAAATGGATAAACAAACATGTATATACAGTAATGACGAACATGAGGATAATAAAACACGCACTTGTTGTGCGCCAAATGAATAATCTTCTCGTAACATATATATATGGGCTGCTGACAACGTAATTAAAACTAATAATCAGAACAACCATACTATTAGACGATATTACATCATATATAAAGCAAGGATTTCGGCTTGATGAAAAAATTAGTTGTAACCGTGACTGCTGCTTAAAACAGTCAGCCAGGGTAGACAATTTGAGTATCAGTAGAGTATACCCCAGGGCTGCTGCTGAAAACCGTCAGCCCGTGCAGACCGAAAACAGAAATCCCTAATTTAATGAAAAGAAGGCGAATGAGTGTGGACCGAATATTACATAGTAGAGTGCAACGGTTCGGTTGGGTGGCGAATGTATTTAAGATAGGCCGATGTTTTCCAACGACCTAAACGCTGAATATCGGATGCAGACATGCGCATTTGGTGAGCGAAAGTGGCTCCCACGATGCGAAACGAATAAGGGGTGTATATTGAGGGTCCAATTGGTTTTGGAGTACGCACTGACGCAGTATTGAGCAGAAGAGTGCAGTAGTGACAGGTTGCCCCAGCTTATCAGTAAATAGTGTCTCTAGGAGAAACCTGCAAATATTGAAGCATGGCTGAGACTTGGCAAATTCGTTTGCGCTTTTGGCGTGAAAAAGGAATGGTGGAGATTTTTCCTTGTGAGTGTTTGAAGCGACGGAGTGTAAGAGTAATGGATGTAATCGAGTCATTATGAAAATTGTAAGATATATCGTTCCGACTCAGCATGTAATGCCTGCCGGAGCTTGAAAGGGCCATTTCGCCCACACGAATCAGTCCAAGAAAGGCAACAAGGAACATGGTTCGAACAACGAGACGAAGATAACGGTCAGAAATTACTGAATTGAGACTAATAAGCAGATCTCCCAGCTGGTCAGTGGAGAATGGACTTCGCTTGTCGGGGAGACCGTTTTGGCGTTAGCTTTGTAGCAATTTTTTGAATTAAAAGGAATCGGCTGGGCTTGGTAAACCAGGTATCTTGTGCCAATATGAAATAGCTGAAAAGTATGATGTGACAGCCGACCCTTTTAAAGTGCGGTTATTGCAAACTCAATTAATTGAGCCAACTGTTCAGTGGTGACCGGCATGGCGGGGGTGTCAGGATAATACATGGTGTAAAAACGGATGTAGTGTTAAATAGCATTGCGATAGGAGGATTTGATAGGGAGCCAATGCTTGATTTAACGGCGCAAGAGCAAACTGTCTGGTACTTTGGTGGGAAACTTGTCCATGTGTGGAGCCTGGGATCGGAACTTGGCGACCTGCAAACGGGAAAGAAGGTCAGGTAACACATTATATTTGCCAGGAATGTGTTCAGATTGGACAAGTATGTTATGTTTCATGCAGGCAAGAACAAGACGTCGGATTAAAACCATGATTGTAGGAACTTTGCAAGTTTGTTTGTTAATAATATAAACCACTGTTGCGTTGTCAGTGTGTAGAATGATACAACGATTGGTGAGCATGGGACACCATATTTCTAAAGATAGTACAATCGGTACTAATTCCTTAAAGGTGCTGTGAAAAGGTAACCAATGAAGTGGCCAGGATCCGTAAATCCAGGGTGTTTCAAAAACTGCGCCATAACCTAAAGTTCCTGATGCATTTGTATGAAGGTGCACACGATCGGACAACAACCAGCGTTGCTTTGCCATTGAAATGTTCCACAAAAATGTGCCATGCAGACAGGTCCTTACGACTTTCGCGTGTAAGTGTGATACGATTATGAGGGTTTGAGACCTTTTTCGTTAAGTCAGTAAGGCGACGTAGAAAACAGCGCCCTGAAAGAACTTCCTGACAACACAAATTTAGAAGGCTTAGCAGTGACTGTACATTCTTATGGGTTATTTTCAGTGATTTATCCGCGGAGGCAAGGGCGGTTCGTAGTTTGTCCAGTTTGTATGGTGGAAGACGGGCCTCCATACGAACAGAATCGAGTACAAGACCCATGAATAATAGTAATAATAGTGATGGAAGATTCAGTTTTGTCTGCCTTAATAGGGACACCTATGTCGGAGCATAGGGCAAGGAACTTTTCCAAGTTTTGCTGACAGATTGGAGAATTCGGAGGACCCAAAAATAGGAAATCATCTAGAATGTGAACCATATGTCGTATATGAAGTGTGTGTTCTGCAACATGTTGTAATGCAGAGCTAAAGAGTTCGAAAATATCACATGACGAAGAAGTTCCCATTGGAAGATATGTATCATAGTAAATTTGGTTATGGAATTGAAAGCTATGAAGATGATGGTCTGCGTTATGAATTGGTATTAAACGAAACGCCGCATCAATATCCGTTTTACTGATGAGGGTACCTGGACCTAACTGTAAAAGTAGACGGACTGCTTCATCAAATTTGCAGTAAGAGACCGTAGCTAGATCGGATGCAATAAAATAATTGACGGAAGCGCCCGTAGGGTAACGGAGGTGGTGAATAAGACGGAATTCCTCTGTTGATTTTTAACGTACAATACCAATCGGACTAATACGAAGGTAAGGTAGAGGTGGCGTTGCAAAAGGACCCGCGATACGGCCCGCTTTGAGTTCGTATGTGGCCTAAGGCGAATGGGAACAGAAACCTTCGATCAAATATGCAGCATGAGGGTACTTGTGGAGCAAAGAAGCAAGCCGGTCAGTGAATCCTCGGGTTATCACTTGGGACTTTCGATGGTTGCTTGGGAGCAGTATTTGTTGCGAGTGGGAAAAATTTGTTTCCTGAGTCGGTGACTTGGGTTTTTGGTAGACGTGCGAAATTCATACGCTGGATGGGACCCTCGACAGAAACCGCAGATGCGGGGCTGTTTACAGTTGGGATAATTACACTGGGTTCGTCGATTATGATACCAACAGGTGTTATCGAGGAATCGACGAGAGGAGGACATGTGGGAAGTACGGGGGGATGGGCGTTGAGAAGGAATGGGCTGAGGTGACTGTAAGGAGGAGCAGGCCATCAGCCAAAACTCAGTATGTAGGCGATCCCAAGGGAGCGGAACGGATTCGCGGAGCATACGAACTTGAGCGTCGTAGTACGCGAAAGCTAACCCAGGACGACGTGTAGCCATGTCCCGGACAATCTCAGCATACTTTATTAGCTGAGGAGTTTCTAGCGGATATTTTGTTGTATATACCGCAGTGAAGCGAATGAAAGCTGAAGTCCAAACCTCAATATAATTGATTATTTTAGACCGATGAAAGGCGGTGATAGTTAAGTTTGCATGATTGTCCAGTTGTAATGTGTACTTTGTGGTTTGTTTTGTTGATTAGCATTGGATGGAAGCAATGAGGCCAGATCAATAAATTTGTTTTGCCATATGGCTTTTCGGATGGATTTCTTAATTTGAAGGATAATTGCTGTACTTATTGGTTCGCAGCACTGGGTGCCATTACCTTGTATCAAAAACGTTGTATGTTGCGCAATGGCCGATGGCAAGGATGGTAGCATAGGGTCCTCCTCAGAGTCCAAGGAGTGGTCGCTTGAATCGCTGGCATTCGAGAGTTGGGCGGTGCTGTCCTGTTCTGAAGCCAGATGGTTCGGGGTAGATGACCCTGGTCCATCACCTCTTGTGTGGTCCTCCAGGCGCTCCACAAGGGCATGAGGTCATCGTGACCGCCTTTCGTTTAGGTTTCATCTGGGGAAACACAAGATGGGAATCGAGGGATTATAAATTTTACAAATGCATACCTGGTACAAAAAAAGCATATAACCATTTACAACCTGTTAGTTATTAACACGGCCTGTAAACAACCAACCTCAGGCAATATTGACTAATGGCTAAACCGGATTTTAAGAATATAATTATTTGGTATAAAGTACACCATGTATCGGGTTTAGTATTAAGTGAAGTACAACAAATACCTGGAACAACCAACATCAGGTAAGAACAGTCACGTCTGATACATATCGGAGATACTTATAGAACATCTCTGTACCGGATTTTAATCAAACAAGATAGGCCTGGAACAACCGGCATCAGGCAAAAACAACAACAACAAAAAACGATGTACTTTGTGTATGTATACATACACAACAACGGATGTTAAATCTAAGTAACCGAAAAGGATGTCTGGAACAACCGATTTCAGGCACTGATAACTATGGTATAATTTAACTGATTTCATCGAGTATAATCAATAGCTATAAAGTAACCATGTATTGAATGTAAAAAAGTAGAAAGGCTATAGTCTTTGTTGATTATTATTATTATAATTATTGGAAATATATGTATACTGGATATAAACTGAGGACCATAAAAGTCTGGAGGGGGGGGGGGGCGGGGGTCCTGGAACAACCGACATCAGGCAAAGGATTTAAGTCAGCGGGTATTTGCAGTATAATGTATAAATTATCTGTTTCCGGTAAACTGCCGAACATATAAAAGGGTGCCTGGAACAACCGACATCAGGCAAAAGTAATGACAATCAGCGTGCATTTGCAGTATAAATGTATAAATTATGTGTTGCCTGGAAAAACCAACTTCAGGCGATTACAAAACTGACCGAAATGTAACTCCAAATGGGCTAAAGTTACAAAAATCAACACAATGTTCTGTTGGATATTGAGTGAAATAAAAAATGCTCTCTTAATCCCCTAAAAGAAAATAAATAACAAAATTGTAATAAGTGGAATACTTATCTGAAAGTTCTATTATACAATGGAACCCTTCTGGGCGGCGACCACAGCAGCTCGAATATTGGAGATCAAACGAAGCTGACCCGCCTGTGATAAATGGCAACCGTCTGCAGCAGAATTTGGATCTTAGACGTGGCAGACCAGAAACCCTTCATGCGCCAGAAGAAGGCTTATGGATGGGAAGTATTGTTCAGAATGAGAACTCAGTAAGCGATTAGATCCACCCAGGCATTGTACCATGCTAAGTCCACTAGGTATCTGGTAGGGACTGAAGAACCAGAACGGTGGAGCACAGAAAGTAGAATGACTTGTGGGACACGAAAAGTCACAAGTAATGTGTCAATGAGATTTAAAATATCTAGAGCCACACTCTCCGGAGACTTGGAATGACCATAAATATCATGTGTTCCCACGAAGAGAATCAATAAGTCAGGTTCGAAATCCGAAACTACATCGAGATGCTGATGCACGTCCTTTGTCGTGGCACCTGGAAACCCTGAATATTGAATGCAATTTAAGTAAGTCCGTAGCTATAATGAAGTTCCGTAAGCGTTTAACAAATGAGTGTCCAAAAATGTGCACTTTCCTTGTCGAGAGCGCGGCCATGTTAAATTCCGAAAACAAAAGAACACTGATCCCAAATGTTGCCACTTTATCCTTCAAAATAACATATGAAATGGGTCGCCGCCCAAAAAGTACACCTGAAAGATTTTTAATCGTAATCTGTAAAAATACCTCTGTGAAATTGCAGTATTAATAAAAATAAATTCGACTGCAAAATGGCGAGGCAACTGCCCACGCCAACAAAAAACAAAGGAAAGACTGATGCGCCCTACGGTGGGCGCTTGAGCGCGCTGGTGCGTGCTACGATTGGCTGATGAGCGTCACGTGGTGTGAACGGACGGCTTTGATAAGCTGATTATGTCAACACAGACAAATCTACTATTCCAAAATGCTGTACTTTATTATACCATTACATAATGAAAATTCCGACCTATGTCAAATCACAATACAATGAGATAAATATTTGTATGTGGCCATAAAAAAATTATAAATCACTACTAGGCATTTGATACCAGAAAATAAAATGAACTTTTATGTCACAAACAACATATATCTAATGCAGAAAAACACGATATATAGTCTTATGGATAATGTGAAATGCCAGCATGGGGCATTCATTAAATGATCATTAACTGCATAGTGTATTTGTCATTTGTTAGTATTTAACCAACCAAAGAATAAGGCAGTACATGTATTAAAAAGTAAAATTTAGATTTATACTATTGAGATTTTATGTGATTTTATAAATGTCCCTAATCCTATGTTATGGAATTAAATTTTGAAAACTACAATAAAGATAAATTCTTGAAATAGATTATTACCTTCATGAACATGCTCATTGTATACCCTAAAACATACACAAGGTGCAGAAGTTGAAATAGTTTTAAGCTGGACTTTTCGAAGAAAAAAGTCGAGTTATTGTCGTCACTCTTTTGTCCGCGTCAGCATCTGCGTCGCGTCTGCGTTAGTTAAGTTTTTGGTTAAGTTTTTGGTTAAGTTTTTTTGTCAGAGTCCATTTCTCAAAAACTATCAAAGGTATCCATTTGAAACGTTCAATACTTGTTCACTATCAAAATGATAATTAATTACAAAAAGGCACGTAACCCTGTGATTTCTATTTCCAGTGTTATCTGCCCTTGTTTGGACTTACAACTTATACTATTTTGACATTTTTTGTTAAATATAACATTTCTTAATAACTATCTAAGACAATAAATTAAAACTCAAGAAACATGTTTATGGTACTGACCGCATTCTGTCGACGTGAGGAGGTAACTCTTTCAAGGATTTTGTTGGAGTTATAACCCTTTTTTCAACACAATTTTCGCTTTAGGTCATATTTTGCAATACCTGTATGAGGTATTGATTTAAAACTAAAGGTACTTGATCAAGAGGAAGTAGCTCTATCAAGGATTTCGTTTGAGTATATGCCCTTTTTTGAACTTAGAATTTGTGCTTTAGGTCAAATTTCACAATAACTATAAGAGGTATTGACTTGAGACTCAAAGTACTTGATCACAGTTATGGGCCCATTCTGTAAACAAGATGAGGTAACTAATTTTATGGAATTATTGCCCTTTTTGCAACTTAGAATTTAGCTTTAGGTCAAATTTTTCAATATCTATGAGAGGTATTTACTTGAAATTTAAGACACTTTATCACAGTGATGAACACATTCCACTAACAAAACGTCAGACTACTATCAAATACGAAAAAGTCGAGCGTCAGCCACCGCAGGCGGTGCCCTTGATTTATTTAGATCTAGTTTTCACCTCTTGACGCTGTAGGCTTACTTGTAGGTAACTGGTCTATACAATTATAATTGTTTTGTAAGTATTCAAGCCTATTAATTAATAATCCCATATGTTTAAAAACAAACATGAATTTATGTTGTTTTTGTGTGTTTTATTATGTTAAGTATTATTAAATAACAAGAACTATCTTTAAAACAGATATTTGGCGTCTGTGGTAATTGTGCAAATAAGGAATGTAAATTAAACTTTCCGCATAAATATTCAAAACAATGTAACTAAGACTCGATCCAAATGGCATATAATACTCAAATACTAAATAATACTAATTAATTTATTTTTAATTTTATGTACTAAGGCCTATTAATTAATAATCCCATATGGTTTGAATAAAACATGAGTTCATGTTGTTTTTGTGTGTTTTATATCGTATTCAGTATTATGAAATAAAAATACATTATATTAACAAGGAGTTTCATGTATATTAGCTGGTTTTCAAATACACTGGCTAGGTGGTCAGGCGGTAGTAAATTTAGAATATAGCATTAATAAATTCAATAAAAACAATAAAAGCAATTAAAACTCAAAACAAATAAACATGTATAATAAAAAGTCATGATTTAGATGTTATTTAAGTGCGTAAGTAACATTCTTGTCTTACTTCTGTGTCATTTTGTACACTCTCGTACTTTAAAGAGTGACTGTCTGAATTGTATAGATTTATTTCCTGTGCCTGTCGTTACCCACTAATACAACATAAATAAACTTCAACATCGACCAAAACTATTTTTCTTATCGAAAAATGCAAATATATATTTTCTGCTGATAACAGACCCGTTTACCCTACAGCAATGGCTACATTTGGTTTCGAAGTTAAGATACCTGTAAATCATTGTGTATCCCTCCGTGGTCGAAAGTAGTGCCTATTACTAAAGAGTTCCGTTTCTCTTCTGGTATAAAGCCATTTAGCAATCGCAGACATGGCTTTTGTGGTTATTTCGTATATCCCACGTGTGTCTGGAATATTTTTATGCATTTCATTGGAGGCTAACTTGAAAGGTAAACTTTTGGGGTGTTTTTACTGTGGTATGGGGCTTTTGTCGAAATATGACTGCCAAAACCTAGTTTTCTACCGGTGTCTGCATTCAGGTGAGATGCATCTTCTTAGAAGTAACAGGACATATCTTTTTTAATTGCAATTTTTGAAAAATGACATATAAATCCTAAATTGATATCAGGCTTTCATAATCTGAAATGAAGGAAAGGCTACACAAATGCTTGGTAAGTTATGCAGTTTTAAAATGGAACCCTATGGGAATGGATTAAATGGTATCTAACCTGAATGAGAAAATTAAGACTGTGCATGCGTCCTCAATCGATCTGATTCGTCAAGACGCTGTGTATACATGAGTTTGCTGCGCAGCTGATCCGTGGTCTACTGGTAACGCTCTGGCTTCACAACCCAGGGGTCGCAGGTTCCAGCCCCCGCTACACCCTTAACCGAAGTGCAGTGTACTATGTGCTTCACACCAGGCACTTAAAGACCCAGGGTCGCCTCTGTAAAAGGCGTCTCCTGTATCTTGCAATATCCTCCGTAAACCAACTAACAAGTATTCTCAGGGCGATGGCCATATGGTAGAGAATCCCAGTGACCTCGATAAAAATGTACTACACGCAAACGAAGTATTGTTTTATTCTAACACGGCACGTGGCTAGTTTTACACAGACAAGAAGGACATTAACCATGGGTTATTCTGCAACAAATTATGGGCTGATCCTTTCATTTGGCGCTTTTGTGCATAAGATGTACTTTATCAATAAATATGACATTGATTCTTTGATTTTTTTATCAATGAAGCTGACGTAATTCGCTAAATGTTTATCAATGAAGCTGACCTCATAAATGAACTACTTGTTAAATTATGGCATGGCGTACAAGCTTCTATATGCGTACAATATAGTACAGACATCTCAGCCTAACGTACGACTTATGTGCGGATAAAGTCCGTGTTCCAGTCACAGAAAGGTTCACGAACATGTGGTTTATGATAGGCCGATCACGCAAGGGACCAGATTTCCATGTTTGTCCAAACTAGTTAGCGGTAAAGACAGGCTGTCCATACAGACATATAGGATCTGACACGAGTTGTCATTTCATACTATATTTTATAAAAACGAGTTCAGGAATTTTGTTAGTAAGCGAGCCTTTGGCGAGCTTACTAACACATTTCCTGGACGCGTTTAATAAAATATGGTATGAAATGACAACGAGTGTCAGACCTTTTTTATCAAATGCTTTTAAACGATAAATAAAACGTCTAATTTTACCAAAACATGTTGATAAATCCTAAAAGTCGTGTACTGGCATGACGCCATTTCATGTTGACGACGTAATTTCTCCAAAATAACGTCATGGGATTGGTCAGCCAAAGGATATGTAGCCAATGAAAACGCTCAAAATGTTATCTTACACACGTGTAAGATAGAAATATTTGTAATGGTTGTATTACACGGGAGACAAGGTATAGCAAGTGTTAAAAAGTTATTTGATGACGTAACATAGCATTGAGAAGACAATTATTTTCCCAGTTATGAGAAATGCATTGCCGTACTCTCTCTACATAATCGGTTTTACAATGCTCAACATTTAATCGAAAGCTTGCATCTTTCAAACTGCATTTGCAATAAACATTCAATGTATGCACACATTTAGAGGCATTTTGAATATAAACATCAACACCAATATACAAGCGGTCTAAGCTACACCCATGCATTTCACAGCCTTTCCAAATATATACAGTCCGTTAAAATATTGTTTTGCTTTAAGCAATTTACACATCCTTACCACATCGTACTTTGAGTAACCCCATTCACACAATCATGTTGAACCTGTTCTGTTTTTATTTCTATGTTAATGCTGAGTTTCATCCGAATATGTGCTATAGTTTAAGGCTTTAAGTATACTGGGCCAAATTGCTAAACCGCCACTTATTTATTGCGTATATTTCAATCAATTCTTATTCTTCTTTTTTCTAAATTTAAGTGTTGATGTGTCTTTCAATTTTCTTCCAATCGACCTCAAATTTTGCAAAATGTATGGGAAAACCACTCGTGCGTGATCAATTCAAGGCAAACAGTAATTTCCTTTTGTAATCTGAATAGAGAAGTATTTGACAAGTTTCAAACACTTTCCTACACATATGTTTGTCTAGTGATACAGAATAAAAAACAGAAAAAAAGTACAAAATACTTCAGAAATTGGCTGAACATGCTTGGAATTGTCACACTTTTTAAAGTAAAACAATTACTTTGTAAAGGGTTAGAATAAACTTGCCAAAAACTATTTAATTCACAAATTTAGCTTTCATATGCATTATTTACATCCGGTATCGTTCTTTTTAATTATGTTTGTAATTATTCCCGGTCCTTTTAAAATTTAATATTATAATGGCAATGTGCTTTGCGTATTGCGCTATTACCCACAATTTTAAAAAACCCGTAGCTATGACCTAAAATTTAGCTACGGTCTGTGAACCTGAAATTTCGCAATAATAATAATAATGTCAATAATAATAATAATAATAACTTTCTTTATAATATTAAAATTTTCAGAAGAACCAGATCCACCCCAGTCAAGGCCAATCACCATTAAGCTGCTCGTGTCCGTGAATCTACCAAAGACTGGAGATGATGAGGAGCAGCTTCTACTCAGTGGACTGGACTTTCTGCCGGACGGGAGACTGGTTGATAACGCAAATAAGAAATGTATCATATTGAATGAGCGGCAACAGAGACATGGTACATCGTACAAGTTCAAGGCAATCCCCATTGGTGTTGTATGCCTGTCTCAAAATACAATAGCAGTGACTGTGGCACCTTAAGTTTCATGTCTGTGTGTAATGACAATACCATCATTCTAACCTGAGAAATCACCACATCCTCCAAGTACTTCTCTATATGCCGCATGACGCCATCAAACATGGTCGTAAGCACGTACGATGATCCTCGTCCTGATAGAATTATATCAGTGGCCGGTGTGGAGACAGACTATGATCACGTGGCGTTTCCAAAGAAGACGTATAAACTTAATGAATGCAAGTGCACGTACGTACATTCTAAGAACACGTTGGTACTGACTGACGTATTAGCTCGAACAGTGTACATGTACGACACCGTGAAGGGCACGTCTAGAGCAGTCACTGATAAGAGACTACAGGTGCCATGTGGTGCGTGTCTCGGGCCTGGTGACACGGTGTTGATGGTGACATACTCGGTACCTTACCGTTAAATATGAAGTTCCCATACACTTTTCGTATGAGCGGAGATGAATCCAGGCTGGCGGTGTCAAATGTCATTGAAGGCACCAGGAAACTTCAGTTGTATAAATATCTCCAGCACGCAGTTAGGTGAACACTTATACTATCCAGGTGGTCATTGTTATTCGTTTGTTTTATTTAATGAAAGATGAACTAATTTTATATTTGAAATGTTTGAGCTATGTAGCTAGAGAGTTTTTAGTTAATGCATAATTAAATAAATAGGCATAATGCTTTCAAGCAATTCAACAGTATTTAATTACATTTAATATCATTTTGGCTGCCAAAGCATAATGTTGATAAAATACAGGTACTATATATTTTATCTGTATATTTTTATGTTGGTGTAAATAAGGATATATTAATAAAATAAAAAATAATATTGTTATCGATATGTGTGAAAAACACGACTATGCACGAATAAGAGGGTTCTTTAAGCGTTAGAGGTCCAGGAATTCGTCCCGGTTAGCTCTGTCGGGAGGGCACTTGCTTAATAACTGAGGTGTCTTAATTAAACCCGGTAAACTATGTCGAGAAATCACGTGCTACATGTAACTGTAAGACAGCATTTCGTATGTAAACAAATTGAAGAATCAGATCTTAGGCACAAAACTCTCATGCAAATTTTATATCGATGGTGGTAAGAAAATCTGACACGAACATTTATTAACAGCCACCCACAATAGAACTAGATGCTCATTACATACAATTTCGTATAAAAGATCTAGAGTTGTTTGCTAGAACATGATTAACATATGTGACACAATTGCACTATATATCGTTATATTATATGTATGTGTGTTTCCTATATGGACAATCTAGGTGTCAATAAAACAAATATAACATATGAAATGATTTGCATTACTGTATTGTGCTTAATTTTATATGTTCAATTGCTGTCTGTTAATGTATTGTTATTCCTCTTGTTAGCCCCCCCCCCCTCCCCCCCAAAAAAAAAAAAAAAAAAAAAATGTCCCGTTTCTGGTCTCCCGACAACCCTTTACTTTTGCTGCCAACCCTACATATTTTTGGTCCAAAAATAATTTATTTATTTCCGCCAATACATATTCTTATTCATTTTACCAAACAAGATTTTAATTGGCTATTGCGTTTCATAAACCTGATAAGGATTCACTGTTGCACGTGGCACATATTTTACCAAATTTTGTCCATCTTTTAGTTGTTATTTTGTGGAATATTGAACTAAATTTACTTTCATGAAAAACTTTATTAATGTATATTCAGATAAGCATACATAATTACCTTGTGCGCGAAACACATATTAATCGAAATGAAATGCAAATATTCATGTTATTTTCAATTATTTTTATTCCGCAACACAATCTCCATGTTAATTCCAATACATGTATATTTCGTCACTCCCATTTAAATCTACAATTTATCCGATGGAACAATCGAACTGTCTAATTTTTTTCACACCCTTTACATTTCCTCTGGAACGCTAATTCATTAATGCCCTGTCGACACTGCTTGCATTCTTCAGGTAGAATAGTATTGATTGATGCCTTTTTTCACTGTCGACGTGTTACTCGTGTGACAGGCTTAGTGCTACAAACTGCTAGACAATGGCCCCAGCTCAGCAGTCACATCAAAGACTATTTGAAGTCAAACCGACACCGTTGCTATGGTTGTTGCTAACAGCTTGCAGATTTTAAAGACCTGGCTAATAGATGACGTTGCGCTTTCACTCTTCGCAGTTGTAACAGGTGTTATTATCAATGACTGTGATTTTAACGGATTTTACTGTTTGATCAAATTAGAACTATGATTGCAAGGTATTTCGGATGCACTGTTTCAGTAATAAGAAATTATGAATTAAATATAAAATAAAATATCACAAAAATTTTCTACAAAAAACCTTACTGACAAAGACTGTTACCGTGTACAATGCGCACCGAACTTTCATAGCCGAGTAAAAATGTGCGCGTAATAGATGGAGTACCATAATACACGGTACACATCTGAATAGAAACATATATGGAACACATAACCATTCTCCCATCAAAAAAAAATAAAATGAAAAAAAATCCCTACCTACCGACCCTAATTTTTTGGGGCAGGAGACCAGAAACGAAACTAATTTTTGTTTGGCCTTAACTCAATGTGACTCGCACTACGTCTTCTGGTGTACTATTATTATTATTATTATTATTATTATTATTATTGTTATTGTAATTGTTATTATTATCCTGGTTAATTATGTGTCTTGTTATAACCTGATAATTCCCAAATGATTATTATATAAATATTGCATTTTTTGACGGCGTTAGTGCATTTTGTCAACCAAAGGAAATAATGTTGCCAAGGCAACCGAAACAGGGATTCTCAATAAATAATGCGCTTTTGTAACAGTAATTTACTCATAAGCGCCTTTAACTCAGACCAATATGTTTATTGCTACGACGTCATAGCGGGTGATATTGCAGTGTGATATTTAAATTATTGACTGCTTCGTTTTTATATGAACAAAGAAGAAAAACAAAAGGTTTAGGTATAATAATATCATCTCAATATTGTTGTTGTCGATGCGGACTTAATGTCGCCTCCTTTGCTTTGTAATGTAAAAGGCATCTCTTATCTTTAGAGTACACTCTTGTATAGTTTGTATTTTCTTTGTAATCTGAAAGGCATCTTCTTTCATCCTTAGAGTATACTCTTGTATTATTTGTATTTGCTTTGTAATTTAGAAGGCATCTCTTATCTTTAGAGTACAAACTTGAATAATTTGTATTGGCTTTGTAATGTAAATGACATCTCTTATCATAAGAGTACACACTTGTATAATTTGTATTTGCATTGTAATGTGTAAGGCATCTTTTATCTTTAGAGTACTCTCTTGTATAATTTATATTTGCTTTGTAATGTAGAAGGCATCTCTTATCTTTAGAGTACACACTTGTATAATTTGTATTTGCTTTCTAATGTAAATGACATCTCTTATCATAAGAATACACACTTGTATAATTTGTAATTGCTTTGTAATGTGTAAGGCATCTCTTATCTTTAGAGTACTCTCTTGTATAATTTGTATTTGCTTTGTAATGTAAATGTCATTTCTTATCTTAAGAGTATACTCTTGTATAATTTGTATTTGCTTTGTAATGTAAATGTCATCTCTTATCTTTGGAGTACACTCTTGTATAATTTGTATTTGCTTTGTAATGTAAATGTCATCTCTTATCTTAAGAGTATACTCTTGTATAAGTGGTATTTGCTTAGTAATGTAAGAGGCATTTCTTATCTTTATAGCGTACTCTTGTATAATGGGTATTTGCTTTGCAATGTGACAGGCATCTCTTATCTTTAGAGTACACGCTTGTATAATTTGTATTTGCTTTGTAATGTAATTGTCATATCTCATCTTTAGAGTATACTATTGTACAATTTGTATTGCATTTTGAAACCTTCGATTTTTGTTTGGTAACAGGTTTTGTTCATATATGTACTTGTACATGTACTAATAACTATGGATTAATATATTGCACAATAATGAGGGTGCTTACAAATATGCCAAGCTCAATTCTTGCCTGCGGTTCATAAGGCGTGAAAAATATGTTAGTTTCAGGTTACCCGACCTACCCTGAAAAGGGTCCCCGACCCTACAACATTTAATTGAGTTTGTCAGATATTATTTTGTTTTATTTACCTTTTTCCAATAATTAATTGTTTCTTTGATAAATACCTGTTTGTTTTGATAGCATCCACTTATAAGCAATGTTTAAGGATATCACCGATATGTTTTGATTATATTTTTCATTTTTTGAATCTTCAAATTGACCATTAACCAAATAAAAAAAAAAAAAAAAAAAACTACCTACCTACCCTAATTTGTTTGCATGTAATCTGAAACAAACATATTTTGTTGACGCCTAAGTTATAAAGCCAATATGTTTTGTGACCGGCCAGTCTATTGGACATGCGGTTTGTGACACCGTCCTGATACAGACTTGCATACCAAACTACCAAAATCTAATTGTAACGGTTTAAAAGTTATAGAACATAAGTTTGTTCGAAACAAAGCAATGTGTCTCCGGAACATATTAAAAAACTATGATGTTAAACCTGAAATACCCCTTGGATTGAGCTTGTTTCGATAAATTATTTATTAAAATTCTTTTTTTCTCATTACTTATTGTGCTTAGGTGAGCGTGATAACGATTGCGTTCAATGCAAACAATGCCATGCAAAAGATACGAGTGGCACTTGTTGAAATGTCAATCTGCTATTTCATTTATTGTCTTAATTTGTTAAAATGAATGCCATGCCTAGCATGACGAGTGAAGGGTTTGATCTAACAAGAACAGTTTAACATACTAAATGTCGAGATTTATCAGCAACGGAGGTATAATTATAAACTACAAAAACCTTTCTGAAGACATCTGTTTAGTGACAATAAAACACAATAACTGGAAACACCTATGTAAAAATACGTGAAAATATATTATTGCTCCATTGCACATATGATATGTTTCCAAATTCAGTTGCGTGGAACAGAATTTGTCAATGACATAATGACTGGTCTCCTCAAATGTAATACATATATATTTAGATCCCAGCAAGAGTACTGTAACAAATAAATGTGATGGATCCATGTGAAACTGATGCTGTTAGAGCAAATCAAATCTTGTGTTAGTACGTCAACGTTTATCATACACATATAATGACAACAGTATAAACTCAAGAGCCATTACGGTCATTCATTGATCAACTAAGAAAGGCCACAAATGGCCATATTCAAACACGTATGTATACTATATAATATATCACAGCAGCAGAAATAATGCTGATTGTTTGGGTAGATGCTAAAAAAGATGACGGTAATGGTGGCCAAAAATGGTAGCTTCATATAATTATAATTTCGTTTTATTTACTTCAAAGGCAAAATGGTGGCAGCAATGTAATACAATTAATATTTCCGCAATATAATTCTATTCTACACAGTGGCTGGTGATTTATAAGTAGTATGTTTTTCGTACTTTTCATTCATATGAAACATCTCTGCAAATAGCTATCAACTTGCGTCAAGTAGTTCAATGACTGTATTATAACTGAATGCAAAATGTACAGTAAGATGCTAAACAATTCTGGCCCAACATATATCACAATACCTTATAAGCAAAAACAAAGAATCGTTGATATCACATTAATGAACACAGTGTATTAAATTCCGAACATTTCCACATCATGGTTAAAACCAGATCTACTCTAACAAAAACAAAACACTATATTTAAAATGGTACCATTTACAGTAATATGAAACCAGTACAAGTAACAAAAGATCATAGTCAAGCTGCTTCAGTTTATTTTGACACAGACGCACCAGGGAAACCAGTACAAGTAACAAAATATCATAGTCAAGCAGATTCAGCTTATTTTGACACAGACGCACCTGGAAACCAGTACAAGTAACAAAAGATCATAGTCAAGCTGCTTCAGCTTATTTTGACACAGACGCACCAGGAAACCAGTACAAGTAACAAAAGATCATAGTCAAGCCGCTTCAGTTTATTTTGACATAGACGCACCAGGAAACCAGTACAAGTAACAATAGATCATAGTCAAGCTGCTTCAGCTTATTTTGACACAGACGCAACAGGAAACCAGTACAAGTAACAAAAGATCATAGTCAAGCTGCTTCAGTTTATGTTGACACAGACGCACCAGAGAAACCAGTACAAGTAACAAAAGATCATAGTCAAGCTGCTTCAGCTTATTTTGATACAGACGCACCGAAAACCAGTACAAGTAACAAACGATCATAGTCAAGCTGCTTCAGTTTATTTTGACACAGACTCACCAGGAAACCAGTACAAGTAACAAAATATCATAGTCAAGCTGCTTCAGTTTATGTTGACACAGACGCACCCAGTACAAGTAACAATAGATCATAGTCAAGCTGCTTCAGTTTATTTTGACACAGACGCACCAGGAAACCAGTACAAGTAACAAAAGATCATAGTCAAGCTGCTTCAGTTTATTTTGACACAGACGCACCAGGGAAACCAGTACAAGTAACAAAAGATCATAGTCAAGCTGCTTCAGTTTATTTTGCAACAGACGCACCAGATTCAACAAAATCGTGTCTTTTATATTGTTGTCTGTTTTTTTCTCAAATACAGCACTGTACACATTCTAGTATCGCCATCTCTCCTCGACTGTCTACGGGGATGCAATCTCTGCTCGGAGTGTATCACCATATAATAGCCTGTCGAACATATGTCGAAAGCAGAATCTTTAAACTGTGTCAATCTGTGGAGATGCTGCAACGATAATTCCGGTAGTTGCAATCAATTCGCTATGGCAAAAACGTTTATAATACACCATAACACCATGAATTTATTGAAACTTGGTAAAAAGTGAATCAAATACAATAACTGCATATGTAACTCAATTACTCTAAAAATGTTTAACTCCTGAACATTTCTTTAATTGACACACGCAGTCTTTCAGTTGTAAACAAATTGTACTGATGGAAATTTAACAAATTATTCTGGATTTCTTTCCCCTGACACTATGGTATATACTGTTTTGATAATTACGACCGGATACCATACAATGAATCACCTTAACACTCGGATAGCCCGTAACCGGTTATTCGTTGCCTTCTAGTTCTTACTGAAGTAGTAGTTCTGAAACTGCGTTTTGTATTCTAGAAGTAAAAACAGGGCAGCGATGACGCATCGCCTGAGCGCGAAAATAATTACGATACTAAAAAATCATGGTCTATAGCTGGTTGAAGAATAGTCAATAATGCTCATATAAGTGTAACATCAGTATTTGCACAAACGAGTAATATATTGTGTGGCGTTATGGTTCGACTATAACTATTTATAGCAAATCAGAAATAAAATGGTCATACACAATATGTTTGGCCGAGATTGGCTAAACATTATGTCTTTATTTTTACCTTGATACAATGCCACTGAAAAACACAACACAATTGCCATTGACACAGTACACAGAAGGAATGAAGCAGTATCTGCTCTCGGTCACCAACAGGGCTTCACCAGAGTCAGAGGCATGTATTTATGATTAACGATGGATACGTTGGAATACAGACAGAATAATTTTGTAAACATCAACATGTTACTTGCAGAGTATGAAGAGAAAGCTCTTTTTACGGTTTGATACGCACTCAGAGCTGGTCTCTCTGTTAGGTTTGATAGTAGTGCTGACATTTTGAAAGTTTAACAAGTTCGCGAGGTGATGCCACAGATACAAACCTACATATAACGGTTTATATGTTCATACTGTACATCTTTTCTAGCGTCCGTCTTTATTGAAACACAAATTATCTTTCTCCTATAATATTTGAATGTTTCATAATGATTCTAGGGTCAGACTGGCATCCAGCCGAAAGTAACTTGCATCCACGTTCGACGCCTTCGTGGATGCTTGCGTGTTCCTTCACTACCTGCAATGTCTAACGTATGGAGGACTCGGTGACAGACGTATGCAAATGTGTGCTTATCAGCCATTTGATGTCTACGTTTCTATCAACGACATGCAAACCAATAACGCGGCTAATGGATATATCATAAACATGTACCTTTCGTAAAAAATGCCTGCATACACGTTCTTACCTGTAAGGACATGCTGTGAAGGAATAGCAGACATAATTGTTAATATTTTACGAATGATACACAATTGTAAATCTTAAATGAGTGTTAATAGCGACACACAGACAAGAAAACAAAATATTATAGAAAACGCATTAAAGACTGACAGTGTGACTTTGAAACCTCATGGATTTGTTATTGCTGGTGATTGCATTTTTAAGATCATGAATACTTTACATATGTTCAGTGTTATTCCTTTACATTATACGATGATTTGTTTTAGCTACTTTGTAATTGTCTATTGAATTATACTGCATATATATTTTTGTACGAAATGCAATACTATGTTATAAAAGAAGAACACATACAGACTTATGGCAAGAACATAATTTAATAGAATTGATTTATTTGTGTCTCCAGACATTGAAACGTTTTCTCAGAGAAAACAGTTGTTTAAATTAAATTTTGCCTGGCGTACATTAGTTTTGTGGGAAACTTACTGTAAGACAGTGTCGCGCATTATGCACTTGTTTAGTGTAGCGCATTATGTAATTGTTTGAATAATCCTATAAAGACGTTCCCGGAGCCTTTTCTTCATTTAGATATAGGCAGAATAGGAAAGAGACTGCTAACAGTCAATCTTAAATGCTTAGATATGCTAACAAGACATCAGCAAAATATTGTCATTTGTGGAGAACTGGATAGTACGCTCCAAGAAAATGTCAACAAATACCCTACCTATATCAAAGCGCCAGCATCAGCCACGGTGCCATCACTTATTGGTGCTCAAGTAAAATTAACTGAAAGTACCAATGAACATCAAATCTTTAAGTACCCTGCGAAATCTTATACCCGTTTCATATACTCACTGTTAGCATCTGTACACGCAAATAAATGTATCAAAACGCATACACAAGTAAGTCCAGCTGTACTGGATTGTTACCAGCTCTCATATCAGTTTGACATCGCCTCCAGCAAACTAAAGCTTGCGTCCACGTTGTATTGCATGGGTCAACTTACGCTGCAGCACAAGTTTTCAAGGATGTAGAACAACGGTGTAAGCACACGTTGAATTATAGATTAATATATGTTATTCTGGGAGATGTGTGCACCGAAGCGTTTTGCATTGCTTATTTTCAGAGAAAACATCGTACGGCAAGAACAGTGGGTTAACTCGACGAAATATATCCTACTGTGTGAGAGTCACACGACAGGAAGTGTACTGCGTGCCTCCAATATTACTGTTTGAAATGAATAGAGCTGTCTCTGATGAGGAAATAGGTGAACGAGAAATCAGGGACAAATCTTGGATGAACGACGCCTGTGTGGACTCGCATGCATTTCTGTACAAACTTTAATATCTTATGTACGGCGGGCTTGGTATTGCGTAAGACAAGAGCAATCATTTCTGGAATTTGGGTTTTACCTGTTAGAACAGGAAAATATATTTATCATCTGGAGACTGCAATAATTTTGTGGAGTCACTGCATATAGATGAAGAACAATTTTGAAAGAGCTCTGTGTTCGTATAGGAAATATTTAGATATCGAGCCCCGAAATAACCCTGCAAAGTAGAACATCAGACGAATAAAAAATTGGTGAAAATATAAATATACACTACATGCAAATTAATGCTGAGAACCAATAAAGCGTCAAGAATGTTAGGTTTGTTTTAAACACATAACTACCTAAGGCTTGTGGAGTTTGTTCATAAAATCAACTGTAGTATGATGTACTAGTTTATATCTTCAAGAGGTGTTACACATACATGTATAATTAATATTTTATTATTTTGTATTCGATATTTTGTTAAAGGTGTGTTAAGTAACTGGAAATTTGTAAATGGACTTTCAACTATTTCGGAAATTGTTCGGTACATAACTTTTTGCATAAGTGGATGCGATTTAGCTCTTCTAAAATAAGAACTGTCTTGATAAATAATTACTTATATCCATTGTATATATTGTTATTATCAACTACTGATCAAGTACATCTATTGTGTTTGTTTGATGAAATATTAGTTCATTTTGAGGAGCGATTTTTGTGTGAAACACCAATAGGCAAACATAATTTATGTAGTAAATAAGTCATACAATTTACCATATACGATATATTTTGATTTAAATCATTCACGATTTCATAACAAGTTATTGAATGAAGTATAATTCTTGAAAACAAACGCTTTTGGTTAAACAATGTATATTTTAAGCAAATGCGACAACCGTAAGTTCGTAATTAGACCATGCACAAGTGATGGGTATATTGAACAAAATCTATATAAATAAACTGAACTAACATGCCAAACATTTTAGTTCAATTGTTTAAACATTTTTTTAAAGTACTTACATTATTAAGGGATTTATCGACGGTATGTCGACAATAACATTTGCAAAAGGGAAGTGTGTTCACAGAAAATTAATATGGTTGAAACATGCACATAATTTAATATATTAACAGTAGTCTTCGATGACACTATCGCTAGCGCGGAAAGATTAGTAGCAGTAGCAAAATTTATATTACTGAAATGTACAATAATGTACCGTTACGAGCAGGTGCAAAATTGATAAATGTTGCATAGCATAAGGGAGTTTTTATTAAAGGCGCGATTTTGTTGGCATTAGTTCGAATCCTGGGACCGTGTATTCCAAAAGAATTTTTGTTTCTTTGCATTTAATGTTTTTCCTTCAATATAATGTTGATGTTTTTCCATCAATATAATGTTGCACATCGACACATATATTCAAGATACAGCAGGATAATATTTTGTTCAGTGTGTACTAAATTTATGTGAAAACTAAAACGTCAATATTCACCTTTTATTTAATTTACATCCTGAAATCAAATTCACATTTTAGACAAGCAAATATAAGATACACTTTTCGATAGACCAGTTACAAAAAGTCAAACGAACGTGTGACAAGATGAATAATAATAAACAATATTAGTTGTAATTATTTGACATATTAATTATGTTAAGTTATTGATCTATTTAGTTGCTTTATATAAGTTCTGATTATCACCTTTTTGTTTAAAACCCTTAGCAAATTCTCGTCTATCACTTCTGGCAACCATATTAGTGCCACATCTGGCATCTCACGTCCGGTTCTAATTCCGGTTTCACACCAAGGCCCTCGCGACCGGGGACGATTGGACATTGTCTGTCGGCGTCTGGGGAAGAATGTTGATTTAACGCCCTATAATATTACCATCTACCTGTGACCCTTGTCTCAAATCGATATGTCGCACACATTCGTCATGATGTGTCGCACTCTGACGATTTCGATTTTACTTCCTATGACGTATGTTATCTGGACTTGCCGCCACGATAGTCACAGTACGGCTAAAATATACGTATTAAGCCTTTCACCGCTACTGAGCTTTAGTATCAAACTTGCTCACTTATATTAAACAATACATTGGTTGTAAAACGTTCTTCGTTGATTTTTTATCACAATCAATTGTACACATTAAATTTTTCACATATTGCCGATGTGCGCTGCTATTTCAGAAGACGGCACACCCCAGCAAAAGTACATATTTTCAAAACAGATTGCGGAGAAACATAACACAATCGAATGTGTTATATATGAACAACGAGCGACGCAAGTTCCATCCAGTCTGTCATTGTCTTTTCCGAGAGAGCTATCATCACTTCTTGAACTAGGAAACCATTTCATAAAGTGAACTTGGAACGAAACCAAAAAGGTATTTATTTTTATTTAAAAAACCAAACTGCAAAAATCAAATTACTTAATATAGCATTTTAGGCTTTGTTATACCCATACATGTATTGCATTTCAAAGTTAAGTATGTATATTTGAGTATATATGATTTTGCAAAAATAATAATATACATAAACATAACCTAATCAGTTGAGAATAATATAATTTGATTGAAAATGGAAGAATCATAGATCTAATATTCTAACATAAGACTCGCTAATTTGTCAATAGACAAAGAACACTATTATCGTTGTTAAACTGCCCATAAACAAAGCAAAAAGAAGTCCCGAATCTGAGCGGAGCATAGTAAAAAGTAGTTTCAATTACAATTGCAATCAAAGCGCTAAAAGACGGATTTCACGATAAAGGTGGAGAAAAGCCAAATACTGTGTAGGATTTTATCCAAGTCAACACTGGCAATTATCACAAAATATGTATGGTTTCATTTTAGTGTATGGGAAAATCATATTGACACCAAAGACATTTCAGTAAGATTTTCTATTTTAATAAAAAAAGCACAAATATGGTAAATAAGACAGATAATTCAAATTAAAAACCGAATACATTCAAGATATCAATCATATTACATACATAACCAGACGCCACATAACACTCAAATGCACATTTATTTAAGCAGTTCAACTACCAAGTTTAACTGCATATAAATGAACAGTTTTGAATGTTAAACAATGTTTTCAAAACTGTGCGTCTTGATAATGTTACATTTAATAAATTTTGAATCATGTAAATTTCAAATTGTGCCAAATAAATAAAGACAAAACTGAACTTGTATTACTGTAGCTACTTTCGTATTTAATGTTCTTATTTGGGACCATTCAAAGCAATTCATATTTTTGATCCATTATGACATAAGAAAACTCAAAATATGTACAAAATTTATATTTCTTTTAAGACCAATGTTGTAACCAAAAACATATGTTTACCCTATAATGTACATAGCTAAGGTTCACACATGACATGTCTTATACTTTGTCCATGTATCATTTGCATTCAGTTTTAAGCGTTTACTAAAAACAACCAATAGTTGCGCTTTTATGGTATTTTCTGTTTCAAGGAAGTCTCTTCTAAATATAAATCTAAAAGGCGGAAAGTGTCGTCCCGGATTAGCCTGTGCGGACTGCACAGTCTGATCCGAGACAACTTTACGAAAATGCATTAAGCCAGGTTTTCCCAAGACACGCCTTAAATGTAGAATGCAAACGCAGTGTGTAAGCCTGAATTTATATATTGCTTATATATTGCTTATATAGATAAATATTATACATGTTTATATGGTTAGCTTTTATAGGTTACTTTTCACAATATGCGACATAATTTTACAATCACCAGTCGGTTTATAAACAGATACCCAGCACATTGTTTTACGGTGTGATTGCAGCATATCAGCGTCGTCATTTTGCGCATGTTAAATTGTCAGTATTCTAGCTATTCATACATTGCAGTTATCTATACAATTTTAATTATTTTCAATTAATCGGAATATTTGCCAAATCCACTTAGTATTGTATAAGCAATTTCACTCAATGCATATTATGCATCTATCAATATTCCCTCAATCAGAGGGTAGCGGCGGGCTGACCCAGGGGATTTGGAATAATTTAAACACAGGTCTGTGGAGAATAGGATTTCATTCGAAGAATGCACCTAAAAAGTGGTATGCGCGAAGATCACAGAAGAATATGATTATATTGCATATCAAAAACTCGATGCAATCACGAACAGCGCATTAACTCTTCATCCCCACCCCAACCTTCCGTCAAATGCAGATATCCAGATGCCGGTCGACACCATGCTGATACGTTTCAGTTCAGCTTAAGATTTTATCATGAAAAACTGGTAGATTTAACAAACTGCGCTATCATGCTTGGTAAGGATTCGTTTGTAAACTATGGCTATACAAAATGCTCACATTTCTGACGTTAAAATGTCAACATGAACAGGGCCAAACAAACACATCCCATATTATAAACTGATTTTATCTCAAAATGTGCACACTTTTTATATATACCCTGTTTTAACCATTATTATATGCCAGTAGTAATAACTAAATTTCAGATTTTTAAAAGAAATTGCCCCTTTGAGGCTTTTTTCGATGACATAGTCCCTTTAAGCTGGTTTCAGGCATATGGAATAAATAAAAATGATACATAAATTAATTTCATCTAAAAATACCAAGGTTCCAATTTATTGCACCCCTATTACATAAAGCGAGTTTTCACTCTTCAACGATTTTAGTGATACGAAATGCAGCCCGGGTCCCAGTCTATAATACACATTATTTTAACCAATGGAGCGTCACACGTTGTGACCACAGGCATCTATCCAATTATCGAATTATCCAATTATGCATTCGCACAGTCGACTCGTAAGCACACGTCTGTGTTAGCCCCTGAAGAAGACATATTGTCGAAAGCGCTTTGGGCACTTGATATATATTACCAACACTGTTTGAACTATTTCTTCTCAAATCTATTTATATATTTTATTGTTCCTGTATCCATTTTCGATCCAGTGTTTTAGAAAGAATATTCATTGGTGTTTCACAATCTTTCTCTACCTTATACATATATATATATATATAGGTTAAAATATACAAATATACCAGACAACACATAACATGCTCGAATATAAAATAAAGAACATTGGTATCAAAAACATGTATTTATAGAGCTATCCGAGCACAAACAGGGCAACTTTTCCTCCTTCAAAACAAGTACATAACACTTGAAGCCATTAATTACCCAAATATCATATACTATGCTACAGAAACAACTATTTATAAGCAATTTAAATGATATTCAGGTTAAAGACGTGTGGAAGTGTTTGTATTAACCCATGATGGCCCATGAAACCCCGAAAGTTTATTTCGATGGAGTCCTTTGGAATAATACTTGCTTATGTTAATAATTATAAGGAATAATGAAACTCCAGAGACATAACCAGGAGAGAAACCCTTAATACAATCTGCTTTTCCTTTATTTGAGGCAAGTGACCAGTTGCCTTATACAATACAGGGCAATACATACAACACAACACAAACATAAACATGATTAAAACTGGGGTCACCGCCAACACCACATAAAACATTATAAAAACATTGACATCTGGAGGTTTCACATAGTGTTATGAAAGAATAGTTTAACATTTGACAATAATCAAACTTTTATTTTATAAATTCTATGACGGGCCTCAAACAGAATATTTTACCTTGGTAAATGTATGCGTTCTGTCTGAAAAAAGTTACACGCGACAAAAGAAAAAACTGTCAAATTTTGCTTTAAAAAGGCCTAACTCTGCTGAGCTATGACAAATATGCATCAACATACCACCAATCCACATGCTAAGGACCCCCCCCCCCACCAAAAAAAAAGAAATCTATTTTATGTTGAAACGTACCTTTTGTAAACCAACGTGTTTCTGTTAACAAACAAGCTATTCAGAAATCCACAGTTAACGAAAAAAACAGAGTCGATACCGTCTCAGGCAGTTTAAAACCTAAATGGGTCGCTAATTGTAAGAAATATCATTTCTGCGTATACATCATGGGCAAAGAAATCTATTTTATGTTGAAACTGCTGTTTGGGCGACAGTGTACTACAAATGAGTAGAATCCGAAATCGGTAATATCGTCATGTATACCAGAGTAAACTCTTTCGGCAAGTCAACGAACGAAACATCCAAATAGGCGCCTTTCATCTGCAAAATTAACAATGAACGTCAGTCACTTTGTCACAAAATACAAATCCCTATATATTTTTTAATATAACTGAACTGGTGAAATGGTTTATATTGTTCCCATCGAATAATGGATTTTTGTGAGTACATCAGGTAAAATAAACTGAAGTAGCATAAACATTCTTCAACAAGAATATTAATTTATAGTATAGCAGTTTGTATTATTTCGATGACACGCTGTAATTATTTGTGTTTATTCTTCACACATTCAGGCAATGAGGACTCTTTTCAAACAAATGTACACCAAACCGACATAACGTAAAAATCATTTTAATAATGAATTATAGTTAAACAATGAATACATTTAATATTTGTATACATTGCATTATAAAATGTTCTCAGAACGTTTCCGACATGGCGCTCTAACACATATTTCTACAATGTGATAAATGATATTTTACTAATTTAGTGTATATCGATTAGTTGCATTCGATGCAAGGAAATTATGAATAATACCTATACTTTACAATCAGTACGTTCCGGCTTACAACTTCCTAAATTAATTATATTTCAAATCAATGCAAATAAAGTTGATATAAACAACACCGTTTAATGTTTCTACCATTATATAATTAAAACGAAACAAACGGTTACCAGAATTTCTCTCTTGAAATGTATGATCATATCCAGAGCATGAAGATACTCCTTCAATAATCTGTTCTTCTCATGTTTGTTTCCTATCTGTCTCAACGTGTGTATATATTCCTCAATGTCAGACACACTGAACGGGCCCTGTTGAAAGAAACAAAAACTAAAAATAAACCAACATTGTGTGAAATCAGATAAAACGTAAACTATTTCAATTCAAGCAAGGGCAACGATATTACACCAATATCTGAGTACAGAGTAATCCAGTATTTGTGTTGATTGTTACCATAATTGTTATGCTAAATGCATTAAACACAAACAAAATGTGTCAGTGGTAAACATAAAATGTATTGGATGTGGATGTCTTAGTATATACATGTACGTAACCAAGTGAAATCAATACACATCTATATGTCTATTATCTCTTCACAAAGTCAAAATAATCAAATTTCAGTGGCCCATACACATTTATTTTCAAAGTATATTATAACAGTATTTTCTAATACAATGGAAAGCAGATTTACGAAAAACAATAAGTATAATTGTTCATTAAAATAACAGAAGCTGTTTGACTAGTGTGAATAAATGTTAATTGGTAAACATTTGATCGAAGATGTTAAAGGAAAACAAAACATAACTTTTTTGGTGTTCGGCTGAGTATAGATGCAATTTGAGTGATGATTTGTGCTATATGGCAAGGACAATCTTTCAGAGAAGAAAACTACATATTGTGGACGAATTATCATGCAATATGTTGGAACCTAAAATAAAACATAATGAAGGTGGTCTGCACGAATGGTTCATGTACCTGTATGTGACTTTCCTGATGCAGATCCCCGATGAATTTACCGCCTTTTAAAAACCGCCCTACAGGTTTGTTCTCGGCCAAACAATACACACTACGAACTGTACATCGTAACTGCCTCTTAGAGTTCCACGATAATAGCAACTGTTCCAGAGTGTGTATCTCTTCTACTTCCTTATACTTTGGTCCATGTTCAATTTCAATGCTCATGATATCAACCAACTTCGACTTCACTTCGAAGTTGATCGGCGTTATGTCATATGCGCCTGCAAAGTCAACGAATTCATAAATTAACGATAAATACTATTTGAAACGAAATCAAATAAGACTTTTCCAAACCAATAATTCAAGTTGTATTTATATTACAAGTATTCACAACATAACAGAAGCTAGAAACGCAAAACAAGGAATTCAATATGAAATTAAATATAATTGTGGAAACTCAAGAATGACCACCAAATTCCTAAGTCAGTTTGTTAAGATGATTCAATGAACATTTTATCATAATAGTATAGCAGTTAACTGGCATAAGGGACAGCGGCTGTGCTGGGTGCTTAAATCATTGGCATTGGAATCAAAATAATGTAATGCTAACCACTAGGTCTGACGGACTACATGTATGTGAATAAATGAGTATTTTAAAACTATCTAAGCGATACATGTGTTTTAAACATTACCGACGAAAAATAATGTTCCAAATGTTATGTGAACTTTATTAATAATAGACTAATTATTTGGAATATATTCATGTGCAGGGAGTGCTATTGCGCTGTTTTAAATGAAATGTACTTTTGTTTTGGAACCATTGACAACACGTTAGAAAAACAATGTCAATGTGCCAATCCTTTAATTAGTCCCTATTTAGTAAGAAGCAAAACCAATGCACATTTTTAGCTATTGTATGTATATACCTAGCCATTTCAATTAATTAAGTGTATGTGAACATATTAAAACGATCTCGTTTATCCAGTTTGTTCAGTGAATCAAAATTTAAGTATTAGTATTGGTATTATTAGTAACACTTGATATTTTAAGTGAACACACTCACTTCTAACGTCTTTAACTAGTATTTCTTTCAGCTCATCGAATGTGAAGAACATGTTTGGTGACACAAACGCCTTTTTTCTTTCCACACTTATTGGCCATTCTAGCATGAAATGAAACTTCACTTCATAATCATAGTTATAGGCTAAAATGGTATCCTTCCAACCAATGTTTTGTAATTTCTCAGTTGGCTCTTTTCCTCTCAAATGGCCGAGTTTTCGATGTTCAGCTAGATAATTCCACAAATTTCCAACGGTAATAAATTCTCCTTGAAGGTGTAACATACATTGGCACCCAGAATGCTTGCAGTAGCCACCATTAGCGCTAGCTGTAAAGGCTTGTATAACGTACTGTAAAAAGAGACTTCCTTTATCAGCAGTTTCAAAGGCTTCATCTTCTGGTCCAGTGGCATTTAACTGAATAACTTTAAGAGAACTATCCAAGTCTAGCTCCTCCGGTTCACAGCAGTCGAGGAAGACAATAACCTTTTCAAAGTTTGATTGCCTCTTCTTCCATGAGTTAATTTTCTCACTTAATGTGTGCATAGAAATGCTCTCGTTTTTGCCTACTTTAAAGCCATTTTCCCCGTTGTGGCCAGAATAAACAAACAACAATGTTCTTACACCTTTTCCAGATAAATTAGTTATTGCTGAGTCTATTTGACTCACAACGGAGTCCGTTTCATTGTCCACGTTTGCCACAATCATCACATTTTCGGAACTGGAAAAAAGGCCATCTTAAGAGCATGCCATACATTTGTTTTTAGATTAATTCACGTTTAATTACTATGACTTGAAATGAGTTTTTAAAATTTATTTAAACAATATTTATTTTGCTATCTAAATTAATTTTATAGTCAACATATTGCACAAAAAGTCATATAATGACAATACAAAGTGCATAATATTGTTAAATCTCAATTTAACCTGATACACATAGCCGGAAGAACTTTGGATGTTATGACAGCTTTAAAAGTGTCGATGTCACGCTTGAAAACCTCTCCGTCAGAAATGCCGTATCCGGCTACTAGGATAGCACCCCAATTAGCATCTACAAATAATGGTACCGCTAAATATAAAATTTACAAAGGCAATTTGTCTAAACGTAGATGTTCCGCCTGTCCTTTTAAAGCCGATTTCGGTAGTTTTTTTTATGCGCAGACCTTTACACATCATTTATTTGACTTAACTCTTCCAAACTAAAAAGTGTCTTGTTAGATACTATCTAATAAAAGTTGCGTACAATTACATTATTCTAGTTTTACTTAAAGAATCAAATATATTCATAATTAATTATAGTTGTATTAGTGTGTTTTGTGACTCGATGCTTTGGGAAGTTTGTTGAAAAACACTGAAAACGACAGTAGACAAACCCGTCCCGAATTTTCAACTCGTATGGCGATCCATTTGCTAGCTATACATGTTTTGATTGTAATTACAATAGACCGATCAGGGATTGGCCACAAATAGTTTAAACTCCTCACCAGCTATTGTTAAAGGATTAATTTCCATTCATCGAAATCACAAACATTACCACATGCTCATTTGAATATCACACATATTATGCACGTGCTGTTTTGTATAAAATAGTGTAATCGCTAAATACGTGATATCTAAGTGCGATGATTGGAGAATATTTCAGATTAATTTGAATATGATTGACATTTGTGGAAGCGTCTATTGTGTAAACAGTAGTTATCTACTGCTGCTACTAACGAGCGCTTGCGCGAGTGAAACTATGTAAATTGTTTCCCTTTCCAGTGATGATATAACGTATATCACACAGCAAAGAAGCTTTATTTTGTTTAATGTCATTTAGATTTTTTTACATTAAAAACGTTGCTTAGCACAGTAATTGATACAAAGATTTATCTCACTGATATTTTTTCTATATTTCACTACTCAGCATAAAATAAATATAATGTATTCATTAACGTTTTATTATACTATTGTTATAAATAATGATTTTCATTTTACCTTATTTTTACATAACACATATTCAAATCGCAAATGTAAACTATCTAATTTGTCTCCAGTGTAAGCATAAGCATACACTTATGCATACAATATCGCAAATTGGGGATGAAAAAAAACCCAGATTTGTTCAATAGTCAAACAAGTGTAAAAAGTGTTATGTAAAATAAAGAATGCAGTTTTCTCCAAAAACATTGAATAAGAAAGCACTTCTGACGAATAACATTAAGTTATTCACCATGCGAAGTATTTATTTCTTAAAATACGCCATTTCAATAAATACAATGCAGACATAATTGACCAATTAATAGGTAATACTACTTTGTTGCTGAAATAGGTACAACACAATAGTTTCTAAAAATGTATTTACCCTTAGGTTATTTATATGCATTTTCCATAAAATTTAATGCATTTATAATAGTTACATTGTATTAGGCATTGCAATATCTGCAAAATAATTGAAAATGAAAACAATATATATCAAAGAAGTGTGTCCACAGACACGGATGGCCCCACATATGCAGCCATTTCTACATGGCGCCGCTTTTTCTGTATGCCTACAAATTATTTAGCAAAAAGAGAATTTGCCTTTTATATTTTACTATCTGCTAATGTATTATCTTATTCTGTGAAGTAAATTGGATATCACAAAATAGTTTTGTCCTGATATTAAATCTATAAAGGGGAGTAATTAAAACTTTTAGGCAATTATGAATTATAGTTCTTGTTTGCTTCACTTACTCTTGCTATCTTAAATCATTATGTGCAAAATCAACAAAATGCCTTTTATTATTTTTGAATTAAGCTTTGCACACTCATGCATAAAGGGAAGTAATTCACTGCACAAGTCAGGTTCGTGCATGCAGCACATCATCTGTTAACTGTGATCATTTCTGCCAATTTATCTGAAAATCCCTGTATGCATGACAATATTATACTCTGGAAGATTAACTGACCTTTAACCTTGATTAATGACCTTGACCTTTCAGCTACAGACCTGGTTCTTGAACGCCACATGCCGTCTCATAATGCTTACCACTTCTGCTAAGTTATTTGATTTTTTTTTATGCCGGGCAAAATTATGTTCCAGACAGAATCAATGGACTTAATTCTTATACTGGACCTTTGCCTTTAAGCGTGACCTTGCCTTTGGAGCTAGTTTTTGCGGGCGACACATCGTCTTATAATGGCTATCACTTCTGTCAAGTTATTTGAAAGTCATTCAATGCTGGACAGAGTTAATGCCTGGACAAAAATCTTAACATATATACATATACTTGACCTTAAAGTGTGACATTGACCTTGGACCAAGGCACCTGGTTCTTGCATGCGACACCGCCGCATTATGCTTATCACTTATGCCAAATTATTTGAAAATCCTTTCCTGCTCGACAACAGTATGCTCCGAACATGTTCTATGGCTTAAATTCTTATATTTGACATTTGAACTTTTAGTCGGACCTTGACATTATATAAAAGGACCTGGTTCTTGCGCGCAACACCCCGACACAACGCGGTAAGCACTTCGGCAAAGTTAGTTTAAAATCCTTCCCTGCAGGACAAAATAATGCTTAAATTCTTTTTTTTTTAAATACACCTTTAATTTTGACCTTGAACTCGGACCTAGGACCTGGTTCTTGCGCGCGACACACCGTCTTACGATGCTCAAAACTTGTGCCAAGTTATTTGAAATTCCTTCAATGCTAGACAAAATTATGCTCCAGACAGAGTCTAAGACTTAAATTCTTATATTTGACCTTTGACCATTAAGTCTGACCTTGGCCTTGGATCTAGGGACCAGGTTCTTGCGCGCGACACACCGTCTCACCTCTTCAACACTTGTGCAAAGTTATTTAAAATTCCTTCCATGCTAGACAAAATTATGCTCCGGACAGGGATAGAATGCTTTAATTCTTATATTTGACCTTTGACCTTTAAGTGTGACCTTGACCTTGGACCTAGGAATCTGGTTCAAACGCGCGACACACCGTCCCACTATGCTTAACACTTGTGCCAAGTTATTCTTTCCATGCTGGACAATATTATGCTCCGGACAGGGTATATGAGTTAAATTCTAATATTTGAAATTTGACCTTTAGTTGTGACCTTGACCTTGGACCTAGTGACCTGGCTCTTGCGCGTGACACACCGTCTCACCTAGTTTAATACTTGAGCTTAGTTATTTAAAATTCCTTCCATGCTGGACAAAATACTGCTGCGGACAGTGTCCATGGCTTAACTTCTTATATTTGACCTTTGACCTTTAAGTGTGACCTTGACCTTGGACCTAGGGATATGGTCCTTGCGCGCGATACACCGTCACATCATGCTCAACACTTGTGCCAAGTTATTTTAAATTCCTTCCATGCTGGACAATATTATGATTCGGACAGTGTCTACGGCTTCACTTTTTGTATTTGACCTTTGACCTTTAAGTGTGACATTGACCTTGGACCTGGTTCTCGCGCGCGACACACCGTATCACAATGCTCAACACTTATGCCTAGTTATTTGAAATTCCTTCCATTCTGGACAAAATAATTCTCCGGACAGGCTATATGGCTTAAATTCTTATTTTTGACCTTTGACCCTAAAGTTTGACCTTGACCTTGGACTTAGGGACCTGGTTCTTGTGCCCAACACACCGTCTTACCATGCTTAACACTTGTGCAAAGTTATTTGAAATTCCTTCCATGTTAGACAAAATTATACTCCGGACAGGGTCTATGTCTTAAATTCTTAAATTTGACCTTTGAACTTTAAGTGTGACATTGACCGTGGACCTATGGACCTGCTTCTTGCGTGCGACACACTGTCTCACCATGTTCAACACATTTGCCAAACTATTTGAAAGTCCTTCCATGCTGGATAAAATTATGCTCCGGACAGGGATAGCAGGCTTAAATTCTTATATTTTACCTTTGACCTATACGTGTGACATTGACCTTGGACCTAGGGACCTGGTTCCTGCGCGCGACACACCGTCTCATAATGCTGAACATTTCTGCCAAGTTATTTGAAAATCCTCAAATGCTGGACAAAGTTATTGTCCGGACAAATATCCGAACATGCCTACATACGTACACACGTTCATACGTACATCATTGTATGATGGGGACATAAAGAATCGTCTTTAATATTCCGAAAGCGCCAACTTTACCCCCACTTCAATGCTAACTACTTTGATTCGAGCTTAGCTGTCTAAATTATCTTGAGAAGGAAACACTCACTTATAAATGATTCAATCGTTTTCCCACACGAGTGACACTGGACGTGGTTGATGTAAGAGTTTCTCATGTACGAGCAGCACGTGCGGATTCGTTGTAAACAGTTTGATGTTACATCGTAGTCATGTCCGTCAGGAACATCTAAAATATAAAGACACTTTCCATCAAATTACGACAACTAAAATACGCTTAAACTACGTAACGTGTTACACCATTTATAAGCCAGTTTACAGTAAAACTAAACAAGACAAAAACCAATATTGGTTGATGAAATCTCCGTAACTAGAACCCACCTTTCAATATGTTATTCACTAAGCATATTTCGCAGCGTACATCATCTACGACATCCCATGTAGGAACTGAATTTATTCTCGCTATTTCCTGGCATCAGAATGTAATATATATTATTATAATTTTTCAGTATATACATAGTGGCAAATACACAAAATCAAAACAATTTTTAATACTATTTCAAAGAGATTGGTGGGGAATTTGTTGTTGATACCAACAATACAAAATGTGTGTTTGTTTGAAATTAATCCTTATTAATAGTGTAAGCACGTGTAATCAAGTATCTTTTGGTAGCAACTTAAATATGGCCATTTTTGGAAAGCACACTTTCACAAGAACCAGGTCCTAGGGGCGCTTTATTTGATTAACAATCTTTAGAGCAATCGTTGGTTAAAAGGGTACGTATACCATGTATGTATGTATGTATACGTATGGAATCCTGTATCTGCCAGTTAAAATTTCGCCATGTACAACTCAGCGACGATGCGACAAAGCAACATTTTAATATTTATTTTCTGTTAATCTCACACTTTGAAAAACGTGAACACACGAACTTTGGACAATAATTATTTCCCAAAATGCGTGTGCCTATGAAATTGCACACAGTGACAATTATCTTATAAATCTCGCGTTGTCGCCTCGTCGTATCTTCGCCGCCGGATTAATTGTTGGTAGGATGAAATTCCTGTACTGACACTGTTTACATGATTTAGTTTGTTTGTCATGCATAACAGTTAAAAATGGACATGACGTCCGATACTGATTATAATATGAAATATCTCGAATGAAACTAATGAGAATATTTTTTTTTTACATAACGGTTATACCTGTTAAGCGTGCGTGGTTAAAAATAAATATCGGTGCGACAGTCTTATTATCATCTCGTGCATATTGTACGGGGCGAAGATGCGACGACGAGAGAGTTGGGCGATAATTATTGCTGTGTTCCAGACCATGATGTTGCGACGATGCGAGATTGGGCGATAATTATCGCTGAGTCTAGTTCATAGAAACACCATATTTGGACGAATGTCGCGTGTCCATGACATTCTCAGTTCTAGACCTATCTCACGGTCTACCGGTTAGGAGAATCACTGGACCACCTGATTTCGTGGTGTTAAGAAAATGTCCGGTGGTGACTTCAGAGGTGGTCCGGTGGTGCAAAAATATTGTAAACAGTACGTAGTACGTATGTAGTTTTGAAGTAACAAGACTTTTGATCCAAAAAAATTATACCAAATTCAGACGCGGACGCCGACGCCGACAGCGACGCCGAGGCGAGTAGGAAAGCTCACCTTACATTCGAATAGTCGAGCTAAAAATGTCGCATCGTCGCGGTAAAGGACAGGATAAATTTAACTGGCAGAAACGGTATATACGGCGTACACTTTATACATACATTTATATTGGTGATTCACACCTTACGCGTATTGGTTATCTGTTTTTTCAACACGCACACCTAAGCAAATTGTATTGACACAATTTACACAATTAACAAATACAGTAACCAGTTCCAGAGTTAGGTGTATATGAAACAATGGGACGCTTTCAAAATGATGTGATAATCAACCAAACACATCAAATCGGTCGGATGTACCGGACCGGATAAAAATCACATAAATAACCTGAATACAGGAGACAATAAGGTCTACACATTAATTGTAATGTTTAAATGAAGTCACTTGTTATTGGTCTACTCAAATCACATGAAACGAGAAATCAAACACTTCAAACTGAGGTCAATGTAACAGTTTTGAAAAAATAACTGCACAACTGTGCATCTGAATATGCAAACGATACAAAAGGTTAAGCATTTTGGGAATGTAAGCATACCTGAAGTCTCTTTGTGATTTTTTCGGAAGTAATGGGACACATCCTTAGTGGTTGTATACTTTCAATGCATTCGATTGCGACGTGTGCTACTTTCCGGACAATACCAGGGGCATTCCAAATTAATTCCTACGTGTATGAAAAAAGATAATCGCGTAAGACTCCAAATTGACAGTGCCGTGTTTTCAATAGCAGCAAATAGCATGTATAAAATAAACGGACAACATAAATATGAAATACATTAGCACAGCTATGTTAGATCAAGACCGCATAATAAATAACATTAAAACATAAAATGCTTATACATTGAATCATTCGCACATATAGCCTTTTCATGTTGTTTTTTTACTTTTTGTGATACCACACACACGCACACGCACGCATGCACACACGCACGCACGCACACACACACGCGCACACGCGCGAGCACACACACGAGCACACGCGAGCACACGCGCGGCACTCACCCACACGCACACACACACATGGACGACTTGTCAAACCACAAGAGGACAAAATTCAACACTACACAAGAAATTAATACAAATAATTTCGTAAACTACGAGAACCGTGAATAAATGAAAACCATAAAACTTTCGCTACACATTGAACACAGCAAACGTAAAAGTACACATGAAAACGGCAAAACACTCGTACCCGAGCAGCTTCCTCAATATGTCCCAAATGCCAATACCGCAATTCCAATTCCTCTCCCTTTGGAATTGGCTCAAGCCCGGTAAGCAATTCAAGAAGCACTATATAAAATATAGTTTACGCTCATACTGACACGATTTTAAGTTGGTATATTTATCAAATACATATCCTTTTCATAATGACAACAACAACTATAACAGCAACAACAACAATAATAATAGTTATTATTACACTACTACTACATGATAAAAATAAGCTCGAATAAAATATACCATATTAATAATTATAACTATAACATATCAAAGCTACATTTTCCCAGACATGAAAGTTATGCAGACCGCATTAATAATTATGCATTTTTCAATATAAATTCTGGTATACTTGCCGACTCTAGTTTATTTTTAATTTTTTTTATTTTTTTTTTATTTTTTTTTTTTAAAGTTGTAATGTACATATATTGTAAAGCTGCATATAAATAAAGTTGTAAACATCCATACATGCATACTATACATACAATTTTATATATCAAAAACATTTTACAGAATACTAAATTGAACATACATGCTATATAAATTTTTAGATGTAAACATGTATATCTTCTATATAATATTGCACACCTTTTTGGGGGTAAGTAATCATGTATTTTACTTTTAAACAGAAATTTTTGATACAAAACATGGAAGAAAGTGAATAGGACACAGTGTAATGTCAGTATGGTTATTTGAATGTACAAAAGGATCATGATAGTGTGGATGTACATGCTTGTATATTGGGTTTTATTGCATTAAAAGTCTTACAACTGACCAGTTAGATAATCGAAGTTCTGGGTTTTTGCACAGTGTATGTTTTTGAATTTCCCAAGCTAGTTTTAGACTTTTCTTTAACCCTGAAATAGTAGGAATTTTGCAAGATTTTTGACACATAAAAATATATCTCTTCACTTCCAAAAATAAAATATTAATATGGTCCATTTTTTTGTTGCACATTCCAAATAGCATGTCTTGACAAGTCTGTGTAGGTAAGTCAAACTGGTTTGTATTCAATTCATTTTTAATATTATTAATTAAAGATTGGACATGTTCACAGTTCCAAAAGAGATGAGTTAAAGTTTCTTCATATTTGTTACAAAAGCAACATAAATTATCAGTTACAATTTTCATTTTTTGTAACAGAGATTTCGTTCCTAAAATTCTATGTACAATTCTAGTTTGTAACCATTGTAAATATGTATCTCTGGATAATTTAAAAACAAAACTGTATGCATATTTCCAATCTATATTGTTATACATTTCGTTCCATTTGCATTGACTGGAAGGTTTGTCATTATTTGAGATAAATTTGTCATATACTGCTTTTTGTTTTTGCATGAAAACGAGTTCACTTAAATAGAATGAAATAAAAACGTTGTTACTATTTGGTACATATATTGTATCAAATCTAGAGTTTCTAATGAACTGTGATACAGATCTTTTAAGCCCTTCATAAAATAAAAAATTGAGGGCTTTACCAGTATAAACCTCAATGTCTTGCTTTGATATGAAACTTCCAGAGATACACATTATGTCTCTAACAAATCGTATTCCTCTTTCATACATATTATTTTCATAAATGCAGTTCAAACCAATTTTAAAATTGGTATTATAGAACAATGGCATATTCAATACATCATCAAATTTACAAATGTTTAGTTTATCAATGTACATAATATAATATCTAAGAACATCTTTCCAAAAGTGGTTTCCTATTTTATTCACAATTTTCTCAACATAAGCTGTCCCCATATTAATCATTTTTTTAACATCAAACATGGAATAAACTAGCTGAAAACATTTACCTGTACATGTTACAATTTTCTTTATCCATGTCAATTTCATGCTTTTTTCAAATGAGTAAATATCTATCATGTTAAGTCCTCCTTCCTCATATGGTTTAATGAGAATAGTGTGTTTAATTTTTAGTGGGCCATTCCAGATGAAGTTGCAAAAGCTGTTATGTATTTGCTTTAATATATTTGTCCCAGGACTGGGGAGGGCTATAAACAGATGTGTAAACAGGGGAAGTAACAAGGATTTTACCACAGTTATTTTTCCTAATGGTGTGAGGTTTCTTTTACTCCAAAATTGTATCATATTTTGTACTTTGATTATCTTGTTTGAAAAATTGAGGTCAACCATTTTTTCTAGATTAATATCAAATAAAATGCCTAGCACTTTAAAACTGGTTGTGCCCCACACTAGTTTGTACTTAGTTTTTATTGATTGTGCACTGTATTTCTTAGAACCTATCCATATCAAATTTGTTTAATCGTAATTAATTTTAAGTCCGGATTCTAGTGCAAAAACTTGTAATAAGTCAATTGTAGCATTTAGTGAATTTTCTGAACCGTCTAGTAATAAAGATGTGTCATCCGCAAATTGGGAAATTTTGTATTCTATATTTTCAATTTTAATTCCTTTAATTTGTTTTGAATTCCTTATGTTAATTGCTAAAATTTCCGCACATAGAATAAAAATATAAGAACTTATTGGGTCACCTTGACGGCAACCTCTTTTTATTTTAATGAATTCTGATAGATACCCATTGATCTGTACAGCTGCCATGGTGTTGTAAATAAAAAGAGAAATCCATTTTCTGAACATAATACCAAAATTAAAATATTCTAGAGTTTTCTCAATGAAGTTAAATGCTAGTGTATCGAAGGCCTTTTCGAAGTCTAGAGTCATTAGAAGTCCTGGTATTTTATTATCCTCCGTATATTTCATGATATCATATATAAGTCTTGTATTTTCACCAATATATCGACCTTTTATAAAACCGGTTTGATCTTTTGAAATGAGCGTGTCAAGGACTGTTTTCAATCTGTTTGCAATTGTACCTGATGCTATCTTATATACAACGTTTAAAAGTGTTAAAGGTCTAAGGTTCTTAAAAAAGTGCCTTGGTTTACTATCTTTTGGAATACAGGTTATGATTCCTTGTTTTTGAGTGATTGACAAAGATCCAGAAATAAAAGCATGCCGACTCCAAAGTTGTGATAGTCATGCTGTTTTGTCAACAGCTTGTGGTGTACTGTGGGATAGTATCCCCTTGTCCCCACAATCGGGCTAGTCGTAAACATCGCTTCGTCACCTTCTTCAAGTTCTCGCGCAAGCCCAAAATCGATCAATCTTGCATTGAATTTTGCATCCAAAACAATGTTCTTCGATTTAATGTCCATATGTAATATTGTACCCCTGAGGTAGTAAATGTGTATACGACAGTTATTGTCATTGTGCTAAGCAGATTATGAAATTTAAATATTTGTTCCATAAAGTTTGCTTTTCGGTGATGGCTGATTTTCAATGTGTTCACATTAAGGTATATTCTGTATGTACGATTTTACAACAGATTGATTGACAACCCGATAGAGTTAAGAACAATTGTTGTAAAACCCATACGTGGCTATTTTTTAATCACAAGATTTTTTTAACTAGTTTCCGGCTGTACAGACGGACACTCCAGTACATGAAAATACGTTGAGTCGACAGTTGTTTTAGGTTACACAACACTAATAAACGATGCAAAATTCGTGTTAATTTTATCGATAGTTTAGTGTTTACTTTGTAATGTTTTATCTGTCTGTTTTCCAGGTATAATGTCACTTTCATATATCTATTTTGTAAATAATGGATATGAATAATCGCACATATACACTTTAAGAAATGTAATTATTTACTAAACTGTATTCTACACTATCTGAAAAAAACTACTGCATTTCAACTGAAATATACACGTGTATATACACGTGTAAGGTATCTGTCTGTCAGAAATCAGAACAAAGTACGTGTTGGGATTTCAACTTATATATTGATTTTCTGATTGATCAATATCTGTTTATGCGTAGCAATATATCTGTATACACTTTATGCCCCTCAACACTACACATTTTACTGCGTATATTAGAGTTTAAATCAAAGCGAAGCATGTAAAACCGGTAATAATAAATAAACTAACCGGAATTTATTGCCAGTGTGCATAAAGTCTAGTGCACACGCTATTTGGTACATTATTTTCACCCTCGTCGGCCAGTTCAGTTTGTGAGGCAAACATTTAATAACATTGGACGTGTCTTCTTGTATGGCGTCAAACAGATCTCCACTTTTGAAATACGGTGATACAAAATAGTATCTTCTGAAAGTGGAAAAAAAAAAATTTTGCAAATATATATTACAAATAACCTTATATAAGTTTGCATGCAAAACGTTAATCATTATTGTTATTTTGGGAATTAAACCGTTACGAAATTATATATCGTTTTGTCAAACACGCACCCGAGTATTCCTACTGACTAATCCGACATGAGAAGTAGTTTACTTACGCAGAAAATCGTACGTGAAAGGACATAATTGCATAACTCTGCTTGGTGCTAATCAAGCGTTTGAGATTGCATTACTGACTGACAATGTGAAGAACAAGCGGAGGTACTTAAACGCCATTAATGGGTCATAACTCCCATTAATCCATTGAAAATCCATCCAAGGCATGCACAATTAGAGGTGTAACTGATATCAAATTTAGTTACAACTGCCGAGGCAAGTGACTCCTTCATAAAGCCATTGAGACAGACGGACGGACGGACGGACGGACGGACGGACGGACGGACGGACCGACCGACCGACCGACCGACCGACCGACCGACCGACCGACCGACCGACCGACCGACCGACCGACCGACCGACCGACCGACCGACCGACCGACAGACAGACAGACAGACACACAGACAGATAGACAGACACACAGACAGACAGACCGACCGACCGACCGACCGACCGACCGACAGACAGACAGACAGACAGACAGACAGACAGACAGACAGACAGACAGACAGACAGACAGACAGACAGACAGACAGACAGACAGACAGACAGACAGACAGACAGACAGCTGTTGCTGCTGTTAATAGTAATAGCAGCAGCAGCAGTAGTACATTGTAGTAGTAGTAGTGGAATTGTTGTAGTTGTATTAGTAGCAGCAGCAGTAGTAAAAGCAGAAGTGGCACTACTTACTTATGTTCGTGGTCATCATGAAAGGCCAGTAGCGGCACAATTGCAAAATGCATTAAACGGGACGCAAGTTTTTCCTGCGAAAAAACAAGAACACCAGCAGTAAATTATAACTATATTCGTGTTAATGCGTTGCATGGGCATGTAATTTGGTGAGCTGAGAATAGCTGTAGCCCCCCCGAAGTAAATTACGATTTACTCCTTAATAGATGATATCTAAACATCTCAACAATACCATAACAACAATTGCCAAGACATAATATAGAAAACTATATAGCCGGATCTCGTATTGTCTTCACAGTGCCCACCGCTTAACGATCATAAGACATACATCTAAATAATGATTGACCAGACCGACCTTAATAAATTACAGTGCCGTCTTATACAAGTGCCCACCGCTTAACGATCATAAGACATACATCTAAATAATGATTGGCCAGACCGACCTTAATAAGTTACTGTTATCCAAATAAATTCCTTAAACCAGTTGACTATACCAAGTGTTAGCTCATCCGATGTTTTGCTGTTTATCTTTGTGGTTATCCGTCGTCCACAATTTACTTTAAACAACTTTTATGAAAGAACTTGGTATAGAATTACCAAACCTCAAGGTATTGTTCCTTGATTAGTCCGTTTAGAAAATCGTTCAATGCAATGGAATATATAATAACGCTCGTTGCCATATAAAACAAAAGACAACAAACTAAGAGATATTTTTTCAGAAAAGTATGCTGAATTGTAAATTAATGTCACAGAGCTATACCTTTGACATTCTAACGCATCTATACAACAACATCTACTGTGTGCATTAAAATAATGAAAAACTTTACCGGGACAATTATATTTATATGCTAATTTTAGTAACCTTGACAATCTTTTCTGAAACTAGGCAAATAACTCTCAAAGTAGGGGACAGTTTTCGTTATATGGCTTTATTGGAAATTTTAAAAACAAGTACAGTACCAAGGCACCTCAGTAATAACAAAACAAAGAAAATGCGAGTATTTAATGAGCGTGTTCATAGCGAATCCGGTCAAGTGACACTATTTAAACGCATCGGCTGTTCTCTCGTGTCTAAAACACCGCAATAAAATATTGATAACAAATACATACATTTGTTACTGATCTCAACTTTTGCGACCGATACTCTTCTTCTCGCTCCAGTTTGATTTCTTTCAGAACTACGCTCAGATTAATTCCTGGCACGTTTTCTCGTGCTAAAAATGTTATACGAACTACATAACATAATTTATATAATTGTAAACATTTATTCAAATGGCCTAACTTTAATGTATAATATGCCAATAATATTGATCATGTTATCGAGGCAAGTTTATTTCTCAGATAGTGCATTTAAACCTTTGACTTATTATTTCATATCGGGCTCGTAAATATCAACATATATGTAGTTGACATAGTATCAAATAACTTCTCCTGCAAAGAACAGGCTTATGATCGTGTTTACTCAGAGGAAACACTTCTATAACGTGCACGATCAGTTGTAAACATATACCAACTATATAAGAAAACTAAATATATATTAATGGATTTATCCGTTCGGAATATATTTTTTAACGATTGGTATAAATGACTATTCAACTTAATCTTATATATGTATACAGACGGTATGGTGTCGAAATCATTAAAATTCGTACATATGTAAAACCCTGCCGAATCGTCCTTCAAGACTATCATTATCGCCACTGCTGCATCGATTTTGTAATTCCTCAACCATCTCCTTCGACAGTTCGACAAGTCGTCCATTGTGCACTTCTTTCTTGATCTGTATGGTAACTAATTTGAGTACGGCAAAAAACGCTTAATGAACTTTCCTGAATATCTGATGAAGGTACATTGTCTTTTGGATCTTCTTCTGTAAAATAATGAGAAAAAACAGCAAATAACCGGAATGAATGGAGTTCCAAAAAATGACTTAACCGATGTTACTTAGATAAGGCTGTTATGCAAATCCAAGCTACATTTATAGTACTGCATATTAAAGATCGGAATAAGAATCCGATAATTATGTCTATGCACACGATAGTATTTAACATTAACTATTCATTTCAATTTAAAAGGTTAAGACTGTCACGAGTTGATAAATAAACATTTGATTGCTTTCAGTTATTAATTTAGAGATAGCTATATTACTTTTTAACTTACCTGTAATGCTGATTTCTTTGTTTCTGTTGACAAGATATCTTATACCAGTAACCCATAACTCGGCATCGCGTGGGGTTCTGGCAATAAGATCCAAAGATTCATAATTCTTTCCAAATATGATTGAAAATGCACATTTATTTGGAATCGACATGTCCCAGTAGAAAACCTTACTTCTCTTCCCATTCCACACAGCTCTGATTGTGTTAATCGGTACTGAAAAACATTCAGAATAAATAGTCCGTACTAAACGTACAATTTAAGTAGGGTACGTTGGGGTCCAAAATAATATATATAAAAAACACACATTAAAGTACATTTCAGGTAAGGAAAGGTTTCGTAAAATAAGGTAGTGATTGGAGTTATACAGGGTTGTATTCGGATGCAATGAAGATTTAACATGGTAGCAAATTGAACACAACTAAGCATCTTCAGTCGTTCAATAATACAATAACTGAACATCTGCCAGGACCTACTTATTACAATCACAACAATGTATCGTTAATGAATAACCATCGTTTGAAATGAATACAATTATGAAGCGTTTATAATGTTTATTGAAGGTTTTCGACCGGCATTGTGGTTAACGTGACTGTCTTCTGATCTGGGGGAAGTAAGCTCCAGCCCCTGCAAAGGCAAATCTGTTTAATTATTTAATGTTTTTATGTTTGTTTTTATATACTATTTGGTTTTGATGTTTAGTTGTTGCATTTACAAATTGTTGTACTAAAACGGCACGTCAACATTGCAATACGAGGGATGTTCAAAAATAACATAAACTTTTTATATTGTTCACACCTAAATCAAATTATTAAAAAAAAACATAAAAATGAATCGGGATTCAAATGAAATATGGAACAGTAATATTATGAAATTAATTGGTTATGCGCCTAATCTATTTGATAATGTAACCATGGTACCGTTCAGCGGAGCACACCATTTATTTGCATTACAACAAGTATATAGATTGTAAATACTGTACGAAATAAGTATACTTACTTCAAAAAAATGTTGGTATAATGTAAGACAAACCTACATTGACATCATACCAAAAATTGGCTTTGTTTTAAGATTGCCTATTAATAAAATCAATATTTTTTTTTTGATATGAAGGTGATGCACAACGTCAATTGAGAAAAATGTAATTGTGAGATCGACTCCATATTCGGGTGGTAATGAAATCGAGTAAAGATATTTGTATATCATATATGCATTGTTAACATGGATACAGATGCAAAACGGTGCGTCCCCATGACCCCTAACACCCTGCCAAGGTTCAATGATAACTCGTTTATAGTATTCTCACAAACACGCAAAAACGCGTATACGGACATAGAAATTTTTGGCCCAAAATTGCCTTATCCAGGCCAGTTGAGAATCGGTTTTTGCATGTTATTGGCGAAAGTATAAGAGCTATCGCCACGAAACTTGGCAGTCTGTTAGGGTCGAAAGGGCCGAGACTGTCTGCTCGAGATGAGCTTCCTGGTGACGTAACTGACGTCAAAACGACGTCAACGGCATATCTTTTTAAGGTATACAGTACAGCAATAGGCGTACATTGGTGCGCTTCAGGTCGCGTAGGAATTGTTAACGCGGATACAGTTACCAAACGGTGCGTCCCCATGACCCCTAACACCCTGCCAAGGTTCAATGATAAGTTGTTTATAGTATTCTCACACACACGCAAAAACTCGTATACGGACATAGAAATGTTCAGCCCAAAATTGCCTTATACAGGCCCGTAGAGAATCGGTTTTTGCATGTTATTGGCGAAAGTATATGAGCTATCGCCACGAAACTTGGCAGTCTGTTAGGGTCCATGAGGCCGAGACTGCCTGCACGAGGACAGCTTCCTGGTGACGTAGCTGACGTCAAAACCACGTCAGATGCAGCCCAATTTATCGAATACAGTACAGCAATAGGCGTACATGGGTGCGCATCAGGTCGCGAATGAATTGTTAACATGGATACAGGTGCCAAACGGTGCGACCCTATGACCCCTAACACCCTGCTAAGGTTCAATGATAAGTCGTTTATAGTATTCTCACAAACACGCATACAAGCGTATACGGACATAGAAATTTTCAGCCCAAAATTTCCTTATACAGGCTCGAAGCGAATCGGTTTTTGCATGATATTGGCGAAAGTATAAATGCTATCGACAAGAAACTTGGCAGTCTGTTAGGGTCCATGGGGCCGGCACTGCCTGCACGAGGTGAACTTCCTGGTGACGTAACTGACGTCAAAACGACGTCAAAGGCAGCCCTATATAACGTAAACAGTACAGCAATAGGTGTATAATGGTGCGCTTCAGGTCGCGTATTAATTGTTAACGTGGATACAGGTGCCAAACGGTGCGACCCCATGACCCCTAACACCCTGCCAAGGTTCAATGATTAGTCGTTAATAGTATTCACACAAACACGCAAAAACGCGTATATGGACAAAAAAATGATCGGCCCAAAATTGCCTTATACAGGCCCGTAGAGAATCGGTTTTTGCATGTTATTGGCGAAAGTGTAAGAGCTATCGCCACGAAACTTGGCAGTCTCTTAGGGTCCTTGTGGCCGAGTCTGCCTGCTCGAGGTGAGCGTCCTGGTGACGTAACTGACGTCAAAACGACTTCAACGGCAGCCCTAATTAACGTATACAGTACAGCAATAGTCGTACATTTGTGCGCTTCAGGTCGCGTATGAGTTGTTAACGCGGATAAAGGTGCCATACGGTGCGTCCCAATCACCCCTAACACCCTGCCAAGGTTCAATGATAAGACATTTATAGTATTCTCACAAACACGCAAAAATGCGTATCAGGTCATAGAAATTTTCGGCCCAAAATTGCCTTATACTGGCCCGTAGAGAATCGGGTTTTTGCATGATATTTGCGAAAGTATAAGAGCTATCGTCACGAAACTTGGCAGTCTGTTATGGTCTATGGGGCCGAGACTGCCTGCACGAGGTGAGCTACCTGGTGACGTAACTGATGTCAAAACCACGTCAGATGCAGCTCTATTTATCGAATACAGTAGAGCAATAGGCGTACATTGGTGCGCATCAGGTCGCGTATGAATTGTTAACATGGATACAGGTGCCAAACGGTGCGACCCCATGACCCCTAACACCCTGCTAAGGTTCAATGATAAGTCGTTTATAGTATTCTCACAAACACGCATACACGCGTATACGGACATAGAAATATTCGGCCCAAAATTGCCTCATAAAGGCCCGTAGAGAATCGGTTTTTGCATGTTATTGATGAAAGTATAAGAGCTATCGCCACGAAACTTGGCAGTCTGTTAGGGTCCATGAGGCCGAGACTGCCTGCACGAGGACAGCTTCCTGGAGACGTAGCTGACGTCAAACCCACGTCAAAGGCAGCCCAATTTATCGTATACAGTACAGCAATAGGCTTACATTGGTGCGCTTCAGGTCGCGTATGAATTGTTAACGTGGATACAGGTGCCAAAGGTGCGTCTCCATGACCCCTAACATGCTGCCAAGGTTCAATGATAAGTCGTTTATGGTATTCTCACAAACACGCAAAAACGCGCATAATTGAAATTTTCTGCCCAAAATTGCCTTATACAGGCTCGCAGTGAATCGGTTTTTGCATGTTATTGGCGAAACTATAATAGCTATCGCCACGAAACTTGGCACTCTGTTAGGGACCGTGGGGCCGAGACTTAATGCACGAGATGAGCTTCCTGGTGACGTAACTGACGTCAAAACGACGTCAACGGCAATCCTATTTAACGTATACAGTACAGCAATAGGCGTACATTGGTGCGTTTCAGGTCGCGTATGAATTGTTAACGTGGATACAGATGCCAAACGGTGCGACCCCATCACCGCTAACACCCTGCCAAGGTTCAATGATAAGTCGTTTATAGTATTCTCACAAACACGCAAAAACACGTATACGGACGTAGAAATTTTCGGCCCAAAATTGCCTTAAACAGGCCCGTAGGGAATCGGTTGTTGCATGTTATTGGCGAAAGTATAAGAGCTATCTCTACGAAACTTGGCAGTCTGTTAGGGTCGATGGGGCGGAGACAGCCTTCACGAGGTGAGAGTCCTGTTGACGTAACTGACGTCAAAACGACGTCAAAGGCATATCTTTTTAACGTATACCGTACATCAATCGGCGTACATTGGTGCGCTTCAGGTCGCGTATGAATTGTTAACGCGGATACAAATGCCAAACGGTGCGTCCCCATGACCTCTAACACACTGCCAAGGTTTAATGATAAGTCGTTTATAGTATTCTCACAAACACGCAAAAACACGTATACGGACATAGAAATTTACGGCCCAAAATTGTCTTATACTGGCCCGTAGAGAATTGGTTTTTGCATGTTATCGGCGAAAGTATAAGAGCTATCGCCACGAAACTTGGCAGTCTGTTAGGGTCCATGGGGCCGAGACTGTCTGCACCAAGTGAGCTTCCTGGTGACGTATCTGACGTCCAAACGACGTCAAAGGCTTAACTTTTTAAGGTATGCAGTACAGAAATAGGCGTACATTGGTGCGCATCAGGTCGCGTATGACTTGTTAACGTAGATACAGGTGCCAAACGGTGCGTCCCCATGACCCCTAACACCCTGCCAAAGTTCAATGATAAGTCGTTTATAGTATTATCACAAACACGCAAAAACGCGTATACGTAATTTAAAATTTTCGGCCCAAAATTGCCTTACACACGCCCGTAGACAATCGGTTTTGCATGTTATTGGTGAATGTATAAGAGCTATCGCCACGAAACTTGGCAGTCTGTTAGGGTCCATGAGGCCGACACTGCCTGCACGAGGTGAGTTTCCTGGTGACGTAACTGACGTCAAAACGACGTCAACGGCAGCTCCATTTAACGTATACAGTACAGCAATAGGCGTACATTGGTGCGCTTCAGGTCGCGCATTAATTGTTAACGTGGATACAGGTGCCAAACGGTGCGTCCCCATGAACCCTAACACCCTGCCAAGGTTCAATGATTAGTCGTTAATAGTATTCTCACAAACACGCAAAAACGCGTATACGGACAAAAAAATGTTCGGCCCAAAATTGCCTTATACAGGCCCGTAGAGAATAGGTTTTGCATGTTATTGGCGAAAGTGTAAGAGCTATCGCCACGAAACTTTGCAGTCTGTTAGTGTCCATGGGGCCGAGACAGCCTGCACGAGGTGAGCTGCCTGGTGACGTAACTGACGTCAAAACGACGTCAACGGCAGCCCTATTTAACGTACACTTACAGCAATTTGGCGTTCATAGGTGCGCTTCAGGTCGCGTATGAATTATCAACGTGGATACAGGTGCCAAACTGTGCGTCCCCATGACCCCGAACACCCTGCCAAGGATCAATGATAAGTCGTTTATAGTATTGTCACAAACACGCAAAAACGCGTATTCGGACATTTTTTCAGCCCAAAATTGCCTTATACAGGCTCGTCGAGAATCGGTTTTTGAATGTTATTGGCGAAAGTATAAAAGCTATCGCCACGAAACTTGGCAGTCTGTTATGGTCCATGGGGCCGGCACAGCCTGCACGTGGTGAACTTCCTGGTGACGTAACTGACGTCAAAACGACGTCAACGGCATATCTTTTTAACGTGTACAGTAGAGCAATAGGCGTTCATTGGTGCGCTTCAGGTCGCGTATGAATTGTTAACGCGGATACAGGTGCCAAACGGTGCGTCCCCAAGACCCCTAACACCCTGACAATATTCAATGATAAGTCGTTTATGGTATTCTCACAAACACGCAAAAACGCGTATACGGACTAAGACATTTTAACCCCAAAATTGCCTTATACAGGCTCGTAGAGAATCGGTTTTTGCATGTTATTGGTGAAAGTATAAGAGCTATCGCCACGAAACTTGGCAGTCTGTTAGGGTCCATGAGGCCGAGACTGCCTGCACGAGGACAATGATAAGTCGTTTATAGTATTCTCACAAACACGCGTATATGGAGATAGAAGTTTTCGGCCCAAAATTGCCTTATACAGGCCCGTAGAGAATCGGTTTTTGCAAATTATTGGCGAAAGTGTGAGAGATATCGCCACGAAACTTGGCAGTCTGTTTTAGTCCATTGGGTCGAGACTGTCTGCACGAGATAAGCTTCCTGGTGACATAACTGACGTCAAAACGACGTCAAAGGCAACCCAATTTAACGTCTACAGTCCAGCAATAGGCGTTCAACGGTGCGATTCAGGTCGCAAATGAATTGTTAAGGCGGATACAGGTGACAAACGGTGCGTCCCCATGACCCGTAACACCCTGCCAAGGTTCAATGATACGTCGTTTATAGTATTCTCATAAACACGCAAAAACGCGAATACGGACATATAAATTTTCGGCCCAAAATTTCATTATACAGGCCCGTCGAGAATCAGTTTTTGCATGTTATTGGCGAAAGTATAAGAGCTATCGCAACGAAACTTGGTTGTCTGTTAGGGTATATGGGGCCAAGACTGCCTGCACGAGGTGAGCTTCCTGGTGACGTAACAGACGTCAAAACGACGTCAAAGGCATATCTATTTTACGAATACAGTTCATCAATAGGCGTACATTGGTGCGCTTCAGGTCGCGTATGATTTGTTAACGTGGATACAGGTGCCAAACGGTGCGTCCCCATGACCCCTAACACCCTGCCAAGGTTCAATAATAAGTCGTTTATTGTATTGTCACAAACACGCAAAAACGCGTATACGGACATTGACATTTTCGGCCCAAAATTGCCTAATACAGGCCCGTAGAGAATCGGTTTTTGCATGTTATTGGCGAAAGTTTAAGAGCTATCGCCACGAGACTTGGCAGTCTGTTAGGGTCCATGAGGCCGACACTGCCTGCACGAGGTTAGTTTCCTGATGATGGAACTGACGACAAAACGACGTCAAAGGCAAATCTATTTGACGTATACAGTACAGCAATAGGCGTACATTGGTGCGCTTCAGGTCGCGTATCAATTGTTAACGTGGATACATGTGCCAAACGGTGCGTCCCCATGACCCCTAACACCCTGCCAAGGTTCAATGATAAGTCGTTAATAGTATTCTCACAAACGCGCAAAAACGCGTATACGGACATAAAAATGTTCGGCCCAAAATTGCCTTATACTGGCCCGTAGAGAATCGGTTTTTGCATGTTATTGGCGAAAGTGTAAGAGCTATCGCCACGAACCTTGGCAGTCTGTTAGGGTCCATGGGGCCGAGACTGCCTGCACGAGGTGAGCTTCCTGGTGACGTAACTGACGTCAAAATGACGTCAACGGCAGCCATATTTATCGTATACAGTTCAGCAATTGGCGTACATTGGTGCGCTTCAGGTCGCGTATGATTTGTTAACGTGGATACAGGTGTCAAACGGTGCGTCCCCATGACCCCTAACACCCTGCCAAGGTTCAATAATAAGTCGTTTATAGTATTCAAACAAACACGCAAAAACGCGTATACGAACGTAGAAATTTTCGGCCCAAAATTGCCTTAAACAGGCCCGGAGGGAATCGGTTGTTGCATGTTATTGGCGAAAGTATAAGAGCTAACGCCACGAAACTTGGCAGTCTGTTAGGGTCGATGGGGCCGATACTGTCTGCACGAGGTGAGCTTCCTGGTGACGTAACTGACGTCAAAACGACGTCAACGGCATATCTTTTTAACGTATACCGTACAGCAATAAGCGTACATTGGTGCGCTTCAGGTCGCGTATGAATTGTTAACGCGGATACAGGTGCCAAACGGTGCGTCCGCATGACCCCTAACACCCTGCCAAGGTTCAATGATAAGTCGTTTATAGTATTATCACAAACACGCAAAACGCGTATACGGACATTGACATTTTCGGCCCAAAATTGCCTAATATAGGCCCGTATTGAATCAGTTTTGCATGTTATTGGCGAAAGTTTAAGAGCTATCGCCACGAAACTTGGCAGTCTGTTGGGGTCCATGAGGCCGACACAGCCTGCACGAGGTGTGCTTCCTGGTGACGTAACTGACGACAAAACGACGTCAACGGCTGCTCCATTTAACGAATACAGTACAGCAATCGGCGTACATTGGTGCGCTTCAGGTCGCGTATTAATTGTTAACGTGGATACAGATGCCAAACGGTGCGTCCCCATGGCCCCTAACACCCTGCCAAGGTTCAATGATTTGTCGTTAATAGTATTCTCACAAACACGCAAAAACGCGTGTCGGCCAAAAAAATGTTCGGCCCAAAATTGCCTAATACAGGCCCGTAGAGAATCGGTTTTTGCATGTTATTGGCGAAAGTATACGTGCTATCGCCACGAAACTTGGCAGTCTGTTAGGGTCCATGAGGCCGAGACTGCCTGCACGAGATGAGCTTCCTGGCGACATAACGGACGTCAAAACGACGTCAACGGCAGCCCTATTTAACGTATACAGTACAGAAATTGGCGTACAATGGTGCGCTTCAGGTCGTGTATGAATTGTTAACGCGGATACAGGTGCCAAACGGTGCATCCACATGACCCCTAACACTCTGCCATGGTTAAATTATAAGTCGTTTATAGTATTCTCACAAACACGCAAAAACGCGTATACGGACATAGAAATTATCGGCCCAAAATTGCCTTATACACTCCGGTAGTGAATTGGTTTTTCGATGTTATTGGCGAAAGTATAAGAGCTATCGCCACGAAACTTGGCAGTCTATTTGAGTCCATGGGGCCGAGACTGCCTGCATCAGGAGAGCTCCCTGGTGACGTAACTGACGTCAAAACCACGTCAACGGCAGACATATTTATCGTATACAGTACAGCAATAGGCGTACATTGGTGCGCGATTCACGTGGATACAGGTGCCAAACGGTGCGACCACATGACCCCCAACAACCTGCCAAGGTTCAATGATATGTCGTTTATAGTATTCTCACAAACACGCAAACACGCGTATACGGACACAGAAATTATCGGCCCAAAATTGCTTTTTACAGTCCCGTAGAGAATCGGGTTTTGCATGTTATTGGTGAAAGTATAAGAGCTCTCGCCATGAAGCTTGGCAGTCTGTTAGGTCCATGGGGCAGAGACTGCCTGCATGAGGCGAGCATCCCGGTTACGTTACTGACGTCAAAACGACGTCAACGGCAGCCCTAATTAACGTTTACAGAACAGCAATAGGAGTACATTGGTGCGCTTCAGGTCGCGAATGAATTGTTAACGCGGATACAGGTGCCAAACGGTGCGTCCCCATGACCCCTAACACCCTGCCAAGGTTCAATGATAAGACTTTTATAGTATTCTCACAAACACGCAAAAACCCGAATACCGACAAAGAAATTTTTGGCCCAAAATTACCATATACATCGACTTTGAGAATCGGTTTTTGCATGTTATTGGTGAAAGTTTAAGAGCTATCGCCACGAAACTTGGCAGTCTGTTGGGGTCCATGAGGCCGACACAGCCTGCACGAGGTGTGCTTCCTGGTGACGTAACTGACGACAAAACGACGTCAACGGCTGCTCCATTTAACGAATACAGTACAGCAATCGGCGTACATTGGTGCGCTTCAGGTCGCGTATGAATTGTTAACGCGGATATAGGTGCCAAACGGTGCGTCCCCATGACCCATAACAGCCCGCCTATTTCAATGATAAGTCGTTTATATTATTCTCACAAACACGCAAAAACGAGTATACGGAGATAGAAATTTTCGGCCCAAAATTGCCTTATACAAGCCCGTAGAGAATCGGTTTTTGCATGTTATTGGCGAAAGTCTAAGAGCTAATGCCACGAAACTTGGTAGTTTGTTATGGACCATATGGCCGAGAAGGCATGCACGATTCGAGCTTCCTGGTGTCGTAATTGACGTCAAAATGATGTCAACGGCAACCCTATTTAACGTTTACAGTGCAGCAAAAGGCGTTAATTGGTGCGCTTCAGGAAACTTAGCAGTCTGTTTTGGTCCATGAGGCCGAGACTGCCTGCACGAGGTGAGCTTCCTGGCGACATAACGGACGTCAAAACGACGTCAACGGCAGCCCTATTTAACGTATACAGTACAGAAATTGGTGTACAATGGTGCGCTTCACGTCGCGCATCAATTGTGAACGCCGATATAGGTGCCAAACGGTGCGGCCCCAGGACCCATAACAGCCCGCCAAGGTTCAATGATACGTCGTTTATAGTATTCTCGCAAAAACGCGTATACGGACAAAGAAATTTTTGGCCCAAAATTGCCTTTTTCAGGCCCGTAGAGTATCGGTTTATCCATTTTATTGGCGAAAGTATAAGAGCTATCGCCACGAAACTTGGCAGTCTGTTAATGTTCATGGGGCCGAGACAGGTTGCACGAGCTAAGCTTCCTGGTGACGTAACTGACGTAAAAACGACGTCAAAGGCATACCTATTAAACGAATACAGTACAGCCAAAGGCGTAGATTGATGCGCTTCAGGTCGCGTATGAATTGTTAACGCGAAGACAGGTGCCAAACGGTGCATCCCCATGACCCCTAACACTCTGCCAATGTTCAATGATAAGTCGTTTATAGTATTCTCACAAACACGCAAAAACGCGTATACGGACGTTGAAATTATCTGCCCAAAATTGCCTTATACAGGCCCGCAGTTAATCGGTTTCTGCATGTTATTGGTGTAAGTATAAGAGCAATCGCCACGAAGCTTGGCAGTCTGTTAGGGTCCATGGGGCAGAGACTGCCTGCACGAGGTGAGCATCCTGGTTACGTAACTGACGTCAAAACGACGTCAACGGCAGCCCTAATTAACGTTTACAGTACAGCAATAGGCGTACATTGGTGCGCTTCAGGACGCGTATGAATTGTTAACGCGGATACAGGTGCCAAACGGTGCGTCCCCATGACCCCTAACACCCTGCCAAGGTTCAATGATAAGACTTTTATAGTATTCTCACAAACACGCAAAAACGCGTATACCGACAAAGACATTTTCGGCCCAAAATTGCCATATACATCGACTTTGAGAATCGGGTTTTGCATGTTATTGGCGAAAGTATCAAAGCTATCGCCACGAAACTTGGCAGTCTATTAGAGTCCATGGGGCCGAGATTGCCTGCACGAGGTGAGCTTCCTGATGACGTAACTGACGTCAAAACGACGTCAACGGCAGCCCAATTTAACGTATACAGTACAGCAATCGGGGTACATTGGTGACCTTCAGGTCGCGTATTAATTGTTAACGTGGATACAGATGCCAAACGGTGCGTCCCCATGACCCCTAACACCCTGCCAAGGTTCAATGATAAGTCGTTTATTGTATTCGCACAAACACTCAAAAACTCGTATACGGACATGGACATTTTCGGCCCAAAATTGCCTTATACAGGCCCGTAGAGAATCGGTTTTTGCATGTTATTGGCGAAAGTATAAGAGCTAACGCCACGAAACTTGGCAGTCTGTTAGGGACCATGGGGCCGAGAAGGCATACACGATTCGAGCTTCCTGGTGTCGTAATTGACGTCAAAATGACGTCAACGGAAGCCCTATTTAACGTATACAGTACAGCAAAAGGGGCAAATTGGTGCGATTCAGGTCGCGTATGAATTTTTAACGCGGATACAGGTTCCAAAAGGTGCGTCCCCATGACCCCTAACACCCTGCCAAGGTTCAATGATAACTCCTTTATAGTATTCTCACAAACACGTAAAAACGCGTATACGGACATTGAAATTTGCAACCCAAAATTGACTTATCCAGGCTCGTTGAGAATCGGTTTTTGCATGTTATTGGCGAAAGCATCAAAACTATCGCCACGAAACTTGGCAGTCTATTAGGGTCCATGGGGCCGAGACTGCCTGCACGAGGAAAGGTTCCTGGTGACATAACTGACGTCAAAACCACGTCAAAGGCAGCCCGATTTAACGTATACAGTACAGCAATTTGGCGTACATTGGTGCGCTTCAGGTCGCGTATGAATTGTTAACGCGGATATAGGTGCCAAACGGTGCGTCCCCATGACCCATAACAGTCCGCCAAGGTTAATGATAAGTCGTTTATAGTATTCTCACAAACACGCAAAAACGAGTATACGGAGATAGAAATTTTCGGCCCAAAATTGCCTTATACAGGCCCGTAGTGAATTGGTTTTTGGATGTTATTGGCGAAAGTATAAGAGCTATCGCCACGAAACTTGGCAGTCTATTTGGGTCCAAGGGGCCGAGACTGTCTGCACGAGGTGAGCTTCCTGGCGACGTAACTGACGTCAAAATGACGTCAACGGCAGCCCTATTTTTCGTATACAGTACAGCAATTTGGCGTACATTGGTGCGCGCTTCACGTGGATACAGGTGCCAAACGGTGCGACCCCACGACCCCCAACACCCTGCCAAGGTTCAATGATAAGTCGTTTATTGTATTCTCACAAACACGCAAACACGCGTATACGGACATAGAAATTTTCGGCCCAAATTGCCTTATACAGGCCCGTAGAGAATCGGGTTTTGCATGTCATTGGTGAATGAATAAGAGCTATCGCCATGAAGCTTGGCAGTCTGTTAGGGTCCATGGGGCAGAGACTGCCTGCACGAGGTGAGCATCCTGGTTACGTAACTGACGTCAAAACGACGTCAACGGCAGCCCTAATTAACGTTTACAGTACAGCAATAGGCGTACATTGGTGCGCTTCAGGTCGCGAATGAATTGTTAACGCGGATACAGGTGCCAAACGGTGCGTCCCCATGACCCACGAAACTTGGCCGTCTGTTAAGGTCCATGGGGCCGAGACTGCCTGCACGAGGTGAGATTCTTGGTGAAGTAACTGACGTCAAAACGACGTCAAAGGCAGCCCTATTTAACGAATACAGTGCAGCAATAGGCGTACATTGGTGCGCTTCAGGTCGCGTATGAAATGTTAACGCGGATACAGGTGCCAAACGGTGCTTCCCCATGACCCCTAACACCCAGCCAAGGTTCAATGATAAGTCGTTTATAGTATTATCACAAACACGCAAAAACGCGTATACGGACATAGAAATGTTCGGCCCAAAATTGCCTTATACAGGCCCGTAGAGAATCGGTTTTTGCATGTTATTTGTGAAAGTATAAGAGCTACCGCCACGAAACTTGGCAATCTGTTAAATTCCATGGGGCCGAGACTGCCTGCACGAGGTCAGTTCCTGGTGACGTAACTGACGTCAAAACGACGTCAAAAGCAGCCCTATTTCACGTATACAGTACAGCAATTGGCGTACAATTGTGCGGTTCAGGTCGCATATAAATTGTTAACGCGGATACAGGTGCCAAACGGTGCGCCCCACGGCCCCTAACACCCTGCCAAGGTTCAATGATAAGTTGTTTATAGTATTCTCACAAACACGCAAAAACGCGTATATGAACATACAAATTTCGGCCCAAAATTGCCTTATACTGGCCCGTAGAGAATCGGTTTTTGCATGTTATTGGTGAAAGTATAAGAGCTATCGCCACGAAACGTGGCAGTCTGTTAAGGTCCATGGGGCCGAGACTGCCTGCACGAGGTGAGATTCCTGGTGACGTAACTGACGTCAAATCGACGTAAACGGCAGCCCTATTTAACGAACACAGTACGGTTATAGGCGTACATTGTTGCGCTTCAGGTCGCGTATGAATTGTTAACGCGGATACAGGTGCCAAACGGTCCGACCCCATGACACCTAGCACCTGCCAAGGTTCAATGATAAGTCGTTTATAGTATTCTCACAAACACGCAAAAACGCGTATACGGACATTGAAATTTTCGGCCCAAAATTTCCTTATACAGGCCCGGAGAGAATCGGTTTCTGCATGATATTGGCGAAAGTATAAGAGCTATCGCCACGAAACTTGGAAGTCTGTTAAGGTCCCTGGTGCCGAGACTGCCTGCACGAGTTGAGATTCCTGGTGACGTAACTGACGTCAAAACGACGTCAAAGGCAGCCCTATTTAACGAATACAGTACAGCAATTGGCGTACATTGGTGCGCTTCAGGTCGCGTATGAATTGTTAAAGCGGATACAGGTGCCAAGCGGTGCGTCCCCATGATCCCTAACGCCCTGCCAAGGTTCAATGATAAGTCGTTCATAGTATTCTCACAAACACGCAAAAACGCGTATACAGACATAGAAATTTTCGGCGCAAAATTGACTTACACAGGCATGTGGAGAATCGGTTTTTGCATGTTATTGGCGAAAGTATAAGAGCTATCGCCACAAACTTGGCACTCTGTTAGGGTCCATGAGGCCGAGACTGCACTAGGAGAGCTTCCTGGTGACGTAACTGACGTCAAAACCACATCAACGGCAGCCATATTTAACGAATACAGTACAGCACTAGGCGTACATTGGTGCGCTTCAGGTCGCGTATGAATTGTTAACGCGGATACAGGTGCCAAACGGTGCGTCCCCATGACCCCTAACACCCTGCCAAGGTTCAATGATAAGTCGTTTATAGTATTCTCACAAACACTCAAATACACGCATACGGAGATAGAAATTTTAGGCCTAAAATTAACTCATACAGGCCCGTAGAGAATCGGTTTTTGCATGTTATTACCGAAAGTATAAGAGCTATCGCCACGAAACTTGACAGCCAGTTGGGGTCCATGGGGCCTGGACTGCCTGCACGATGTGAGATTCCTGGGGACGTAACTGACGTCAAAACGACGTCAACGGCTGCCCTATTTAACATATACAGTACAGCAATAGGCGTACAATGATGCGCTTCAGGTCGCATATAAATTATTTACGCGGATACAGGTGCCAAACGGTGCGTCCCCATGACCCCTAACACCCTGCCAAGGTTCAATGATAAGTTGTTTATAGTCTTCTCACAAACACGCACAAACGCGTATACGGAGATAGGAATTTTCGGCCCAAAATTGCCTCATAAAGGCCCGAAGAGCATCGGTTTTTGCATGTTATTGGCGAAAGTATAAGAGCTATCGCCACGAAACTTGGCAGTCTGTTAAGGTCCATGGGGCCGAGACTGCCTGCACGAGGTGAGCTTCCTGGTGGCGTAACTGACGTCAAAACGACGTCAACGGCAGCCCTATTTAACGTATACAGTACAGCAATACGATTACATTGGTGCGCTTCAGGTCGCGTATGAATTGTTAAAGCGGATACAGGTCCCAAACGGTGCGTCCCTATGGCCCCTAACGCCCTGCCAAGGTTCAATGATAAGTCTTTCAGAGTATTCTCACAAACACGCAAAAACGCGAATACGGACATTGACATTTTCGGCCCAAAATTGACTTATTCAGGCCTGTAGAGAATCGGTTTTTGCATGTTATTGGCGAAAGTATAAGAGCTATCGCCACGAAACTTGCCAGTCTGTTAAGGTCCATGGGGTCGAGACTGCCTGCACGAGGAGAGCTTCCTGGTGACGTAACTGACGTCAAAACGATGTCAACGACTGCCCTATTTAACGTATAAAGCACAGCAATAGGGTACATTGGTGCGCTTCAGGTCGCGTATGAATTGTTATCGCGGATACAGGTCCTCATGACCCCTAACACCCTGCCAAGGTTCAATGATAAGTCTTAATAATATTCTCACAAACACGCAAAAACGCGAAAGTAAAAGAGCTATCGCCACGAAACTTGGAAGTCTGTTAGGGTCCATTGGGCCGAGACTGCCTGCACTAGGTGATCTTCCTGGTGAAGTAACTGACGTCAAAGGCATATCATTTTAAGGTATGCAGTACAGCAATAGGCGTACATTGATGCGCTTCAGGTCGCATATGAATTGTTAACGTGGATACAGGTGCCAAACGGTGCGTCCCCATGACCCCTAACACCATGCCAAGGTTCAATGATACGTCATTCATAGTATTCTCACAAACACGCAAAAACTCATATACTGACATTGAAATTTGCGACCCAAAATTGCCTTATACAGGCCCGTAGAGAATCGGTTTGTGCATGTTAATTGCGAAAGTATAAGAGCTATCGCCACGAAACTTGGTTGTCTGTTTTGTCCATGGGGCCGAGACTGCCTGCACGAGGTGAGCTTCCTGGTGACGTAACTGGCGTCAAAACGACGACTACGGCATATCTTTTTAACGGATACAGTATTGCAATAGGGGTACATTGGTGCGCTTCAGGTCGCGTATGAATTGTTAACGTGGATACAAGTGCCAAACGGTGCGATCCCATGACCCCTAACACCCTGCCAAGGTTCAATGATAAGCCGTTTATCGTATTCTCTCAAACACGCAAAAACGCGATTAAGGACATAAAAATTTTAGCCCCAAAATTGCCTTATACAGGCCCGTAGAGAATCGGTTTGTGCAAGTTATATGCGAAAGTATAAGAGCTATCGCAACGAAACTTGGCAGAATGTTAGGGTCCATGGGGCCGAGACTGCCTGCACGAGGTGAGCTTCCTGGTGACGTAACTGACGTCAAAACGACGACTACGGCATATCTTTTTAACGTGTGCAGTACAGCAATAGGAGTACATTGGTGCTCTTCAGGTCGCGTATGAATTGTTAATGCGCATACAAGTGCCAAACGGTGCGACCCCATGACCCCTAACACCCTGCCAAAGTTCAATGATAAGCCGTTTATAGAATTCTTACAAACACGCAAAGACGCGTATACGGACATAGAAATTTTCGGCCCAAAATGGCCTTATACAGGCCCGGAGAGAATCGGTTTGTGCATGTTATTGGTGAAAGTATAAGAACTATCGCCACGAAACTTGGCAGTCTGTTAGGGTCCATGTGGCCGAGACAGCCTGCACGAGGTGATCTTCCTGGTGACGTAACTGACGTCAAAACGACGTCAACGGCATCAATATTAAACGTATACAGTACAGCAACAGGAGTTCATTGTTCCGCTTCAGGTCGCGTATGAATTGTGAACGCGGATACAGTTGCCATACGGTGCGACCCCATGATCTCTAACACCCTGCCAAGTTCAACGTATACAGTGCAGCAACAGGAGTTCATTGGTGCGCTTCAGGTCACGTATGAATTGTGAACGCGGATACAGTTGCCATACGGTGCGACCCCATGATCACTAACACCCTGCCAATGTTCAATGATAAATCGTTTATAGTATTCTCACAACCACGCAAAAACGCGAATACGGACATAGAAATTTCCACCCAAAATAGCCTAATACAGGCCCGTATTGAATCGGTTTGTGCATGATATTGGCGAAAGTATAAGAGGTTTCGCCACGAAACTTGGCAGTCTGTTAAGGTCCATGGGGCCGAGACTGCCTGCACGAGGTGAGCTTGCTGGTGACGTAACTGACGTCAAAACGACGTCAACGGCATCCCTATTTAACGTATACAGTTCAGAATACGTGTACATTGGTGCGCTTCAGGTCGCGTATGAATTGTTAAGGCGGATACAGGTGCCAAACGGTGGGGCCCCATGACCCCTAACACCCTGCCAAGGTTCAATGATAAGTCGTTTATAGTATTCTCACAAACACGCAAAAACGCGTATTCGGACATAGAAATTTTCGGCCCAAAATTGCCTCATAAAGGCCCGTAGAGTATCGGTTTTTGCATGTTATTGTCGACAGTATAAGAGCTATCGCCACGAAACTTTGCAGTCTGTCAGGGTCCATGGGGCCGAGACGGCCTGCACGAGGTGAGCTTCCTGATGACGTAACTGACGTCAAAACGACGTCAACGGCAAATAGTTTTAACGTATACAGTACAGCAATAGGCGTACATTGGTGCGCTTCAGGTCGCGTATGTATTGTTAACGTGGATACAGGTGCCAAACGGTGCGTCCCCATGACCCCTAACACCCTGCCAAGGTTCAATGATAAGTCGTTTATAGTATTATCACAAACACGCAAAAACGCGTATACGGCCCAAAATGGCTTTATACAGGCCCGTAGGGAATCGGTTTTTGCATGTTATTGGCGAAAGTATAAGAGCTATCGCCACGAAACTTGGCAGACTGTTAGTGTCCATGGGGCCCAAACTGCCTGCACGAGGTGAGCTTCCTGGTGACGTAACTGACGTCAAAACGACGTCAAAGGCATATCTTTTTAAACTGTACAGTACAGCAATAGGCGTACATTGGTGCGCTTCAGGTCGCGTATAAATTGTTAACGTGGATACAGGTGCCCAACGGTGCGTCCCCATGACCCCTAACACCCTGCCAAGGTTCAATGACAAGTCATTCATAGTATTATCACAAACACGCAAAAACTCATATACTGACATTGAAATTTTCGACCCAAAATTGCCTTATACAGGCACGTAGACAATCGGTTTGTGCAGGTTATTTGCGAAAGTATAAGAGCTATCGCCACGAAATTTGGCAGTCTGTTTTGTCCATGGGGCCGAGACTGCCTGCACGAGGTGAGCTTCCTGATGACGTAACTGACGTCAAAACGACGACTTCGGCAGTTCTTTTTGACGAATACAGTACAGCAATTGGCGTACATTGGTGCGCTTCAGGTCTTGTATGAATTGTTAACGCGGATACATGTGCCAAACGGTGCGTTCCCATGACCCCTAACACCCTGCCAAGGTTCAATGACAAGCCGTTTATAGTATTCTCACAAACACGCAAAAACGCGAATTCGGACATAAAAATTTTCGGCCAAAATTGCCTAATACAGGCTCTTAGAGAATCGGTTTGTGCATGTTATATGCGAAATTATAAGAGCTATCGCAACGAAACTTGGCACTCTGTCAGCGTCCATGGGACCGAGACTGTCTGCACGAGGTGAGCTTCCTGGTGACGAATCTGACGTCAAAACGACGACTACGGCATATCATTTTAACGTATGCAGTACAGCGATATGCGTACATTGGTGCGCTTCAGGTCGCGTATGAATTGTTAACGCGGATACAAGTGCCAAACGGTGCGTCCCCATGACCCCTAACACCCTGCCAAGGTTCAATGATAAGCCGTTTATAGTATTCTCACAAACACGCAAAAACGCGTATACGGACATGCAAATTTTCGGCCCAAAATTGCCTTTTACAGGCCCGTAGTGAATCGGTTTTTGCATGTTATTGGTGAAAGTATAAGAGCTATCGCCACGAAACTTGGCAGTCTGTTAGGGTCCATGTGGCCGAGACTGCCTGCACGAGGTGAGCTTCCTGGTGACGTAACTGACGTCAAAACGACGTCAAAGGGATCAATATTTAACGTATACAGTACAGCAATAGGCGTTCATTGGTGCGTTTCAGGTCGCGTATGAATTATTAATGCGGATACAGGTGCCAAACGGTGCGACCCCATGACCCCTAACACCCTGCCAATGATCAATGATAAGCCGTTTATAGTATTCTCACAAACACGCAAAAACGCGTATACGGACATAGAAAATTTCGACCCAATATTGACTTAGACAGGCCCGTAGACAATCGGTTTTTGCATGTTATTGGCGAAACTATAAGAGCTATCGCCACGAAACTTGCCAGTCTGTTAGGGTCAGGGGGGGCCCAGACTGCCTGCACGAGGTGAGCTTCCTGGTGACGTAACTGACGTCAAAACCACGTCAAAGGCAGCCCTATTTAACGGATACAGTACAGCAATAGGCGTACATTGGTGCGCTTCAGGTCGCGTATTAATTGTTAACGCGGATGCAGGTGCCAAACGATGCGTCCCCATGACCCCTAACACCATGCCAATGTTCAATGATAAGTCGTTTATAGTATTCTCACAAATACGCAAAAACGCGTATACGGACCTAGCAATTTTCGGCCCAAAATTGGATTATACAGGCCCGTAGAGAATCGGTTTTTGCATGTTATTGGCAAAAGTGTAAGAGCTATCGCCACGAAACTTGGCAGTCTGTTAGGGTCTATAGGGCCGAGACTGCCTGCACGAGGTGAGCTTCCTGATGACGTAACTGACGTCAAAATGACGTCAACGGCAGCCCTACTTTACGTATACAATACAGCAACAGGCGTACATTGGTGCGCTTCAGGTCGTGTATGATTTGTTAACGCGGATACAGGTGCCAAACAGTGCGTCCCCATGACCCCTAAAACCCTGCCAAGGTTCAATGATAAGTCGTTTATAGTATTCTCACAAACACGCAAAAACGCGTATTCGGACATGTAATTTACGGCCCAAAATTGCCTTATACAGGCACGTGGAGAATCGACTTTTGCGTGTTATTGGCGAAAGTATACGTGCTATCGCCACGAAACTTGGCAGTCTGTTAGGGTCTATGGGGCCGAGACTGCCTGCACGAGGTGAGCTTCCTGGAGACGCAACGGACGTCAAAATGACGTCAACGGCAGCCCTATTTAACGTATACAGTACAGCAATAGACGTACATTGGTGCGCTTCAGGTCGCGTATGAATTGTAAACGCGGATACAGGTGCCAAACGGTGAGTCCCCAAGACCCCTAACACCCTGCCATCTGTTTTTGCATGTTATTGGCGAAAGTATAAGAGCTAATGCCACGAAACTTGGCAGTCTGTTAGGGTCCATGGGGCCCAGACTGCCTGCAGGAGGTGAGCTTCCTGGTGACGTAACTGACGTCAAAACGACGTCAACGGTAGCCCAATTTAATGTATACAGTACAGCAATAGTCGTATATTGGTGCGCTTCAGGTCGCGTATAAATTGTTAACGCGGATACAGGTGCCAAACGGTGCGCCCCTACGACCCCTAACACCCTGAAAAGGTTCAATGATAAGTTGTTTATAGTATTCTCACAAACACGCAAAAACGCGAACACTTACATAGAAATTTTCTGCCCAAAATTGCATTATACAGGCCCAATGAAAATCGGTTTTTGCATGTTATTGGCAAAAGTATAAGAGCTATCGTCACGAAACTTGGCAGTCTGTTAGGGTCTATGGGGCCAAGACTGCCTGCACGAGGTGAGCTTCCTGGTGACGTAACTGACGTCAAAAAGACGTCAACGGCAGCCTTATTTAACGTAAACAGTACAGCAATAGGCGTACATTGGTGCGCTTCATGTCGCGTATGAATTGTTAACGCGGATACAGGTGCCAAACGGTGCGTCCACATGATCCCTAACACCCTGCCAAGGATCAATGATAAGTCGTTTATAGTATTCTCACAAACACGCAAAAACGCGTATACGGACATAGAAATTTTCGGCCCAAAATTGCCTTATACAGGCCCGTTGAGAATCGGTTTTTGCATGTTATTGGCGAAAGTATAAGAGCCATCGCCACGAAACTTGGCAGTCTGTTAGGGTCCATGGAGCCGAGACTGCCTGCACGAGGTGAGCTTCCTGGTGACGTATCTGAGGTAAAAACGACGTCAACGGCAGCCCTATTTAACGAATACAGTGCAGCAATAGACGTACATTGGTGCGCATCAGGTCGCGTATGAATTGTTAACGCGGATACAGGTGCCAAACGGTGCGTCCCCATGACCCCTAACACCCTGCCAAGGTTCAATGATAAGTCGTTTATAGTATTCTCACAAACACGCAAAAATACGATTTCGGACATCCAAATTTTCGGCCCAAAACTGTCTAATACAGGCCCTTAGAGAATCGGTTTTTGCATGTTATTGGCGAAAGTATAAGAGCTATCGCCACGAAACTTGGCAGTCTGTTAAGGTCCATGGGGCCGAGACTGCCTGCACGAGGTGAGCTTCCTGGTGACGTAACTGAGTTAAAAACGACGTCAACGGCAGCCCTATTTAACGAATACAGTACAGCAATAGGCGTACATTGGTGCGCTTCAGGTCGCGTATGAATTGTTAACGCGGATACAGGTGCCAAACGGTGCGTCCCCATGACCCCTAACACCCTGCCAAGGTTCAATGATAAGTCGTTTATAGTATTCTCACAAACACGCAAAAATACGAATTCAGACATCCAAATTTTCGGCCCAAAACTGTCTTATACAGGCCCGTAGAGAATCGGTTTTTGCATGTTATTGGCGAAAGTATAAGAGCTATCGCCACGAAACTTGGCAGTCTGTTAGGGTCCATGGGGCCGAGACTGTCTGCACGAGGTGAGCTTCCTGGTGACGTAACTGACGTAAAAACGACGTCAACGGCAGCCCTATTTAACGAATACAGTGCAGCAATAGGCGTACATTGGTGCGCTTCAGGTCGCGTATGAATTGTTAACGCGGATACAGGTGCCAAACGGTGCGTCCCCATGACCCCTAACACCCTGCCAAGGTTCAATGATAAGTCGTCTATAATATTCTCACAAACACGCAAAAACGCGTATACGGACATAGACATTTTCGGCCCAAAATTGATCATACAGTCACGTAGAGAATCGGTTTTTGCATGTTATTGGCGAAAGTATAGGAGCTAACGCCTCGAAACTTGGCAGTCTGTTAGGGTCCATGGAGCCCAGACTGCCCAAAAAATTGATTATACAGGCCCGTAGAGAATCGGTTTTTGCATGTATTGGCGAAAGTATAAGTGCTATTGCCACGATTGCTGCTGTTGACTAGCCAATCGACAGGTGCAATACAGACGCCTGTCCTGCCTTCTTTTGTAGTTAACCTGGCAATCGACAGATGCTTATACAGATGTCTGTCCGGCTTATTTCACCTGGCAATTGATTGCGGCAATACAGATGCATTTATAGTCGAAACGGTAGGGAATAAGGTTCAAGCAATCGATGATGTTTAGTTGTTTACCATGCTCAATAGAGGTTCTTCCACTCTCTACACCCACATGAGGTTCAAACATCCAGCTGATTTCCATAAACGGTGTTCTTTTTCTTTAGTTTTACAGAACAATAATTAAAACAGTCGCAAGTGACAGCAATTAAGACACCTGTCAGCGTTACGTTAATCGTCGAGAAGGACTAGTCAGTCAAACAGATCGTTTGTCTTTTAATTGATGATATTAAGCTTACCGGTAAGCAGCTCAAATCACAAAACCAATTAACCGGTTACTGAAATACTATTTGTTACAATCCCTGGTGAAAAATGAAGTGTATATCCTGATTCACATTTTTTGCTTTTTTCACAAACAGGGGCCAATAACTCTGTTCTTTATATCCAAATCAGGGCAATTACTTGATTTATTGTGAGATATTATGGCCATGCACAAACTATGCCAGACTGACTAAGATTTGATAAAAAAAGAATTGTCTATGTTACACAAAGTCCATTTTTGGAAAATTTTATCATCAAAATGGGGAATAACTCTAGGGTTTCTGGTTTTATATGGCCCATCATTGCACGTAGTTGAAATTTAGTTGTCATACGTAAACTGTGCAAGTTTAGTCAACAGGAATAAAACCTTAATTCTCTATGGGGACTGGAAGCCAATTTTTGACAAATTATGGATTTTTTTCACAAACAATGGGCCATAACTTGGGTCTTTCTGGTTTGCTCTTGCCTATATTGGACACTGACTGAGACCTAATGGTCAAACACAAACAGTTCAAGTTTGGACAAGATTAGACAATAAATGAAAACTCTATACTCCACATTGTCCACTGTTTCTTTTTCTTTTGCTCACAAACACGGGACAATAATTCTGGTGTTTGTACCCCAATCTAGACCATTTTGGATTGTTTTAAAATCATCAGGTCATACATACGCTGTGCAAGTTTGGTCAAGTTCAGATAAAGAATGAAGTCTGCACAAAGTCCATTTTGCACATTAAAAAGAGGCATTAACTCTGGTGTTTCTGGTCCGATCTGGCACATTATCGATCCTATCCGGGATTTTATGGCCATACACAAACTGTGCAAGTTTGGTAAAGATTGGATAAACAGTGAAGTCTGTATCGTGCCTACGGCCCCAATTGTTGATGCATTGACGCAGGACAGTCCACCCATGTCAATAGCTCACCGAGTACGTTGTGCTCAGGTGAGCTAAAAGACGCTGCTACCTGTGAAATATACCAATTACTGGATGTTTACTATGACTTTGCTGATGGGATATTGTTGATGGGCTATTTTGTGTAATTTTGTGTACCAATAAAGCACATTTGTAACTTCTTGTATATTCTTGAACTCTTTGGATTAAAAGGTTTATACGGATGGAGATATTGACATCCGCTATTACACGACTGGTGTACACCATGAACACCATGCTAATAACCTAAAACTATATTATAATACGTCAACACGATTTTCAAGTATGCAATGGGTAATGTACCATTGAAACATGTTCAAATTCAAACATTCTAATTGCCACTTTGAACGCTAGTTGGCAACTCCGACAGTCTGTTAGATGTTGGTCAGTTCTAAACATCGAGTGTGACCACAGCGTTCGTCCAATAGCTGAGAAGCGACACCAGCTGTAGACAAATGGTGTTGCTTTTTTGAAAACCAGCAAAGACGACGGCGTTTTGAGCAAGTCATACAAATTGTGGCATCTTAAACATCTTTGCAGTAGCCGATGGTGCGCTTGGTTGCTGATCATAACTATTAGTTGCTGAAGTTTACTATTAGACGATGAACAATTCAACAATTCATTACTGAGCTAATGCAGTCACTACAGAACTAAAGTACTTGCTATTTGTATTTATTCTTTTGCTGCTAAGCATTTCGCTGCGGATGTACAATTTGGCTGGTTAACTATAATAACAAGCTGCTGCTTAGCTAAACTATTTGTGACTAAGCTTGCTGAAGCACAACATTATAGACTGTTTAACCTAACTTAGCTTATGAACTGCTTTGTTAATTTTCAGAGTCAGACTAATCCAGTTTGGACGACAACTGTTCAGCTACCATTTTTATGCGAACACATATTTATCTTAAATTAAATAAAACGCACATCTTGTTAGGTCCTTCCTACTTTATTGAAAATGCATATTAGTTTAACTGCAATACTATGGTGGCATAGAACTGCCTTACGATAACTACTTAAGGTACGCGAAAATGTTTGTGTTACCACTTAAGTTTCGTGTAATTTATCTTATATCTTGATAGCGTTTGCGAATTTTTTCTTCGTCAGATATTTATCTGCTTAACGAAAAAAAGACCTGAAAGTATGGTGGCATAGAACTGCCTTACAATAACTACTTAAGGTTCGCGAAAATGTTCGTGTTACCACTAAAGTTTCGTGTTATTTATCTTATAGCTTGATAGGGTTTGCGAATATTTTCTTCGAAAGATATGTATCAGCTGAACGAAAAGCAGACCTGAAAGTGCCCAAAACTGACATCAGAATTTCAGTTAATAAAAACTTATGTTATATCAGGAATATGAACTTGTTACGATTTGCGTTGCAAGATAATTATCATGATAATTTTCGCGTTAGAAAGATACTGCGGAACACCTCGGGAACATTTTAAGTGGTAACAGGAATATTAATGTGTTAAGATTTGTATTGTCAGATAATTATCGTAATAAGTGTCGCGTTAGATAAAACGAATTGGTTTGCGAATACATTTGTGATAATTAAGTGGTATCAGGAATATTAACCTGTTAAGATTTGCGTTGTCAGATAATTATCACGATAACATTCGTGTTGGTAAGATAGTCCGGAAGACCTTGGGCACAAATTAAGTGGTAATAAGAATATTAACGTGTTTAGATTTGCGTTGCAAGATAATTATCATGATAAAATTCGCGTTAGAAAGATACTGCAGAAAACCTCGGTACATTTTAAGTATAAACAGGAATATTAACGTGTTAATATTTGTGTTATCAGATAATTATCGTGATAATATTCGCGTTAGATAACACGAATTGGTTTGCGAATACATTTGTAATAATTAAGTGGTATTAGGAATATGAATGTGTTAACATTTGCGTTGTAAAAAAATTATCGTGATAAAATTCGCGTTAGAAAAGAAACTGTGAAGACCTCGCAACTCCAAGAAAATGAATCATATCAGTTCTAGGCACTTTTAGGCCATTTATTACAATAATAAAATATATAGCAGAAATATATTCGCAAACGCAAACTTACTATCTATATAAATATCGTAATGAATAAGTGGTAACATATATATTTTCGTGAACGCTAAGTAGTTAACACGAACGGTTTCGCAAACCTTTCATGTTAACTACTAACACGAAAGATTTCGCGAACCTTAAGTAGTTATCGTAAGGCAGTTCAATGCCACCATACAATACTTGTTTGGCAAGTTTTATTTCTCATTTCTTCTTTACAATCAATTACAAATATAAACGTTCCATAATCATGTCGCAAAATATTGCTAGTTTATTGCTTATTATTGGGGCATCCTAAGGATTTGTACATCCTAAATATTGGGACGCCCTTATATTTTTGCAAATATTTATTTTTTCATGTCACTTAGTATAGGGTCTGCTTTGAAGTGAGATTACTTTTTCTTGCCACGTAACATTGGGACATCCAAGTATCCAATTGTCTCCGTTTAAACCTTGTTAATGTAATTACCAAACACTATTTCATTATTTCATAATTTTCACTGGCAAAAGGTTAAATGCACGTTACCTGCATAATATACGAGACTCCATGTACCTATATGTGTCGAGCTGGAGGTGGAAGGTAACCTTAAAACCTAAATTTGTACGGCTAGAACCCCAACACCGACACGTTTTCGTATTATGATTATGATGGCGTGCATAGGAACACTATATTAAGTCAGTATTAGAAATAATTTCACTCCTAAATGTTGACCAACATGCTATTGTTTGCTGTACACTATATTAAGTAGGTAACAAAAATATGTCTCACTATCGTATGTTGATAACATGTTACTGTTTGCTGAACACTAAATAAAGTCAGTCACAAACATTTTTCACTCCCGAATGTTGATAACCCGTTATTGTTTGCTCTCGTTTAAAACACTAGCTGTATCTAGTGCATATAGTAACTACAAATTTGTAAAAGTCTAACAGTTTGTAGAACACTTGCAGAAAGTGAGTATGGTATAAACAGTCATCATACATGTAACGTAACGAAACGCTATTGTAACGCATAAATTCCATTAATCCATTATATGTTCTGTAGTAAAGTTCAGAAAAAAAAAGAAAAATATATTGCAAGTGCTTACACCGTGTTCAAAAAATGGGTTCAAATTGAAGTTACACAAGTAAGTTTATACAATTAATAATTAATTCGGATGTCTTCATATTTGACAATGACCTATTATGGCAGTTTCCGACTAAATACATACACGTCTATGTAGGAACTGAGGCGGTTTCCGACTATGTTCATAAGGTGACGTAATTGGATAGGTACGGTTTCTAGCTACGTTCCTTCTATGGCGCATTGCGGCTATGTTCGAACTGTGGTTTTCTAACTATGAACGTATTATAGCGGTTTTTATGTATGTACTTCCTATGGTAGTTTCTGCAAGTGTTTCAAACTATGTAAGTGTTGCAACCAAATACCAACATTATGCGTTCGACGATATTAACAGTGCATGATATACTGAAGCACACAGTTATTCTGGTAAATGTTCTTTATTTACAAGTGAATCAACAACTCAGCAAAGCTGTTCCAAAGAAAGTCATCAGCATATATAAGACTGCCATCAAATGTTTACTGCACCCAAACATTGTCTCCCACGGCAACCTTGGCGATGACTTACATAGAAACTGTATTTATACTTGTTCCACCTATTGTATGCTGATTTCTGGAACGGTCTGCCTTCCTGAACAATTTTAAAGTAAGCAATAGCGTCATAATCAGGACAGTACTTCACAGTGAACAAGTCAACTTCAGCTACTGACGCCGTTAAGTGTCAAATGTCAGGGTCATAGCCTCCACTTTAGTTGGTCAGCACTTCCTTGTACACTTCGTCTTGGTTGGTAAAATATCTATGCCTATACGAAGACGAAAGTCGTGCGTGGAACATAACCATTCGCACGACACATTGTTCTGATTGTGTTGTTTTAAAACCTAAATGGTTGTTCATGCTTCACTGTTATTGATTTCTTCTATCGCATTTGATAATTTTTTTATCATACTCGAATCTCATTAGTTTATGAATTGATTATGATCGTATATTTTTCCATGTTCAAAGAATGTAACGAATCGTACGGTCTTTACCAGTATATTGATGTAAGACATACGACAAATATAAACTAATACAAAACGCGCTACCTTTCACAACATATCATATTCACTGTCGGTCATTTCAACGAGAATCGATGTAGTCGTCAACCTTATCATCAAGATACTGCATTTTAACTTTCAGTTCATTAACAGTTTCAGACACGATTAACTTGAGATACGTTTTCATGTCTTCAAAAGTTAAAGAGATATTCCTGGACACAGAGTTGATTAATGCCTCAACCTTATTTTCAAGATCCTGCTTCTTTACTTCCAGAGCGTGTATGGCATCGTTGAGCTTTACATTGTCTTCATTTAGTCTCACCAAAGTGTCTTCAACTCTTGCATTGGTTTCAGTTATTTTGTCCAGTGTGTCTTTTAGAGCAAACTCATTCCGAATCACTCTTTCCAGCAGTTTTTCCTCGTAGTTATATTTTGAGCATATGGACTCGAACGCTCCATTGAAAATAAGACCCCCAACAATATCCCTGCTATGCCAGATAATACTAAATTCCACATAGTATTTGTATCGCGACTTTGCCACTGGGTGTACATGTAATTTTGTGCGTGGTATTTATCAGAAAGATAGCCTGAATATCTTCGATAATATTTACAATTAGGCCATACAAATTTGATTCTATGTTTAGCGTCCCTGTTTTTTCGAAACCTACCAACCAGGCAGGAAACAATAACAACGAGTCAATAAAAAAAAAAAAATTTCTTTCACACCTTATTTATTGCAGTTGTACAAGTTAAAGCAATTGTTTACTTCCAAAACTGTTATATTTCCTCTTCATTTTGGGAACCTTCTTTAAAACAGTAGTTTAACTGTTTAAATTGACTTATAGTAGTTGCATACTTTTTTTTTTTACAAATATTGGTAAAAACACCTAAAAGTTATTTTTGTTTCTTTTTTTCCCCCCAATTGTTATACTCTTTCCAACACGATTTTTGTCAAAATTGTTGTTTTTTTTCGTTCAGGCATCCTAAAACCTACCAGCCCGAGGACGCTCAACATAGAATCACTTACTTTGGTATGGCCTTATGTGGTGTTATCTATTTATTAAGCCACGTTTTATATTTAACCTCAAGTACAGAAACAACTTCGCTGTCACTTGCAATAATTGGTTTTATGCAAAACTTAGTTTTTAAATTATCATATTCACAGATGTCCAGAAATTATTTACAGTAATTGTTCCGTATTGTATAACTATTTGTTTCGACATGATACGCCATTTGTTTATAAAGCCAGTATACGCCACAACTGGGATCCGTTACCCCTGATATTTTTAAATGTTACAAATATTTTTACTCTAATGCCACCCTAAAATTCCTGTGGTAGTATGCACACTGGAGAGGTGTTGTGGGCATCTGCCATATCTCTGGCCCTTTTCATGCATTTAGTAAAACACATCGTATTTCAAAATGGTAATTCCTACGTTCAGTTTCGTGGTATGCAATAATTTATTTTCAGTCTCTTAGCATAAAACTCGAGCTTTATATGGACATTTTATAAGTCTACATATGAACATGCTTTTATGAATATTGCGCATTTATACTATATTTCTGTCAATAAATGCATAGTTCTCCCACCGAGTAACTGTGTAAAGTAAACCATGGTCTCCTTAACGAATATACACATTGTGTTACTGCTAGTTTAGTCTATAATATATTAAGAGTTTGCTAAAAAAAAACAGATGCATATACTAGATTTACACATGCCTTATCAGTTATATTTATAATTTGTTCCACAATGCATGTATGCCCTTCTGAAAAAAACTATTGTTTTTATTTTGTTATCCATGCCTTAACATTGTCTTATATGTTGTAATAGCTATAAACATGTGATTATGTTTAACGCAATAAACCTATTGACTTGAATTCAAAAAAAGTTAAGGGCGTTCGAGCAGAACTTGTAAAAGACGTTGATACCTGTGTAATGTACCATTAATTGTATATACAAATACTCGTGCAATGTATCATTAATTGTATATGTATAGTAATCGTGCAATGTACCATTAATTGTATATACGAGTACTCGTGCAATGTACCATTTATTGTACATGAATACTCCTGCAATGTACCAATAATTGCATTTTCGGGTATTCGTGGAATGTACCAATAATTGTATGTATGACTACTCGTGCAATGTACCGTTAATTGTATATATGAGTACTCGTGCAATGTACCATTAATTTTATATACGTCTACTCGTGCAATGTACCAATAATTGTTTATGTGTACTCGTGCAATTTACCATTAATTGTATATATGAGTACTTGTGTAATGTACCATTAATCGTATATATGTGTACTCGTGCAATGTACCATTAATTGTATATACGAGTACTCGTGCAATGTACCAATAATTGTATATATGAGTACTCGTCCAACGTACCAATAATTGTATATATAAGTACTTGTTCAATGTACCATTAATTGAATGTATGTGTACTCGTACAATGTAACATTAGTTGTATATACGAGTACTCGTGCAACGTACCATTAATTGTATATATGTGAACTCGTGCAATGTACCATTTATTGTATATGAATACTCGTGCAATGTACCAATAATTGTTTATATGAGTACTCGTGCAATGTACCAATAATTGTATATATGAATACTCGTATATACCATGACATATTCGAATGGCTAATTTGTACACATTTGTAACGTTTCTTGTATTTCATGAAATCTTTGGACTACCGGGATTGTGATAATGACACCCAATGATAATAATGTAATGTATCCAATGGTTGAATTACCAGTAAATTATACAACTATATGTGTTTGATACAGTTCATGAAACGTTTCGCACGATAAAATCGGACACATCGGCACGATCTTCCTAGTGCAATGCGTAGTGTAGTTTAATCATATACTGCGCAACATATTGTTCCCAGTGTCAGTTTTCGAAAACCTGTCCATGAATATACATGAATGGTATTCCGTCACACGTCCAGTTCGTATTCAAAAACGTCGAATGTTTAAACATAATATATCTGTTGGAACGTGTTTGAATCAGACTTCCAGAATGTTTGTTCGATGTTATTGACATACTACATCGTCATTGTATTGTTTAGTTAAATACTAATTGCTAAGAACTGTTCTTTACACCATGTTTTGCAATTTTGTTTGTATTAAATATAAGTGTCGCTCTTGTACATATTTCTAAGTGTAAAAACAAATCATGTGTTGCACTATGTAGAACACATTCAGTGTTTGTATGGTACAATATTGTGCGAATGCATTATCTGGCAATTAAAACCTGTACTGTTATTCTGGTTACAGTAAATTTTAACAGTAGTTTAAATATTGTTGAAATGCAGTGTGCGTTTGTCATTGTATTACTTCAATATTTATATCGTTCGTTAGACATAATGCAGTGTGCGTTTGCCATTGTATTACTTCAATATTTATAACATTCATTAGACATAAATGCAGTAGTGAGTATGGTGTACAGTTAATGGTTGTGTTTTTAGATCATTAAAATTATGAATAAGTTATTTTGAATCGTATGAACTGACTTGTGTATGTCTGGTAGAAAAACCTTTCCAAATGTTGCTACTACTCAAATATGTAGGCTATTCATTATCTGCTTCACACTATCTGCCACCATGTAAAGAAGATTAATAATATTTTATGAACATATAATTTTTTTGTAATTGTTCATTTAAATTGTTTATTACAAGTTAACCTTAGCTCATTTGTCAATATCCAATCGTATACAAGTGTTTTATCACGTGATGTTAGTCATCCAATCAGAATACGTAGAACTCATTGTTCACATTATATTTGGTGCAGGCGGTTTTTGTCCGCCCATTATGTCATTTATGGAAAAACTTGTTTTCATTGCATATTACAAATTGTTATGTATGTACAATGTATTGGTTATTTTATGGCATTTTAAATAAATGCCCTTTTTTCGATCCTAACCCACATGTCGTTTTTCCTTCAATGCCATACGAGTTCGACCGCTCCTTAGACTTCCCGGGGACAATACATAAATATGTAATATGCTTATCAAGAACTACGACTTGACAAATCACTCTAATAATTTGACTACAATCGCATTTCGTCGAAACGTACATTGTTGTAAGCAAACTTGTCTCGAAACATGGATTTCATCTCCTGCATAACCCCGTAATGAGCCCCAATTAGTTTGCGGCTCCTTTGTTGAATGAGTCAGTTTAACATTTTAAACATACACAAAATTATATATCTGATAACACAGTATGGACAGCACTTCAGCAGGTTAGGAACTGGGTAGTTCATTTTGACAAAAGGGTAAAGAACGGTTAGACGACATGAAGAAGTTAGACGAAGACAACTGTGGAGAAACAAAAGTTTAATTTTTTAACTAACACACATACAATATATTGAAAACATTTAATGTTTTACTACTTTACATCCTAGTGTTCACCTTCGGTCAGACTTAGCACCATCTTAATAACAAAAATAATTAAAATTAAAAATCATATGGCCTAATATAAATATAATATTGAGCCACCTGGACCATTGCTATGTATTCATAGATAGAATAAACGTAATAGTTTAAAGGTCGCACTTAAAATGCTGGGCAAAAATTGCATTTGCAGAGTGCAGAAAGTGCGTCCTTCTAAATGCAAATGTTAAGAATCGACTGGGTCCCTGCAAATGCAAGTTTGTCATATAAACTAATACAGCGTGGATCTTTTGGTATTTTTCTATTCCCAATGATATTCACAACATATTGTCATAAAATTAAATATTTTGTATTACAAATCCAGATGTTGAACGATTGGAAATAACATATTTTATTCAAATTGTGAACATACTATTTTGGCATGGAATACAAGGCTAAAACCATTCAATTTAAAGAATATAATCCTGACTTGTTCCAAGTATTGCACTTCAAAAAGGAGGATCCAGAAGTTCCAAACCTGTATTACTTTATATATCAGCGGAGATCGCAAAAAAATCAGTTGCAATGTAGATATTGTTCATAAAAATCTCTCCAAAGTTTAAAGTCCATTGGGGACTAGTTTAATATGCTTTTGAAGCAATTTATTAGTGCACAGGCAAAAACGAGATTATTAAAGGAATAGCATTTGTAGACATAAAACTGCAGACAAAATAACATAGTCTTATTTGAACAGTTGAAGCAAAATTAACTAATGTATATTAATTTTGTTATATAACCGAGTTAAATTACAAATCAGCAACTATGACTTTGCATATGTTTTATAACCGACACCAAAGTGGTGTATGGCATCGTGCAGATGTTATTACGTGCTGTGTGGCAAATTGTTTTTTCTAGATGCAAAACAACAAGAGGTCGAAAGCAAAGCTTTATACAGGAAGCCAGCTAGCTTTGGTAGAGCCGAAATTAAACTGCCAGGCACTTCCTACTGCATTTGTTACTAATCACAACATCATAATATATGTATAATAAGGAGCCATGGCAACCAGTGCGTTTGTAATTCCAGTTTCGAGTTCGTCTTACGAAGTGCATTTACTGCTAGCAACCATACAGTACTAAATTGTTTCAATCACGCAGTTATTACTGAGTCATCACCTGTTATGATTGCAATGCAATACCCAGGTTTAATGTATTTGTTGTATAGTCACTTTATTAAACTTCATATTTTTGTAAAAGAAAACTTCATATTTTTGTAAAAGAAAACACGGTCAAGATGTATTTAGTTTTACATTAAATACGATAATGAGCATATTTTATGTTTTATGAATGTAGAACAACACAGATTTTGTTAGTCACAAGAAGTATTCAAATTGTGGAACAGAGGTTAATATTCAGAAAGCATAGAAGTGCCACCCCCATTTGAACTAGGTTAGAACTACTGCTCAGCCCAACACTGAATGGGTGCTTGTTTGTGCTCAAAGGTCAAGCTGATACAGCAGGAGGTCACGGGGTCAGGTCAAGGGTCATGCAAAGAAATGATAAAGCAGGACAAACATGTTGAACTATACATTACATACTAATGCATTTATTAAGCTCTCTTTTAGAGTGACTCTAGCAAGCAAACACAGACAAAAATAAGCAAATAAATTTCCCGAATACAATATATATTTTCGCTAGCAAAGCAAAAAACAGAGCATGAAATATGACTTTCTCTACTTGTTTTCATTAATTCCACTTTGTGTAATCACAACAATCAGTACTAGTAGATGAGGCAGTTTTATTGGCATCTACTGGGCAGACACGCCAAGAAAAGGGTTGTGTCTTTGTATTTGAAAATAATAGTGGAATTAATGATCAGCACATGTTATATAGCACACATTTTGTACCAGCAATGGAAACATGTTTCTATGGAAACGGTTCATGTGCAATTGAAGCATATGTATTTTATATCACTATAGCAACACAAGTAAGATTTCCATAGCAACACCATGTAACTTGACAAATCTAAATCATGGTTTTGTTCACAGGAAGACAAGCAGAAAGTTTCATTTCTATGCAAACACCATTAAATTCAAAATTTCCATTATTTTAACCAATAAAATCTATTTTGTTTAAATGCTGTTTTGCAGTAACAATAATATGTAAAAACAATAAATATAACAGTTATTTGTGTTCTTTCCGAAGTCAGCTTTCTTTTTTCTTTCTTTTTCTTCATGTATTTAACAAAATAAAATGGTGTTTACATTGTATCTCTCTCAATGTGTTTGAACTACTGAACAAAATGAATCAGTTGCATAACAGGCTGTGTTTTTTAAATTAAAAGTTTTGTTTGTGTAGTTTTATACTCAACATGGCACATGGTTGGTTTGAACAGCGATGTAAAATCGTTATGGCAATCAATATAATGGTAAAACATCATATAATAATAAAAGAACACAAAATACAACTATTAAGACCATGTGACAACCTAAAATACAGGGTTAACAACTTTCAACTACAACAGGAGTGTGAGCAGCCGTTTCTTCAATACTGGGCAGAATATGTTGTCCCCTTTACAGTTTAATACCAAAGATGTACCATGTCATATCATATTAATTACTTTCCCTATTTAACATTTAGGGTACTCAGGTGTTTTTAATACATACTGATTATAAATATTGATGTACAGCCAGTATTAAAGAAGATGCCACAAGCTCCAACACAAGAACAGCTATTAACATGAAAAAAGCATTTGTATCATTGGAAAAAATAGCATCATTGCTGATGGAAAATATCTGACATGCTCTTATTGCTGTTAGATATTGGTCCTGAAAGTCATAAAATTCAGATATCCAGAATGGAAGAAAATATACATCCCAATAATATCAAAATACCCAATGTGGTGTAATTTAAATATATCAATATACTAATTTTCAAATAGAGAAGCTGAAGAGTAGCAAACTTTGCATTTATATCAATGGAGTCAATATGACCAATAACTTGAGTCTGGCACTTTCGCAAAAGAAATTAGGCGTGTCATGGGAAAATACCGCAAAAGCGGAGTGTCGACCCAGATTAGCCTGTGCGGACTGCACAGGGTAATCCGGGATGGCACTTTACGCACATGCATTAAGCCCAGTTTTCCCACGACACACCTCAAATATATTCTTGAGAATAATCAGAGAAGAAGCCGATGTCAAACAACAGTAGCAGCAACAATGCCAACAGCAACAAGAACAGCAGAACAGTTCCAGCAACAAGCATTTGTAGCGTCAAAGTCAGTTTATATCTCACTTTCGAAAATATATATAACAAAACAATATCAAATAAGTTGTATACATTTAACATTACGGTATATAATATATATAAATCCTCAACCATTACTGAAAAAAATTCACAAAAGACACTAAATGTAACTGTAATGTACATGTATTACATTTATTGAACAGACAACCCTATGTTTTTATATATTTCACAAATCTGTCATGTTTAGCGTAAATTTTCTCTTTAAAATTTGAATATTAAAATCACAGGTTAAAAAGAAGCATTTCTTGGTAAAGATTAAAGTTCAGTTGAGAGGGAAGCTAAAAGTCGCGTGACTGTTTAACAGTCGAAGACTGTAACACACAAAGCGTTATAAAGCGTACATTAAGCGTTAAATCTACACATTTTGGTAAAATCAACTGCTTTATCTAACATTTTTATGGTACAAAATAATACAAAGAAATATAACATATTCTACAGAGTTTATCATCATTAATTGATATTAAAATATCTCAAAAACAAATTTTTACAAACAGTAGTATAAGGAACATTACATGTTCTAAACGTCATACAGTCAAACAAAATGAAACATCAGCATCATGTGAAATTGTCATACCCATTCACACAGAATTTGTATGCGGAGATTTCAATGTCTCACAATGAAAATCATCCACACACATATCTATATAAACCATCGTCCATTATAAGAAACGAATTAGTCTAGAGCATGCAAAAGACTTGAATTTTCCCCCGGTACATTACACTATGTTGTGTTGCTTTTTTTCTTAAAGTTTTGGTGTTCTTGCTTCTTCACAAGTATGGCTTAAATATTTCACAAATATGAAATTAAATCATATTTTTTTTTTTCTTAATGCTATATATACACCACTATACTGTCCAGTTATTGACAATGACTTAAAAACTTTTTTTTTTAATTATTACAATTTAGTGTTAAATCTTTTTAACTTTAATCAATGCCAAAAAGCAGTCCCTAATTTGACTCGTGGTTTCTTAAAATAATTGATAAAAATGTAGTAGTTCTACTTGTGACAAGTCCCATGTTTCCATAGTTATGGACCGATAATATGAAACTTGTAACTACCTATATACTAACCCATACATATTCATAAAACATTGGTTACAGACCCCACAATAGAAACTATACACGAAACACACACATGCTTTAAATGAATGACAATTTAAAATTTATAATGCTAAGATATTGTTCATGTACAAGTACAAACATTGCTCTAGTATGCATTAAGAGTTAGAGAACTTACTTGGATGACTGTAGGAGAAAATACATTTTCAATGTACGCAGTTAGTCATTTGTAAAATTCAATGGTAATAAACCAACCAAAAATATAGACAATTATGTTTTCAGATCAACAAATTCAGAAAATGTAAAAATTATTGACAAGCCAATACCAATAAAGGCTCTTGACACAAGAAAAATGGAATTGCAATATATCATTTAGCATAAACTAGAGTAATGTTTATAATGTACACAAATATCAAAGTCACCGGACTCATTTCTTTGTTGTTTGACATGGCAAGTCAGTTGATGAAACCTAAACCATTGGAAAATATAGATACACTTATGTGGAAAAACGTCATACACTAATATCGTCTGACCAAACAGCTAAATGGAGTTAAACTATTGTTATGGCAAAAACTTTCATGATGAAAATATGACATGCTCAACGTTTTGGAATGTAGTAAAAATAAGTCAGCAGATTTATAGTCCATTATATGCACATAAAAAAGGAGAAACAAATGCTGTTTACCACACTGTTAGGCTTTGCAAAAAGCTTTGGTAAAATACTAACATACAGAAGGTCACTTGAACTTTCCCAGTTTTGTAGCTGAATGGACAGAAATTTGCAAAATTCACAAAATTACTTTGAGCTTGCTGTTCATTGTATCCATTGTGTCGACAACAGAAAATTGTACCTTTTTTGGCGTTACAAGTGTCTTGATGTGCTTCAATTCATTTATCATCTGCTAATCTCAAAAAAAAATAATAATAATAAAATCAGATAATTTTTAAAAATGTTTTTATAACTGATTCATATATTTTATGCACGCTTAGTTTACCAATTTCTAGGAAAACACCAACAATTTCTAGTCAATATGTGTATCATGAAAGCTTTACAGGAATTCAAGCGTAGCGACCATAAGGATTGTAATTTTTGTAACTTTGCATGACACGTGTGTATGGCATAATTCTTTAAATGGCACTGGTAAAAAGTTCCTCTCATTTTATACAAACTGAAATTTGATAAAATGTGATATTCAAATGCACACATATTAAAACAATAATAAAACGTGATTTTTTTTAGAAAAATAACCTTAAAGCATGTGTGTTTAGACTAAAAAACATGAACCATCATTACAAGAACACAATGTACATAATATCACATATCTTAGTTAAAATACAACTAATCAACTGTGAAGTACTGAATAGAAATCACACAAAATATCGTGTTCAGTTGAAGATAGTGCTTGCCAATAATTTTATGTTTGACAAAAGAGTCTGAAGTGTTTGTTTGTGTATTCATTGAACTTTCAAGACACCATCTTGTTATTTATGCACAATATTAATAAATCAAACATGAGGCAACAAATTCTTAACAAAAAATAAGAGAGATTCTCATTGGCCTTTAACACCATGTGATCATCTCCTGCACCAATGGAAAATCATGTAACAAATTACAAATACTTAATATGCCCAATCCCTGGGCAGAATACAACAAACACATTTAAAACAATAATTACATCATTCAAACATGGTTTTGAGACTATTCACACTGATTATGGTTACTTTAAAGCATCGATTCTGAATAATTAATTTGTGTTTGCGAGAATTTACTAGATTTAACTCATTTAACATTTAGCAAAGCATAAAGCCAAACATTATTAAATCAAAGCCTTTTCCCATTAATAACTATGTTTCGATTGTTCTTTTACATAAAAAAATAAAACCATTTCTTACCCAGTTCACAATCATGTATTCAGTACCAAATTGTAAAGTTAATCATGTATTCAGTACCAAACTGTAAATTTAATCAGACAAATGTATACAAAAATCAAAATTTAATACACATTCCTAAAAAATATATAGTGAAACATGGCACTTTAATCAGTTAATAGATGACACTAATGACAAAATGATGGTATGACAAAAAGTCTTACAACAAATTATGGGAAAACACAATAAATATAAATGCAATGTTTATAAATCTGAAAATGTTCTGTTCTCAATATTGAAATATAAAACTGTGTATAAACTATACAGGAATCAATGCTTCAAAAGTATGAAATTTATTGTGAGTTTTAAATTTATCAAAATGTTCATTGTGTGCCACTTTATCAATAAAATAATTCAGTCATCTGGAAGTGGGTTTTGAATTCAAAAAGGTATCTCAAAACTTCAGAAGTCATAAAAAATGAACATATTTTTTGTTTACACTTTCATGTTGGGTTTTGTAACTTTAAACCTTAAATGTAAATGCCTATCGAAAAACATGAAAACATGATAAAAAGAACCACAAACATGTCAAAATAATCTGTACAACAACATCAGAAAAAAAATCAAGCACAGTCCAAGTCTTATCTGGGACATATTAACCAACTATGGCACATTTTTTTTGAAAATAACTGGTTACTGTTCAGTCACTTATAATAGTTTGTGTGCCAACAAAGTCATTGCACCAGGCATAATAAAAACAGTGTGTACAACAAAAACATATGCAACAAATAAAATGCATTAATGTGAACAATAAGAAAAAAATATCTGGGCTTTTCTAAAGTCAAATAGACTTTCATGCAAGTTTAGACCTTGCTAGAAAGGCTCGACTTTAGGTAACAGCAATATGAAGAAGTAATGCAAACACTATTGACTATTCTCTGGTAATTTACAAATTAGAAGCATTCAATGTGATTGGCTGAATTTAAATATAAATCAGCCAATCCATGGGCTTCATATTTTGAAAACTAGCAGACAACCAATCAGTGCGCTGCTAAGGAATACAGTTTCATACACGGAATGCTTCTGCAAATACCATCAACAACAAGAAGACGTGTTAATCATATAGCGGGCTGTTTAAACTATAAGCGACAAGCTTGTTAGACATTCTGTACAAAGGCACACCATAAGTGGTCTTGAACATGTGTGGCTTCACATTTAACAATGATTTTCACAAAAAAAGTTTGTAAATGGTTAAGTGTAAAACTCGTATATCCACAACTGAAATACTGCTTAATAAAGCAAATCCTGTCAAAAGTAAACAAAAGTACATTTCGAAAATTAAACAGATTTTATACCAACTAAAATTTATCATTACAGAAGTCTAAAATTACAAAAAATTATTGTTTCGTTAATTAACAAGTACAAAAAGAATACTGTTAATAGATGTTATAACAGTTGAAATGCATGAATTGATCATTTTGTTACTTTACAAAAACACAACCATGAATACAGGACATTTTCTACTGATTTTGCGAGCCTGAATGTTCAGGGCTAGTTATGGTTTGCTTGGCAACTTTTAAAGCATACACAGGTAACTGGAGCACATTGCTAAATTTCTTAACAAATCTCACCACTTAGTCCAGAAAAAATAACACATGTTGAAGTAAATTTACAAACTACACTTCTTCTGTCTCTTAAAATGTGTTGTTTTTCGTGAACAAAATGATGGAAATGTGTATAAGCCGGCTATAAAAAATATACAGTCTTACATGTGAAAATATTATTTTGAACATCAGCAATATATCACAAGTTTGTCTTATATGCTTGTAAAAGGAAAATCTTCAAAACCGGATAAAACCCCTTCAACAAAGCGGTAACATGTATTTCATACATAAGTGCTTCTGGGATTTCTTTCCGATTATGGATATGGCTTTTAGCCTTTGGTTTATAACCGCACTTTTACAAAAAGTCTATAAAATTTAATTATCACAAGACCGTTTCCATGGCAATTTGCAGAATTATCCCCCTGTACTCTCTGAAGACCCTGGATCTTGCATCTTCTCTCTCTCAGCCAACTTGTCTTCTTTGTTTTTGGTGCAACTGTTTTCAGTGACACAAAGTTTTCTTTGTAACAGTAACAACTGACTAGATTCTGTGTATTCACCTTTTGTTAGTAGAACATTACCTGTTCTCGTTGCTAAGTAGCTTTGGTGTTTCATTTTGTAAAATTAATATGCATTTGTGCTGAAAAACTTACATAAATAGTTACATACTGTTATACAAGGTATTATATTATTATACAGTACTATTTTTGCTAAACGGGTGTCATCAAGATTAAGAATTCATATCAGTTCGTATATTGGTTAATAATCGATTAAATTTGGTTCATTCAAGGCACACAAATCAAGTGCACCCAGAAGTAAATCAATCAAGTGGACTCCACTATTCAGAAGGTGGGAGGGGTACAGGTATGTGGTAATATTTGCAAGTTGGCCGAGAACATTTCCCTCGCACTGCATCCCTGCAGACTATCACTCGACCATCATTAACTTCTACATACTCTGAAATACAAGTGTTAATTCTTTGTTACTTATTTGCTACGAAATTTCTACACTCTCTGAAATGCAATGGTGAATTCTTCAAACATTTGCTACAGAATTTCTACACTCTCTGAAATGAGGAGTGAATTATTTGTTAATCTATTTGCTCAGGAATTTCAACTCCCTTTAAAAACGATAATTTTTGCTTATTTGCTCCAGAATTTGTACACTTAAAAATTAAAATGGCAAGTTCTTCGTTTACTAATTTTCTATGGAATTTCTACAATCTCTGAAATTACAATGGTAAATTCTTTATTTGGTAAGGCATTACTACTCTTTCTGAAATGGAATAGTGAATTCTTTATTTATTTGCTAAAAAATTTCTAAACACATTGAAAACCAATATAGATCTTTTATTTCCTTATTTGCTGAAGTATTTATACAGTCACTAATCAGTGAGATCTATGTTTAGTAATTTAAAGGAATTTTCTTCTCAACATTTCTATTTCAATAAACCCAAATATAAGTGATATAATTAATTTATCACATGCTATACCCTGTTTTCCATGTAATACAGCCATTACGAATATTTTTTATCTTACACATGTGTAAGATAAAATTTTGAGCGTTTTCATTGGCTACATAACCGTTGACTGACCAATCGCATTACGTTATTTTGGTGAAATGACGTCAACATGAAATGACGTCATGTTAGTACACAACTTTGAGGATTTACCAACTTATTTTGGTAAAATTAAAAGGGTTTTATTTCGTTTAAAAGCATGTGATAAGAAAGATCTGACATGAGTTGTCATTTCATACCATATTTTATTAAACTTGTTCAGGAAATGCTGTAGTAACAAAATTCCCGAACTCATTTAATAAAACATGGTATGAAATGACAACTTGTGTCAGATCCTAAATATGTGGCGCGTCATGGGAAAACCGGACTTAATGCATTTGCATAAAGTGTCATCCCGGATTAGCCTGTGCAGTCCGCACAGGCTAATCCAAGACGGCACTTTCCGCCTATAATGTATTTATGTTTAGAAGAGACTTCCTGGAAACAGAAAATACCATACAAGCGTAAAGTGCCGACACTTTACGCACATGCATTAAGTCCGGTTTTCCCACGACGCGCCTCATATGTTGTCCAATTCCATCCCTAAGAAGGGAGCATTCGAGAGATCTTTCTCAAAGACAAAAAGTACTGGTTCTACCCTGAAAACTGACTGAAAAGTTTCTCCCTAAGCCCCAGGCTTTTTACACAATAAAACTCAATTAAATAGGTTTTAAATTAAGTAACTAAAATGCAAACGTTGTGGTACGTACCTTCTACGACGTGAACGTACTTGCAGGTTGGCCTTTGGCACAGACCCAATTTAAAATCTTTGCACACTGGGAGGGTGTCCAGCAACTGTAACATCAGCCGAGGTCAAGGTCATTGCTTGTTGTCATGGCAACACAATTAAATGGCAAGTAACATTATGTAAATATTGCATAGACAACAAAACAACTGACAGATATAGTAAATAAACATTAACCCTTAAATGGTAATTTAACCTTAACCAAAAACTCCGGTCATATTATTTTTTTTGTAAAAAAAATGTTTCTGGTATAATATGTACCACGATTTTTAGGTGAGAAAAGATATATCTTTATAAATGTGATTTTTTATTAACACAAAGAAATGACAAAGCTCAATTAACCATACAGCTACCCAAAATAGCAGATTTTGCTATAAAGAAACATTATAATTATGTTAATGAAATTAATTAGTTGATTAGTAGCTAGGTTTGCATTCAGGTTAACATGTTGCAAAGTTGCGCTATGAAAAAGAGGAGGAAGGGTTAGTCATCTTGCGTTTGCGAAGCCTCGTTGAATCAGGTGGCATTCAAATTAAGCAGCTGTCTAGCTTTTTAATAGATCATATAATACATCAATATGCTTGTATTTTCTAATATAAAAAATACTACGGCTTTCATTCACCAATAAGTAAATAATCGAGTACAACAATTTTGCACAACATACATAATTTTGTGTAAAAAATGGGAAGCGAAATGACCAGCGAAAATAAAAATATTCTATAAAAACAAAATACAAGATATGCCATGCAGGTGAAACATACTACAAGGGTGCGATGCTTACAGATGTTTGAATCTAGCATTGTAGTTGAAGAGCTGTTACCTCCAGTGAATTATGTTTGTTCAAGTTTTCCTCCACTTAATTCAGTACGTGTGACAAGGAATACAGTCAGAAAGGATAATTTTAAATTAACTGGATCATTTGAGGCGTGTCCTGGGAAAACAGGCTGATCCTGGACAACACTTTATGCAAATGCATTAAGCCCGGTTTTCCCACTACACGCCTCAGCTGTTATTATTATGATTCGAGTTGCATATGTGATGAAAAACAATGGATTAAATGCTGACAAATACAAATATTTAAATAATATATAAATAATTTAAAATACTGAAAGACATCATGTTGTTCAATGACTTGGTAAAGTCTTTTATTAATAAAACTTTTAATAGTAAAACATATATATTTAAATTAAAAATTAAATAAAAATATTAAATTTATTATAAAAATATTAAAAACGATATTTTACTTACGGAAAAATTGATTAAATTAAATCTTCTCACAAAAAGGAAAATTTTGAAAATATAGAACTTGAATGATGTATATACCTGTCTATTTTCATCAAAGTAATTAACACTATGTGCATTGTTAGGAACAATGCTCCCTGGCAGAGGCCCTGGCACCAAGGTAGCCATTTCCGGGGCAACCATCATCGGCACTGTTACCAAGGCAACCAGGTGGGGGTCGTAACCAAGGCAGGCAGGGGTCGTTGTCATGGCAGCACGCGGACCAAGGGCAGGACGGCAGGCCATTGATAAGTGTGCCGATTTTAGTAAAGTACCCCATTTTATGTGCAGTGTTCATGTTTTTTTGGTTATTGCGATTTTCATGGCATAGGTAGCAGCAGGCAGCGATTTGTTGTTGTTGTTTTTTTTTGCAATGTTTGTTTTTGATAGCCACATGCAGGTGAGTTAGGTGTTGAAGCAAGTAAAGCACACGGACAGGTGAACGAGCATGAAATAAAAGATAAATACAACACTTTTGTTAGCTAGTGTCTTTTCTATACAATTGTGTATAAGCCAAATGAAACATCTTTTTTTTGATTTGCTTCACATTACATATTGAATGTTATTGTAGTTACAAAATAAGTTTAGCTAAAAGAATTTCATATGGCTGACACATGATGTTAATCAAAGCAATATTAAAGACCAAAATGCAACATAATAAATCATACAGACATACTATTACAAAACATATTGTGCAAGAAAACAGTGACAAAGGTGTATGGATATTTAAAATGAATAAACAAAATTGTTAATCATTTCAATTATCGTCATATGCACCCATTAGGACAACAACCAAAATGCAACAGAAATGTTAACAAGTGTCCTTTGCTATCAGACAAAAAGGAATGTGATACATTGCCATTGATGGAACAAGTACAAGGGGATTCCTTGTGCAAAACTGATGATCAATGCTCATGGTATTCCTATATTTCCAAACAATTTTTTTTCTTTTTCTTTACACCATTGTCTGCCAAAACTAGTACGGGAACATAAGTCATCATCTAACTATGAGGATTCTTAAAAAATTTCTAGCCCATGACCATTAATATCACAGACTGATGATTTTAAATTGCTGAGCATTAATACGCTTTTCCCTGAATTGACTATAAATGCTTATTGTATCAAGTGACAAATGTATCGGTATGAAACACCCACACACTTTGAAATGCCTGGCTTTGAAAGATGCATGTGATGTCAAATATACATACTATCACTCTTTACCTTAATACATAAGTACTGGAGAAAAAAAATTGACCAAGAAAAAGATTTAAAATATTTCTAGCAGATTCTGACACAGTGCTTTCAATCTGTAACATTTCATCTCATTTCCAACACGTGCTTTTCTATCAGTCCGCCAAACAATTTCAAAATGCGATGTTTCAAGCGTTAATGATTATTCCCAAATACACTATCACACTCCATCATGAATACCACAGAAACAAAGTAAAACAAGCTGGTTTAGTATATGTGTGTTAATGCATTCAATTAAGGTACTGTTTTATAGGCCATTCTTATATAAACTCTGAATTCCCAAATCTCAGTTTATTTCCATACGTAATGTTCCCATTACTCGGAAGCACATGCTTTGTATCACATAATTGAAGTTAATGTTGTATTAAAAATGAAAAGTTGTCAGTGGTAAAGCAATTTTACATCAAGATAAAATCAAATATCAATAAAGTTGCAATAAAAATGAAGATATTAATAAAATGCGTTCACATCACGATTAATGAGGCATATCTGTGGCACCAGTTTTCCAGACAATTTAAATTCTCAATTAGTTTGAAGACACTCTTATTGGTAATAGATGTTTAATATGTAAGAGGCGTGTCCTGGGAAAACCGGGCTTCATGCACAGGCTGATCCAGGACAGCACTTTCCGCTTTTATGGTATTTTCTGTTTCAAGAAAGTCTCTTCTGAACATAAATCCACTGTAGGCGGAAAGTGTCGTCCCGGATTAGCCTGTGTGGACTGCAAAGGCTGATCCGGGATTACACTTTACGCACATGCATTAAGCCTGGTTTTCCCACGACATGCCTCGTATGTGTATTTTTTAAATTCAATAATAATGATCTTACATTACTAACTAAACTGTTAATTTGTAGATCGTCTTAATATTTTGATGTTATATGTATTAGCTTCAATTATAATCTGTAAATATATAATATCCAAGTAATGAAAGTTTTAAAACTGATAAAAGATGGAGGTTTTTGGTTTTGTACTTAAAAAAAATAATTTACTTTTTTAAATATAGTAAGAAATGTTTTTAGTGAACAGTTAAATAATAAGAGTAAAAGCTGACTTTAGTTTTACTTATGTATATTGAACAATAATTTAAAGAAATTTAAATTTTTTAAAGATAATTCACACTCGAGTTGCATTTATTATTGATTTGAATTTTTGGAACTGTCAGGATATCCAACTTACGGTAATGTGTATTATGCCCCTGTTCCACAAACGCCACAAATCGATGAATTTTAGGATTTGTGAGGATTTGTGAAATTTTGCACATTTTCTGGTCCAAATTGTGACATTCTCTGATTCAGTTGCGATACAGTTACAAATATTCGTGGGATTTGGCTGGAATCTGTTCAAAACTGATAAGAATTTGTTATATTCTACATTTGTGTTACAGTACCTTAATTGAGAAGTACAATTAAGCGTTCCCTATATAATCAGTGTGTACTATTATTTACGTGCTGCTTAAATACTCACAAGACACGGGTATGTACTGTGGCTGCTGCAGCTGCATGGCAGCTATCGCCTGCTGATACGAGAGGTTTGTAAACGGCTGATACATCGGCAGACCCTTCGAATCCGCCATTGCCACTCTCTTGATCTGGCCTACCATGCCCGGAATCTGCGACTGAAAAATGACACCGTACCGGTGTGCTTATAATCTCCGTCATACCAATGATGTTTATAATTAACAAATTAAAATGCGAAATAGTTTTTTCTGCAAAAGCAATCAATAAGGTTTTTGCTTGATATCGCCTGTGGACAATGTATACCATACATGCTTTCAAACCCTGAACACATTTTAACAGACTTTTTGTCCTTAAATGTATTACTAATACTGTCACAAGTACAAAATCATATATCACCAACACTGATTATCTCACATCCTTATTAATATTTTGACCTCGTAAGCAAAAGTACAGAGTGACGTGAAGACCAAATGTGGACTTCACCACCAGAAAACATGGCCGTGACCAAGTTCACAAACACATTATGCCAGTCAACAGCATAACTAAATCCAAAAGACAGGCACCATACAAACTGTTAGCTGACACTGTAACAATGTTAACAGCTCAGACAGAAGGGTAACCAAACAAATAGGTGGCTAACAGGGCGTCCAAAACGAATAAAAGCAACTGCATATTTGCAATTCAGGACCAGATTGTTCTTAGATATGTTTTACGTAAACATTAAACATCCGTTAGCAATACTGACCTTGGATTGCAGCTGTAGAAAAACATGGCTACATACAACTGTTCCAACAAACTTCTAGGAAAAGGAAGACTGGTATGGGATATTTTATGGTGGTTGCAGCAATATATGTCATCACAAAGGTTCCAATTACTAAACAGCAGAAACAGTATGGTTTTGTCACCACAGCTGTAATAACAGACCAACCCAAACACATTTCTACCAACTTACACAAAGCAAAACCAATAAGGCTGAAGTTCTGATACGTAGTGTCTTGCAACTCGGCTTGATCATTTTGAGCAAGAAAACATAAATCCAATACAATGAATTACCAATTTTAGATCTACAAATATTGGCTTCAATGATTTCGTGACTAAAAACGTTTAGATATTCATGGTTTGCCATTCCCTAACTGACATGCATCAATAAACTTGGCGAGAAACAAAATTTGAGGGGCCATGTCTGTTGATGACAAACGTGTGGTCATGACGATAACAGAAGTCGACAAGGGTAACAACCAGTAATTGGCATATTAATTACGAGACAATATTATTAACAATTATCCAGCCAGAAAATAGGACCTGCTGGTGCCAAGAGATTGCCATTCTTTGGCATTTGGTGTTTCAGCAGGTGGCAACTGATCCAAGTGGGGCACACAGATGTAAAATAAAGCACATCCATATACAGACAGACAAAAACATCCAAAGCCTAAGACGAAAATTGACGAATATCTCACAAATAGGCCATTTTGCATAACTCTTGCGTCAATAAAATTAAATTCTTTGCGGCAGAAGTGGAGATAATTTTATCACATATTTTTTAGAACTTCTAAAATTGAAAATAATTGTAGCACAGCCATTTACTATTTATTTCAGTATTATGTATTTTCAGTGTAATTAAATTATTTACTACCAAATAAATTATAATAAAATATAAATACAAATTTTTATATGTTGTATTGCTACACAGGTAAACAACTGGGGGAAGTGTTGCTTTTCTGGTCAAAACGTGAAAAGGTTACACAACTAATGATAAACAACATATACCATGTTGCAAAGTAACCATTGTAAGACAGGTCTACAAAAAATGCTGCATTTGTAACCATTATATTTCTGTTATATCAGCCCACATTTTTCTAGTAGATCAGTTGCAATGCATTAGGAATTGAAAGCAGTATATGGTATACATGTTAGTGATTCTGGGTTCACAAAATTGTGAGAGCTGTGTAACCGGATATAGAGTTTGGACTCATACATAAAGCGGACAAGATTTATAATCTGGTTAATTTCTGTAACATTGTACAACAAACTGAAAGCCATATCTATATTCCCAAAACATGTAAGCTTTCAGCTTCAAAGAAAACAAAGATACATATTTTTTTTATAACTCTGAACATGTTTTATTTCAATTATAATATATTATATAATTATATAAGAGAAATCAATTCAGTATTTAAAAAGTAAATAGCATGTTCATGAGTTATTAAAAAAGAGCAGGCTGCAAAACCACATGACAATTTTTTTTTTTTTTTTAATTCTTGTGGCATTTGGCCAAAACTTTTACTTTTGGTGAATAAGTCAATGTAACGAACAACAAATCTATTGAGCGAAATTAATCAAAAGCCACCCCCAGACTGTATAAATACACATATACAAGCAGACAAGTGTCTAGCAAATTTTGTTATGTGAAAATTCAAACAATATACACTGGTCTTAGTTTTGATACTAATATATAAAGCCATTTCAATGTACAGTTAACAGCCATTCATGCAAATACCACAGCGTGAAGATTCATAATTTAGCTTTCAGTACACGAAAAACTCACGCATGAAACCTTGTGAACAGCTTGGCCCACCCCTCCCCCCTACTTTGCCCCACTCCGCCCACCTCCCTCCCGCTTGGCCCACCCCAATTCCCACTTTGCCCCACTCGCCCACCACCCTCCCCACTCCCATAAGAAATAAAACAAAACAGTTAATACAATTTTGACAAATAATCAAGTAAAATTGCTTCTTTGATACAAAATATATCAAACTTCATCTGCACATTGAGTCCAGAAACCCATGTTAACCTCTTAGGTTTTCGTCATGCTCAATACATTGATTTATCCTAAACCACTTGTAACTACTTCGTGCATACGTAAACTTGTATCAAATTAAACTATAGCATAAATGCATTCTGAAGTCATACACTCTGTTTATTCACCCCCTTTTATCATGACTTATTGTGGGTTTTTTCAGTTAATTAAATTATCCAATTCATGTTTAATATGTATACTGGAATCCCCAAAACAATGCCATTAAACGGACATAAGCTACCAAAATGCGATCAAATCACACTGAAATTTGGTTACAAACTAAAATTTGCCTATACACCAAGCTGCTCACAATAGTTCCAGGAAAAAAAATATAACTCATATCACCAATATACATTGTGTTGTATTAAGAATGAAATAAATCTACAAGCAGAAAAGAGAGCATAATAAGTTTATACACAATATAATGAAAGTTGTCATGTGACTGTGCGGAAACCTCGTTACTTCCTGAAGCGAAACTACATCTACATGCTGTAAGCATGGAGAGAACAAACAATTCTGTAGTTTTTTTCTGTTCATTTATGTCAAAAAAACGTTTTCACTTTGACTTTCAATTACATGGCATAGTCATTATTTCCTTCAATTTTACTACCAGATTATCTATTTGACAAGTTACTGACCAACCAAAACTGATTTATTCTTATTCTGCACAGAACAAAACTGAATTAAAATCTGACTGATATAGCCAAATGTTTTTGACGGAATTTAAAATCCAAGCTCAGTGCTGTTTATAACTGTAGATTCAACGCACACAAAGTTGTATTCGTTGTCAGAAATAATGACTCGCACCATGTTTAGATTTGGAAACATTATTATTTAAGGAAAAAATACCAGCATCATGTCTTCGCTGGGGTCACGGAGGCGTTTCTTGCCAGTCAACACCTCTACGACGTGCGGCTAATGTTTTATTAGCGACGGACATCCGTACGAATTTATGTTTTGTGGTAAGTTGACAGGGACGTTTGATTGGCCGTACGTAAAGTCGTAAAGTTGGCGGGAATTTGGCAGCACATGACAACAGCAAGCACAGCAGCACAAGGCATGATGGGAGGTGATGAAAATAAAATAAAAATAGCACCATCGGTAAAAAATGTTCAATCCAACATGCATACTGAACTTGTTATTGTTGTCATCCATAAATAAACAAACATAAAGAGTTGAATGCGGGTGTCTTCTTCTTGCCTTGAGAATACATATGTTACAGTGTACAAGTTAAATAAACAGCCTCTAGACAGAAAGATGTATACATTTTTCCATAAACGTATACAAAATGCTATACAAAACTGTCCCCAGCTTTTGAAATGTCTATAATGCAGGACTGAACATTTAGGTTAACTACCATAGCTGTGGGAAGGGGGTTCATCACAAGTGCAAAAAGCTCATACTGTGCTTAGAATCGCAAACTCCTTCGCCAGTCTTTGAATATTTTCCTCGTGGAAAATAAAAAGGATTCAAGTTAGTAGTATGTGACCTATGTCAGCAAGGTGTGCAAACATTTTTGTGAACCAGATTTGAACTTGTTATTTTTGTGCAGTTTTTTCTTGCCAAAGAATTTTCCACTTTGTCTAGAGTCTGTTTAGATTTCCATGAAGCAATAAAAGACAAAACTGAACAGTCACCTGTCCATTTGTGACATTTGAAATTAGTACGCATACATTAGCATAAATTGCAAATAATGTCAAAAAATAACCTACATCCAAACAGCTACTTTACAAGCACCAGTTGTGCAAACCAGAAAGTTTCAGAGTTGAAGGTTTGTGTACAGAATGCGAAGTAAGCATGGTCAGAGATTGATCAATTTTGTCAACATAAACAGTAAACTTTAATAAACTATAGTTCCATTTACAAAATTTGGCCCTATACTACAAAAATTATTTTTGTTTTAACAATAAATCCCTGAAAAAAGACGACACTTTTACTATGATAATCCTGAAACAGAATTTGAGACCAAAAACTGTAAAACTCTGATAATCTAAGTTTATTCCAAACAGGACAAAATTCAAATATGGCTGCCATCTTGCTGTGCCCATCAGTCACATGACAGGAAGTGCATCATTTGGAATGCTTTAGCTGTTTTGGTTATGTGTTGCACTGGAAGTAAGGATTCCCTGCCAAGTTAACACAAGCTGTCCTTGCACAATTAGCAAATTCATCTAAAGAAACTATTTCAAGCAACAAGCCGAACAATAAACTGACTAAAAGCCACGCAGATTAATATCTTGCTAGGTAAAGATACAATACCGTTGCCAAATCTTCATAATATATGCCCATCTAAAAATGCAATCAAAACACAATTTGATACATTTACAAGACTTAGAGAAGCATGTAATCAACTGCTAAATATCGGGTAGTGGATTTTGGGAAGTCATTAGTAAAGAAGCAAATCTGGTTGGCTTTTATAGAAATGAGTACAAAACAAACATAATAAATATCTGTGAGATTAAGGTATATCATCATGAACACATATAAAAAGTACATATAAATATCATGAACAATGATTATAAAAGCATAGACAAAATATGCGTAGTCCAATCCAGGCAACTGAAAAGTTCATTTCAACAAATACATAACAATATGCCACATATAGGCAGACAGTATCATGCTAATAAAATTCCCTGGCTTGACTTTCAAAGCATGTTCCCTATATTTCATGGTACAAATTCAGCCCATTTTCTACCAATTGTATTCTGGGAAGTTATTTACTTCACAGTCCCCCGACCACAATTTTTTGCCCACAGCCCCACTCTCTTTAAGAGGTGGCTCTTACTAAATTCTGGCTATTCTGAGTGTTTTTCTTTTTTGCATGTACACGTGATCGTGGTCTAGGAAGCAAAGGTTAAGGTTCAAGGTAAAGGTCAAGAAGGGCGTGGCAAAGAATATACAGTAAGGTGCTATACTAGACTAGCATACATTAGGTGACAAAGCAATATATTTTGCAGAGTGTCAAAGTGAAAAAAAGAACAAAGTGCCCACATACCACCATTACAATATCTACTCTAGAATGCACAATGTTCACACAAATCGAAAATGCCCAAATTCCCATCCATATTGTTAAAAGTGTGTGTGTTTTTCAAATGCTGCATTTTCCCAGAAGCTGTTGAAAGCTTTTAAGCTTAGCTATCTAATGATGCTCTCAGAAAATGTTCTTTCTCAAATGAAACAAGTGTGTGTAAATTTTAGAGCAATTTTTTCCTCCAAAAATAACGGCTTGTAGTCTCACATCCAAAAACTGTGAATGTTGAGGCTTCAAACCACTGGTGGTACATATCCACCACAATACAAAAAGGTGAAGTCAGGGAAAGCAATCTTACTGTGCAAACAAGTGACCAGGCTTAATGAGCAAAACAGAATGTTCAAGTTAATATTTCATTTGAAAAAAAATTATACTGTAATCTCTATGAATCATGATATAGATAGACTTTCAGACATACATACATCCACTCCGCTTCCATTCTGCTCATTAAGCAAGATAATGTAAGTAAATAACTAACTGTATCTGCTGCGGAGGTGCTTTCTATTAAATAATTTTGTTTGTAGTAAATAGCGCCACACCAGCAAATTTTCAAAATAACAATCTTTCCCATAAAGCCCCAAAATGCAACTCACAAACTACAAGAAATGTCCAAATGCATTATTTATTTTATATGTATTTTTTTTAAATATTTACACAAATAAAATAAATAGACCAAAGTAATATCCCATAATGCATTCATTGATTTCTATTGACCATACCAGATGCATTGCAGTCAACATATTTTTTTTGTAACTAAAATAATTCACAATTAATATTTTTGTATTTTGTAATAAGGAAGCTGAACATCATCTTCATCAAGGAACAGAAAAATAGTTCATTCCCTTAATACATTAATACAAGGAATTCCCGATTTCAATTTTTATTTTGCATCATTTCAACATATTAATGTTTATTAAATTTTAATATATTTAAAATGACTCTTAACATATTTAAGACATACAAGAATGTGTTCGATATAGTGAAATGGATAATCTGCTGATCATCTAGTATGGCACACTTGGTTGTTAACTAGAAAGCACTAAAACGTATAATGGCAGAAACATTTAACATCATACTATATAATAAAACATTCTACATTGACAGCATTAAGTCAAGGTATATACCCCAGAACATAAAGTATAGAATTATTATGAACAGCTTTTTATATTCCACCATTTATCCTTTCAAAATATTACACTGATTCCTTGTGCAAAGATTTATTGGATAATATTTCAATCCATTCTTTTTGAAGAAATAAATGTTTATAATATGTAAATTGTTGTCAAGATTTAGCATTTTTAATACATTGAACAGTCAAGACGACAAGCCAAATGTCATAGATGCATGCATGATATAAGTTTTAATTATTTCTGATGTTTCAACCATGTTTACAAGCAAAACTACTTTCTAGCAATAATAACTGGAAAGGAAACAAACAGCATTCAAATTGCAGGCCTAAAATACTCATCAAACACAAATATGATTTCTGAACTCTTAAAAGAATAGCAATGAGACGTGTCATGGGAAACCCGGGCTTAATGCATGTGCGTAAAGTGTCGTCCCAGATCAGCCTGTGCAGTCCCTACAGGCTAATCCGGGAAGACACTTTATGCACATGCATTAAGCCCGGTTTTGCCACGACATGCCTACAAAAAATATTTATAACAAATAAATATTACGCCTGCAAAACAGTCTAGGATGTAGACATTGTGCATGCAAGCTTGGGCCTTTGAAAAAATGCATATCCAGCATTGAATCGTAATGCTGGATAGCTTTCTTTCAATCTTGTACAATATTTATAACTTAAAGCAACAAAAAAACAATACACTGAATAATTGCTTACTTCATGGCATTTTTTGTTTTATATATTTTCGAAACAATTCAAAACTTTTTAACAGACAAAACGTATTTAAATGTCTTCTTCAAGTTTTTTGTTGATGAGTGTTAAAGTAATCCCAAACAATAGGACAAAAAGTTCCAAATTCTACAGAAATGTGATTTGTTTCTACATTTTTGCCTAAGTTACATCAGCAGTTTCTTAAAGGCACATTGCATGTACACAGCCTGCAGAACGAGAGAGCGATGAATGACTGGTTAGTACAAGATGAAGTGGATGGGGTAAGAGTGGGTGGGGTAAGTGACGGTGAATGGGTGGGTGCGGGGGGTGGAGATGGAGGTGGAATGAGACATGGAGATGAGAGCGTGGTGGGGTTACCATACCAAGGCGTGAGCCTGAGCAGCTGCGGCGGCATTAGCTCGTTGCTGACAGGCCTTGATTTGCGCTTGAAGATGAAGAGGAGGGTGAAAATAGCGGCACGAGTCTCGTGTACATTTCCCTTTTATGTAATCCATACAGACAGTGACACAGTTTTCCTCAGTGTCCACTGTGACATTGTCAGGCGGGTGAGCAAAGCGACACTCGCTCGGTTGCCGAGTGCACGTGCCCCTCTGAAACTCTCTACATACCTGGAAATTTACAGAAAATATGGGGAAAAAAGGAAGAGGGGGAGAACTAACAGCAGTATGAGGCATACTGCTTTATGGTTTACCTGACTTTTTCAACATTCCTCAAATTATTTTATTCTGTTAGACTTTTCACAAAACAAAATAAAAGACACAAACAAAATCTGTTATCTTTTAATAAAAATAGATATTCCTCAATTATTTATCATTGTAAATCTAATTTCCAGATGTGATGATTGATACACATGCTACATACAAACAATGACCATTATCAAGTTTCTAATGATTTCAGCTTGAAGCTGTCCATTATCACATCCCATTATAACTAATTGTACGTCAAAAACACGACAAAACCAATATGACCTACAAGAAATGAAATAATGAAAATGGGGAAAAACACATTTTCTAGTCAGACATTTCAGCGAACTTCAATTAGCGATACTTATACATAACGACGATTGTCAATATGTTTTTGTCACTTCAACGGGCAATTAGCCGAATGATTCACAGCAAGGAAAAACCAATCAAGCCAACGATAATCACAATGATGGAGGAAAACTATTTCAGTGAGTATTGAATAACTCTGAAGTAATTAATTAACTTTGGAATGGTGAATCATAATTCAGGGACATAAAAACATTGTGACCTTGAAGGCCACAGGTTGCAGACAGAGCTGTTTGACTGTGGTCAGGGCTGGCGAAATCTGTTCGTATTGTCATCTACTTGTCACAGTGCAATATTGTATGGACAAAATTGATGCATTATTGGCAACATTTACTATATGAGGCGTGTCGTGGGCAAACCAGGCTTGATGCATAAAAACAGACCAGTACAAAAGTAAATACTTCATTACCCTTGTGACCTCATTATAAATAACTCCATTAGCTCCATAGGCAGTCATACAAGCGGAGAATACTAATGGATTTAGTGCCAAGAACAGATGCATGATTTCATAGGAAACTTGCCTTTGTGTTTTATAGATAACATTTGGCATATTTTGAGTGAAAACCCTTTGGTAACACTAATCTTTCACTTTAACGATTGGTGCTAGTTGGACACATTGCATTTGTACTTTTCTGACTGTTGCTTATTAAGGAGAAAGACATGACCTGGGTGTCTATCCAATCAAAACACAGCATTATTCATTTACTAATGTGATTTCTGTACAAACTGGGGACAAAGACTACTGTTGCTTTCTGGTAACAAACATAATGTAATGATATAGAAGAACTAAGTTAGCCAGAAGGAACTCTGGTTTGGTTTTGGATCTATTTATACAAGTTCACAATAATTTAAGAGGAATAAAGATAAAAATGACAAGAAATGAAGAGGAATAAAGATAAAAATGAAAAGAAATGAAACAATCAGCAAAGTGTAGCAGGTGCCTTGTTAAAATGAATACAATTAAAGGGTAACAAAGAATATTTTCAAGCAGTATGCCTCATGTATAGATGACTACGGAGTGGAGATTTTCAGGTAAATGGAGGTTGTCTAAATTTGAAAAAATAAGCTAGTCAAGAAGCAACTGTAATTAATAAAGGTCAACATTGTAAAAGAATGTAAGGCAATATTGAGAAATAAGATAAAAAGTCTGCTAAAATCATCAGGAGTGTGGCCAATATAGCATCAGCAGAGATAATTATGTAGGGGACATTTCGCAACATTGGCTAGTTAGAACATGTAAGCATTTATATATGCATTCGTAGCAATGTTCCCGCAAAATGAAAATGAAACACAAATATTCTATATACACTTGGAGAATGCTTCGGAACCAATGTTCTGCATCTGGCAACAAACAGCTTTCACAAGCTAATGCAGCTATTAAGAAGGCTATAAAATAGAGTCGTTCTACAGTAGCAATTTATTGTACATTTTATTGCTATTCAGCTAACATGTTAATTTGCATATAATTCTGTATTAATAATGCACAGATTGCTATACATAAATGCTTTCAATATTCTAACTAATCAGCAAATAAGACAGAGCTATACAAATCTACGGCAACAGGCTACATAGTACAGCTTACGCAAAACAAACATTTCCTACACATTCATATCTTTCCCTTTATATAACTGGCCATTTAAGTGCAATAATTTTCTGAAGTATGTACAATACATGAGGCAAAAAGGGAATTTAAAAAAAGACAATTCTTTTCTTATGTAACCAGTTTGGTGAAATGAAAGAAAAGGCATTTTCAACTTACTATTGCATCTAGAACAACTTTGCTTTCATTTCTCTTAATTAAGCAGGAGTTTTTATACACAAACATCGACAATTGTTCATCTTCAATCCGAAAGTTGAAAAAGAAAAAAACATTCAAATTGATTGGCTAATAAAACACAATTGTTTACCACTTCATATTCGAACAAATGTACTCTATTTCTGAACATAAACCTGTAAATAAAGCATGGAACTATTTCTCAGTACCAAATTCTCATTACCGCCAACATTCAAAAGTAATCCCACCCAATAGAGGCAAGATATGAAAAGCTCGAAGCAAGGGACATAGGAATTGGGTTAAAATGCTCGTTTTGTGTAGGTCGCACCAAATATAAGCATAATTGTTCAGTTCACAAGTTGTGAAAATAACAACAGCAAAAAATACCCATCTATCCTGACTGTAGACCAAGTACCACATTTTCATGACTTCACAATGTTTGCCAAACTGGTTTAAATGAACAAGATTTGGACAATTATTTTTACATGTAAGATATCCTCAAATCGTTCTTGTAAAATAATTACTGGTGCAACGGGAAAGGCGCTTAAGTACAAATGGAATGACACTAAGAGATGGGTGTGGAAACATTCCTGGTTTTGACAGTGTCTTCTTTTTTACTTTGTAATACTTAAATTCTGGTATATTAATTAAATACCTAAGCAGCTGAATTATACTTCGTAATTTTACAGCTGACATATGGTATAACTTTAAAATTGGATATAATTATTAAAAATAATCAGTATTTCCTTAATCTGAAATAATATCTAGTATTACACTTTACTTACATGGATGGCAGCACTAGAATTGTATAACCTTGCACATTCTATATGGTTACTTCCCCAAAAGTGCAAAACTTAAATATAATCTGGTATTTCTTTAAAGCATTGAAATAACATGTACTTAAGGTTGTAACTATAGGCACTATGTATTCATTGAAATTGCTGGCATTATATTTGGCTTTCCTGAAAATCAGGATTTACATGAATATTCAAAGTATATTTTGGCATCATTTTCTTGTACAATGATATTCTGAAATATTATTTGGCGCCTTCCTTCTCCGTAACTATTGGACACGACTGTGGTACTTGTTCTACAAGACACTTTGGAGAATTGTGTTGAAATGTCTTGAAGTTTAAAGAATGCAACAAACTGCATATGAATAAAAAAACTTTTGAGTTTTACCAAAAAAGAGTAACTTGTTAACCAATAGAAATATGGTGACAACAATTGGAAATATTGTACTGCAAGGAACAATAATTACATCTCCGGCCGTTTTTTGTAAGGACTAGATGCACAATTTTAAATATTAAAAGTTAGAGATTTGCTTCGTTCGTTACATGACATTGTTCTGTACAATTTTTGAAATACAGAAAAAACATATGGTTAGAGAACCAAAAATAACTGACATTTTGTAACCAAACTATTTCACTGATGCCTCTTTCCAATAGCTGTCACAAATGTCTAATCTTCACCAATCTCATGGGAGATACTTAGCCCAAATTGAGCAAACATATAGAAAACACAAACGACAGTATAAAACCAATGCTTGACTGAATATAGAAATGTGATAGTGACAAACTGGATTCCGTCTAAAATCACTATCCGAAACTTCCATCTTCAATAACATTGTTACAAGTCATGAATATAGGTCGGGGTCACATATATAACTAAGATGGAGGGTGGCAGAGTCAATCTGCCATGTGACTTCACAAAGAGAATTGTCCCACTGTTGTGTTATTCAATTCACTACTTTTCATAGCTCATATGCACATTCTGATCAAAAATATTGCCAAACAATACAAATATGATATAGTAACAATTCTCTTCGTAACTATGGCAACATTGACTGTGACATACCTCAAGTCTATCAGGACGTGCAACCTTGTTGGCAGCGGCCATGTTGGAAAACGCCGTTGGAATGACACCGGGGTGCTGGGTGGCCAGAGCGGGAGACTCACAGTTCGTCTGCGCGCCTGTCACGGACACCGTTTGAATACCGGCATTCATGTACGGACTGAACGCTACGGCAGTCGTGGGCGGAGCGGTGCCACCTAGGTACGGGTGCGCCTGAAATCCACCAAACAACCCTTGTACAGACGACACTCAAACGTAACTTTAACACAGAAAATAGTGCATTAAAATGTTATCAAGAACTAAAAATAAAAGACTATACAATGCTGCTAGCAAGTGTGAAGGTTTGAAGCATTAACTAGCGGGCAAGCAGTGCGAAACGGCTTGTGTACTTGTAGGTTTATTTTGCTAGCTGGTGCATCACCTATTCTAAGCAGGCAATTCAGTAACACATTTTGCTGTCCTCTGTCAAAAGAATTTCTTAAATATTTCAGAAAAATAATGTCATGCTTATTATTCAAGTACCAATAAATTAAGCTTTTAAGAAAGAAACACTATTACTAAATTGGACGATAACATAATTTCTTGAACATACTTTTTCCTAGAAAAACAAAAGATGTGGTTTTGTAGTTTTTGTAACATTTGAATTAAAATATGAATGTTTGATATGCAACTAATTAATCCCAGGAACATTTTCATGCAATTCCGTTCCATATGTAAAATTAAATACCAGTATGCATAAAAATGTTGTAGTTGATTTCACTGACCTTAAAAATTTTCATTTACCCACACCAAGTTATACACGGAAACATTATGAACACAAACAGTGGTCCCATTAAGAAACAATATACTAATTACACTAATGAACTATATATTGCATGTTCAAGAAGCTATTAAACCATTCTTTTGTACAGAGAACACACAATTCTAAAGAAACAGTTACTTGAAAGCAGCAAAGAAATATACATGCATTTAATTGCAATAATAAGGCCTTCAAATTATATTAGTTTGTACATCATGACTGTGTCAATTAGCAAACATTATGCAAATATGCAGACAGTTAAAACACTTAACATTTACACCAATTAACATTTACACCAACTGCTGTTTTTGCCGTAACCATTTACTGCTCAGGCCATTGGAACTGGTTGGAAGGGCCGCAACTCTTCACAATGTTGATAAAAACTTTAAAGGGACATCACCATTCACAGTCTTCTACATTAAAGCCACAGTCCAAAGAATATAATTCAATAAGTATTAAATTGCCATTAGTTCTTAAGAACATTAATGACGTTATTTAACTGAGAACTGTTACTTATTTACAAAAGGCATTGTATAATGTCAATGTTCGAAAACGCTTGGTACGAACGGAAAATACACTAATGTACATGCTGATTTACTCCAGAGGCATCACCAGCTATCGCATACGATAAATTACGATAAGAAGTTACCAAAGCGTTGTTATTTTACCGATTTCAATGTGGTTTTTGTATTTTGATCCGTAAGATATCCATTAGAAATTATTTTTGCAAAGTTTCATTTCTATTAACATATTTTTGTACTGCTGCTTTAAGCTCTCAAGTCATGCACCACTTAATTAAGTCAACTGACGCAATTGCATTTATTGACTCAATTTGCAGCACAATAACCTAAAATAAGACAAGAAACTTCAAGTCTGTTCTCCAACATCGTCATACAAATAGTCATTTAAAACAAAATTAACCAATTATCAACAAACAATTTAATACTTGATTTTATATTCTAACATGATACTCGGTAATTTTTCTATAGACAAATAATACAATTATTATTGTTAAACTACCCATTAACAACGCAAAAAAAAATTCCGATTCTGAGCGGAGCGTAGTAAAAGTAGTTTCAATCACAATTGCAAAAATATATGTCAAATAATGTTAGAATCAAATAATTTTTGCATTATCGTTGTTTATCGGCCAATAAACAACTCTTTGTCATTCTGATGTGGGGCTATTAAACAACTCGAGCTAACGCCCACGTAGTTTAATTCCTACGCATCAGAACTCAAAATTGTTGTTTATTGGTCGCTAAACAACGCTAAATCAAAAGTTATTTCTTAAATGAACAATGCTCCATTCCTGTTTTCTGGCGTACCTCTTCCAACCAAAACGTCTTCTAAAGTTTCCTAAAACTCAATTTGAATACAAAAAAGATTGCAGCCAGAAAAGCTACAGACAGACGTATATCTAATTTACTCTGCTAGAATGCATGTCCCAAATGCAGTCAGGATATAAATTGAATAAATAGTTAGTTTTGCACTTTTAGTTTCGTTTTTTCTTTGTTTTACTGTAGATCTATGTTTCATCTATTACAAGAAGCACAAAATAACTGTTAAATACATTTTTGCACATATCTAACACATTTAATACAAAAGACAAAAAAGACGATATTTTACGTGATAAAAGCTATTTGTGTCATATAACTGCATAAACAGTTCAGAATAGACATTCTCAAATAAGCAATTTATTTCCTTATTAATGGATTTAAATTTGGTATAAAGTAAAAAAACTATAACATTGAATGTATACATATTTCTTCTAGCCATTTTTTTCTGGATGAAATCCCTGCTTGGGACATGCATGTTCATACCTAGCAGTGTACAAGCCATGTAATGCTGGGCATGGTCGGGTGTAGCTGTCCATAATTGCCACTTAACTAAGGTGTCTTTCCAGGCATATGCCCTCCCATCAATTTTTGATCTGGCATACATTTGGTATGCCCTCTCGAGCATTTGCCACCCCATACATATTCCCTCCCGTAAATTAACTAAACTAACCATTTTACATTCTTTTACTGCTTTATTACCCCCTTGACAATTTACACTTACATGCTGGATTATATTGAAATGCAAATTACACTTTTACATAAATTTCTTTTTTTTATATTGACAAACTAATGTGGATGAATTACTACTTTCCCTCAAGCCTCAAGTGCTCTGTAGTTTACTTAATGTTACAATGTAAATTACTAACTGCCCTCCTAAATAGAATTATAAATTAAACCCTCTTTCCTTTAAAGGTTATATTACACTAACAATCGGGTTACGTGCGCTCTCTCCCTTTACCTACTAGTGGTTGATATATGAAATATATAGTTTTTCAATACTTCTTTTGACATTGATACATAAAACAGCCTTGCGATGGTTGATATTTGTAGCCACTAATTATAACTAGATGCCTGTTGGCAACATGTTGAGCCCGTTGTCAAGAAAGCAACTTTTACTGTAATTATTTTAAAATCACATTTTCTAACGAGCAATCTTCTCCTTTGACCTCCAAGTCTGACCTTGACCTTTCAGCTAGGGACACAGGTCTTGCGTGCGACACGCTGTCTCCACATGGTAAACATCTGTGGCAAGTTTTTTTAAAATTCCCTGATGAATGATGAATTAACAGTCCAGACACGCTGTATATGCTCATATTTGACCTTTGACTTCTAAGTTTGACCTTGACCTTTGAGTTAGGGACACAGTTCTTGCGTATGACACGCTATCTCCACATGGTGAATATTTGTGGCAAGTTATTTTAAAAGTCCATGATAATCATGATTTAACAGTCCGGACAAGAGCGGACGGATGAATCATGCACATACATCGAACCGCCATTTTGACAACTAAGTCCAGCTGACTGCAAGTGGGCTCGACAACTATGCTGATTGCAATGAATTACCTCATAAAATACATTACAAGTATTGTATGTGTAAGTGACCGTAAAAAACTGGATTTTAATGAATATCAATGTTTCAACAGATGCTGTATTATTATATCTGTGCAAAAATATACCCATGTGTGATCAATGAACAGTCACTTTTGAAGCAAACACACTTGTGAACAAGCTACACCCAAAAATAGCCACAAGCCGGGCCAACATGGCATGTCAGAAGACAATTGCTACACACACGAAAGAGAGGCGAAAAAAATATTTGCAGCAGTGTACAGTAAAGACTACTGTCAAAGTAGCAAGACAAACATTATGTGGCAGCAAAATTGGCAGCAGTGTACGGTAAATGCTACGCTCACAGTAGAGGCAAAAAATGTAGCAGCAAATTGGCGACAGTGTACGGTAAAGGCTACTATGACAGTGATAGAGAAAAGATGCCACTAACCAACATTGGGGAATACTGCCCCGCAGACAGTACTGTGTGAGGAAAGGCGACAGCGGTCTTGTTTGCTCCAGCATCAAACATCAAAAATAAAGAAAACATGCAAACCAATTAGTATTAATTGTAATTGAGCATACAGTAAAATAACTATGGTATATTTTTTATTCAAGGAAAACAAACATTTAAACAGGCTTTTGTGCAGATGCATGAAACAGACTATGGAATTCTTGTCAAGGCCAAGCAAGGCTTTCTCTGTAAATTTCTTTAATTCTTTAAGATTTTTTTTTTCCTTTTGCCAAATACAGGTTTTTGAGATTCAAATATCAATAATTATAAGAACATTCTTTTTAATCAATTCGTACTTCGAAATCTTACATATGTTCGTATAGTGTGTGGAATTATTAACAACAAGTTACGGTTAAAGTCTGTAGACAAATGACATTGTACAATATACATCATAATCACTTTAAGTTTTGCATTTGTTGTTGATATAACAAGCCACTCAATAAAAATATGTATAATAAAAATATTTTAGTTTTCTCTTTGACGCACAGGACTTCAATGCTTATACTATTGTTTCACTAAAAAAATTTTTTTTTTAATTTTTAATAATTCATTTTATAACAAATATACAAAAGTTCAATACAGAGTCTGTTTCAAGCATGCCAAGTTCCGTATGCCGAAATTACAAGGCAAATTGTAGACTGAATCGCCTGAAAGCCAAGGCTGTATGCAGTTACAAACAAAAGTGAATGTGCTCATTCTGCCAAAATGGTGAGCTCCAAATATAAACGACAGTCAAAACAATGCGACACAAGTTTTCGGCATACTGAAAAATGCAGCGATTCTTTTCCCGATTTAACAGGGTCCTGTAAAATGACCAGATGATTCCCAATGCCAAATATGGTTTATTTTTCCCAACTGGAATGAAAAAATTCCCACATATGATGTGACAACATTCTAAATACATAGAAAATATAAATCTAAGTTTTAAATCATGAAATAACTTATATGGTAACGGATTAGCACCATTAAAACACCAAGTTAAGCAATACAACACTTGTTAAGTTATTCTTTAATTAAATGACTTTTCAAAATATTTCCTAATCTGCAAGATTTCACGATGCAAAATTCCCAATTAAATGGGTACTGCGGACACATACCCAGATCAGTGAAAAAAAATCGCTGAATACGATTATAACAGAGCAATCTTCTACCTATTAGAAGCGAGAACGTTGAGTGCCATTGGATCAAATGTAAGCAATATTATGGTAGATGCTAGCGGAATTAGAAAAGAGACAAACTCTGTGTATAGACAAAATAAAAGCAAAACGTCTGTGGTCACAATTCATACAGCATATATTTATGCATTATGACACAAATATGAAAACAAAAATTAAATGCACAATACATGAAGACAAAAACATAATATACACATACACTACATGATAATAGTTGGTTGTCCATATCATACAATGTACCTGTATTCTATATGCATTTGACTATTTGTTAATAACAATTTGCGAAGTAGGAATACAATGGTAATTAGCAGATTATGGGAGATGGCATAAAATTAGGGAAAAGTATTAATGCTGTACTATCTAATACTTGATTATAGCGTTTGGCTGAGGAAACAAAATAATGAAATTGATAAATGGGAAAACAGTCAACATACATTGAAAATGATGGTCACAATAGGATGATCTATCAGATCCAGTAATACAGAAACGGTTCCTGGATATCTGAACAACTATGCAAGTTGCAGATTCAGAATTGGACTAGCATAACTGATATAGATGAATTTGGTACAATGATCTGCAAGTCACAACATTTGTGAACATTTCCTGTATCACATTATCATAATATCAGGCGTGTCATGGGAAAACCGGTGTAAAGTGTCGTCTTGGTCCGCACAGGCTGATTCGGGACAACACTTTCCGCTTTTATGGTATTTTCTATTTCAAGGAAGTCTCTTTTACACATAAATTCACTGTAGGCGGAACGTTCCGTCCCGGATTAGCTTGTGCGGACTGCTCAGGTTAATTTGGAACGACAGTTTATGCACATGCATTAAGCCCGGTTTTCCCACGACTCGCCTCAAATGTTTTAACAAAAGATGTGTTAGGGCACATAATCACCAGTGTCACACAGCACAACTTCAAGACGATAAAGGCAGTTTGGTATATGGATTTATTGATGATAAAACACCAGTAAAAACAAAAGTGAAAATAAAATGCAACTTGGTAATTAACATGCACACACACATAAATAATGGGCCGTTTCTGGTATAAAAAAAATCCTGCTATAAAGTAAATTCTGGAGTCAACTATCTAATTTAGCTAGCCTAGTCTGAGAATGTTGCATAATTGACATTAGATATCAGGACTACCGTAAATTGATGTACCCCATACACATATAATGACAGTAGAACTCGGTGCATTTATGGATGCCAAAATATAACCTATTCCCCTTAGATGCCCGGGTGTGGCAAAATCAATTATCTGTGGTGCCCAGCTTGTCCCGAAGAATGTACGGACAAGGGAAATTTGTGCCAGAATTTACTAAATAATTACTGTATGGACATGTGGCAAACAGCATTTGACAAAAACGGACAACTAAGACATGACTGTCGGATTTCGCCCCCCCCCCCTAGACAGTCGTGCATTTTTTTATTAACAGAGTACAAAAGTTTCACAGGAATTTGAATTTAGGTAAGGAATCTGCGTATGAAAGGGTCAGTCAAAAGTGCAACTCCCCATTGCTGTGAACTCTTGTATACCCCTGACAAAACTGTCACACAGAGTGGTTTACCTTTGTCATTTTTGCAATAAAGTTGCTGCATTTTAAACTTTACTTTCCATTTGAGAACAAATATATATGTTTTAATTACAGGTCAGAAACTATAAAATAGTCATTGTGCAGGTTTTAGTTCAACCTTTGTTTTTCATTTTAATCAAACAATAAGTGACAGCAACTCTCAAATCTGACTTGGCAAACAATTGGTAGACATTCTGAAGCGTGAAGACCTTTTTTCCATACATCAATATGATCACTAGGTAAATAGATAAAGCTGATAGTTTATAAGCCACATACACAACACAATAACTAAGGCTACATTCCCAGACTGAGTGAAAAGTTATCTCCCTTTTGTTTATCATTGCCACTGAAAAATTTAATTATGGACAGAATTAAAAACACTGTTATACTTTAAGACAATTTTTCTCTCATTTGCTGTATTAACAGAGAAAACAGACAAAGAAAATCCACAGGCTGTGCTTTAAAAAAAGAGATCAGTGGCTGTTTACACACAAAGGGAGACCACTGCTTCAAATGTAGTGTATCCAAGTGTGCAATATATTGGTAAAAGACTGGTTACTATTGTTGTTATTCACCTCAGGCCTGGCTCGAGGGTACGCCTGCACTGTTGAGCTACTGTAGGGGGCTACATTGTTATTCTGAAAACCAAACGGTCGCATGTACAGATAGAACCTGAAATTTCTGTCTCTTAAAATGAGTATAATTATGTACATTTAACAATATACGTCACAATATATACACATGCAAATAGTCTTTTGCATTTTTTAAAATTATGTTGCCTTTTGTTATTCTTGATTTCTGTTCCTTATGTAATCTTCTCGCTAAAAATTAAGAATATTGCCTCAGAGTATTTAAACAATACCAGCAATATGAGGAGTCTTTAATGAAAGAACACCATTCTTTCATTTAATGTAATTTTTCCTTTTTCATGCAAATTGTTTAAGCTACATACAGGACAAATAAAACATTACATTGTCAAAGTGACCTAAATACATCACTGTCATCAAACCAAACTGTTTTCAATTGAAGCAGGTTTTAGTACTCTAATTAAAAGTAATATATTTACTTCATGTGAGAATATATTTGATTTTTTTTTCAAGTCAATAAAAAATGTTATGCTAAGCTTTCCTTCTTTATTAATATGTACAGGAAAATCTATACATACTGTCTGTTTCCAAACATACAAGCGACTTGCTGTCCAAAGAATATATTAATAATGAAATTTCCCCCATTTTGAAGTGTTGGCATAAATAAATTCCCAGCTATGGAAACAGGAAAGTAAATATTGTGACAACATCGTTGTATCTAGTAATATAAAACATTATGAGTTACATTAATGTTGCAATAAGTGCTTGACACAATGGCATAAATAAGGCAGATGAATTTTCACTATGCAAATTTGAATCAATGTACATCTGATGATGCATTGCAATGGTTTTATTGCAATGGTATCTCGTGTACTGCATGAATTAACTGCGCAAATTAGTGACACCATTAAAGCTTCACACAATGGATATCCATGAAGTGTTGGTTATTAACGGGGAATACCAGGCCATTTTCTAGAAATTCTGATGTGAAAATCTGGTAAAATTCAATAGGTTCCTAAAAAATCCATATTACAAATGTATAATATACATTTCATATATCTACCTGAATAGGTCTACAGCTTTTTTGTTTTTGTTGTTTTTCACACAGGAAATAAAGGTGTTGATTTTTACTGTTCAATTTTCAGTTGTAAGTAATTGTTATATAAATGTTATGAATTTGTAATAATCATAAAAGATCAGTGGGACTTCATACTTCCTAAATCTTATAACGGACACATAGGAACCCTGCAGGTATATTATGTCACCAAGACAAATGGTCTGGTATTTCCAAATCAAAATATAGAATATGAACTTGTAACAAAGTACAATCACTGCCAATGAAAAGTTGTCACATACAATTCTGTAATTACAATAATGAGGTTACAATAATGAGGCTTTGTCAATGTATAAAACACTAATTGTATCAGACAACATGTTACACTGTAAACATACCAGTGCTATTGGCGCAAATGAATATGTTCGCAAGCAGAACTAAATAAGGATGCAGACCAAAATGAGAACCTATTTTAATGATTAAATAGACACCTACGTGATGATATCTTGTCACTGATAGTCAATATATACTGAACCAAGAAAGAAACTTTCGTCAAGTGGCCAACTTGTCACATTTAGTTTAAAGAGATGTACACACACATATACATGTGGTTACTGTAAAATCGTTCTATTTAGCAAAATCCAAGTAGATTCATAAGATAATTTACTTATACAACAAACAGATTTCATTCAAATTTATTCAAATGTTAAACAAATATCTACATTAGAACTTAGCAAAAGTTTATTTTTTGGTTAAGTACACAATTAATTATGTAGAAATGCATGCATTAAATGGGGTAGATTATAATTGCTATATGTGCATTTTTTATCATAAAAATACACAGAATGATAATAGCAAACAAACATAATGGCTGGATTACATCTTCTGGGTTAAAATTATACAACTGAGTCTGCTAAACACAACACAAAATGGTAAGACACCACAACCTACCCAAAGCCACTCCGAAAGTGAACATAGAGATTATCTCCCTTGTGTCATCCAAAATAAATATACCAACAGTCTATAGTGTCTAATTCAAGCAAAAAGAACATAATTGTAAGAGAGTGGACTTCTGTATAATAGAAAAGCCATTCAGATTTAATTCTTAGCAAGAAACAATGTTGATAAATCAATTATAAATCATCGATTTGAAACATATAAATAGTGGAATACAACAATGCTTTTTTTTTAAAACGATCTTTAATGGAATATAATCTAAAAGAAAAACCAGAATGGCATTTCAGTAGAAAAAGATAGGAAATGAGAGAGGTGTTAACTTAAATGCACAAGAGATCACGACGTCTCACCGTTTGAGGAAGCACCTGTCGCAATGCAGGGGACGTAATTTCGGTTGTCGAGCGATTCTGAGAAAGGCGGGTAACAAATGTAAACCAATAAAATCATTGTATATTGTTGACTGTATTTGTTTCTTTAATATATCATGGCTTAAATAGTAGAATATGTCCAACGAATGTCAAAACCAGTTTACATCCACAGTCTGAAAGACCGGTTTACTGGTTAATGACATTCATTGATACACTGGTAAACTGGTTAAATGACAAGCTTTGATATACTTAAGTTAATCTAACCCGTTAAATGACTCGTATAATCTTTGACATGTATGGAAAATCATCTGTTAACTATCTATCAAGTCAGTTCAAAAGTATAAAACATACATATTGTATTTGCATTCAGTTAACTAAGAAAATCTGAAAAAAAAACAACATTATTTATAAAGGCAGTCCAATCACACTCATAACTATAACAATGAGGGTGAAATGAAAGAAATCACACTCATAACTATAACAATGAGGGTGAAATGAAAGAAATCACACTCATAACTATAACAATGAAGGTGAAATGAATGAAATGAGCACCAAACATAACAGAAGATGCAATTTTAACATCGAAAAAGAGAAAATCTGGAAACAAAGACGACAAAGAACTTAATAAACATATACGATTAGTGGCTAAGATAGTTTAAGATGCCATTTTTGAACATGTCATGCTGTTACTATTGGAAACAATAAGCTTCAAGCCACAGTTGCTATGGTAACGGCCATTAAAACCACATTGTCAACTGAATAACAACAGATTAGCAATAGTCATCTGACACACTGGAAATCGCTGCAGAACATAAAGTTAAATTTTTGATATAGGCACATAATATAGGCAGGGAGGGATCAAAAGCGTTTGGAAGCAAATTTGTTGGTGTACATAAACTGAAATTCAATTGCAACTTATAGCAACAACATCAATCATACAAAATGCAAGAACATAACTATTGTGGATAAAAACATGTTCGTAATCGTTATACATTCAAACGGAGCACACAGTAAGGTTAAGGTACATTATTCTTAAGTATCTTACAATGATACGACAATAATATGGCAGACACAACAATTCAATCTCAGGCCCTCAAAACTTTTAGAAATATATTACAGTATTTACATGAATTAAGGAATTTGGCAAAGTAACCATAGTATTTCAGGAGCCTGAAAGGCATTGTTATCATTTTGATATGTGTGTGGAAAATAATGCTTTGCCTCCATGGTTTGTTGAGCAATCCTATATAGTGATGTGTAGCCCAAAGCCTCCAAACTGATTGGCATAATTTGTTTATATGGTACTTCAACAAAACCTAATAAATATAGTAAAAGTGAATATACATAAAATGTGACGACATCCATTACTACAGCAAAATGAAACAATATAAGTGTCAGATTTTGCATAATTGCAGATAATATATATAACATTTCTAATAAAATTGTAAAATTGCAGGCTAAAATGGACCTCATGCTATTCTGCTCTAATCTGCAGTTAATTTTATTTCACATTTATCTACAGTTTACATGGAGATTTCAATGATAGAAAACATCAAATCTGGAGTTGGAAACACAATACACTGCAATTAATTCAAACAGCTGGCTACCCTGCTGATTTTTGTTTGTAATTTAATCTGCAAAATTTCATGTTTCATCACAAAGCAGCCCAGACATTGGCATGCATGATTGTGCTTCAGAGAAAAAACCTGTACAAGTTGATTTGGAAATATTTATAGTATGGCCATACAAATTTGATTCTATGTTTAGCATCCCCATCGTTTTTCGAAACCTACCACCCAGGCAGGAAAAAACAAACAATAAATCGATAAAAATACTTTTTTTCCCACAACTTATTCATGGCAGTGGTACAAGCTAAAGCAAATGCTTACCTGCAAAACTGTTATATATCATCTTCATATTGGGAACTTACTTTAACGCAGCATTTCAACTGTGTAAATTGACTAGTTGCACACTGTTTTTAAAAATAGTGGTAAAAACACCTAAAAATCATTTTGTTTCAAATTTGTATATGCTTTCAAACTTGATTTTTCACATTGTCAAAATTGTTTTTTTTATTCGTTCAGGCATCCAAAAACCTACCAGCCCGAGGACGCTAAACATACAATCCAATTCGTATGGCCTAATGTGTTAACCTTTCATTCCAGAACATGCTAAAAAGATGGACTAACATTTTAACACTTTAATTTGACTTGAACTGTCATAACAGTGTTTTTGGTATTGAAAGTACTTACAAGAAATAACTGCATCATCTTAAGTGTGTCATATCTTTTTCCTTTATCAAATTTCTTTACCAAAAATTAAACAGAAATATAGAAGGAAGTTTTCAAACAATATATAAAAAGCATGTCAACATCAATAGAGTAAAATGTCAATAGTTTTGGAAACCTTGAGTGTTTGTTCACTTGGAATAAGGAAACATCTTACAAAAGAACTACAAAATAAATTAAAATATGAAACCTTAAGAGGGGGTTCTTTGCCAAGTGTATCCTTGAAATTTGACAAAATATTTCCTTGTAATGACAGATCTTGTTTAATATCTCTTATAATATCCTGTTGTCAAATAAGGAATTAAAACAGCTGCTTTAAAGCTAACATTAGGTGATTACTCATACACAACATTTTGGAATTTACATTTATGTAAATTATCTTATATTAGACAACAAAGCACAAAAATACATAATTATAATGTAGAATATGAAAGTGAAACTTATTGTCTGAGTATGTAACATTTATTGTTTTTGCATCACCAAATCATCCCAAGTAAAAAGCACATTATATTTCATATCAGCGCAACAGAAATCAATTTTCTAAGGATTCCCGCATCCGTATTGATGCCTCCATAAAGACTAGTGCAAAGACGTACAAGACGCGCAATAACTGCATGTGTTAATAAATTTCAGCCATTCAATACAAAGAGGCAAGTTTCTTCGATCCAGGATATACGCTTGAAGCAACAGTTCAATGTAATATATCACACTTGTTTTACTTCATGGCATTTCCCATGAAGCCGACCACAAAACATCAATACAAACATAATTTATAGTGTCTAGGCTTATCAAATGTCAAATCATACTTGCAAAATACTACACTATCATCGCCATATCAATTTGGATTGGCCAATTTCTCTTAATCTGTCAATCCAAGAATTTCCAATGGAAAGGAACTTGGGAATTGGTTCTTGTGTGCAAAGCCAGTTTCAACAAACAATTCGTGATACAGCTTAGACAGACTGGTGTGTAATTTCATCATGTTTCTGTGTTGTAAATTTGTGTTTTATAACTTACGCAAAACACATCACTTCATTTGATATTGGGCAAAAGTACACTTTGATTGGGCTACACATTGCTATAGCTATAAAGCCAAGATATAATTCCCAAATTTGAAAATATGATCAATTATTTCCATATCAGAAAACTAATTTCCCATATTTCTGAATATGAGGTCCCAAGGTACAGGTATGAGGCCACTATTAAATACTGACCCCTTTTAAGTCCTGAAGGGCTCCCTAACATCTACCACAGGTATAAGGCCCAAGGTAATGCCCTGATGTAAATATAGTCCGAGCCATTAAGCAAAGTTTCTAAATATGGACCATACAAGCTCCTTAACACCTAACACATACTACACTATAAGGCACAAGGCTGGAGATAATGGCCAGATGGATGTGTAAATATGGCCCTTTCTGTCCCCCAAAGAGCTCCTGACACCTACCACATACTACACTAAAAGTTAATACTCTGATGTGTAAATATGTGGCCCCTTTTCATCCCCAAGAGCTCCCTAACACCTACCACAGGTATAAGGCCGGAGATGAGGCCCTGGTTTAGGGCCGCCTGTTGAGCTGCCTGGAACTGCAGGTTCTTCAAGATCAGGTTGTTGCGCCCGTTCTGCAGCAGCTGCTCACGAAGGTGCTGCGGCGGGTGAAGATATTTACATGGTGGCTCCTTTCGCTGGCATTTACCCTGAAGAGACACAAGTGTAGAGAGATGTTAAATTTGACTGTTGAGACACAAGTGAGTTTGGCTTTAAATTTGACTCTCGAGACAAGCAAAGGAGATGTTAAATTTGATTGAGAAGACAGAAGCAGGGATGATACTGATTTTGACTTTTGAGTCACAGTGACGCAAGGGAGATTTTGAGTCACAGTGAAGCCAGGGAGATGTTAAATTTGACTGTCGAGACACAAGCAAAGGAGACGTTAAATTTGCCTTTCATTAGTAAGACATTTCATTCTATATGTACATAAAGCCTTTGTGAAGGTTTTAGGTGTACGTAACTTTCAACACCTTAAAAAAGTTATTTATGCACTTACATGTCAATGCTTAGAGGTGTGAGTCACCCACTTAATTGCATCATCTTAAACATGTCACTTGGGCAATTACTACACATACAACTTCAAGTCAAGAATGATTGTTTGGTCAATATAAATAGTGCAAAACTATTTCATTTCATTCTGCAATATGGTGCCCTAACACTGCTGCTGTTTTCTGTTCTTACATACCTGTTATTTTTTACGCAGTAATAGAAATAATCTTAGTAAGAAGTACAGAAACTTATTTTCTCCCATTAATGACTTTGCTCTGAATGCAAATTCAAACCAGAAAATTTAGCTGTAGCAAAAACAAACAAAAGCTTGGACATTTACCAGCCATTCGCTATAGATAAATGTTACAGTAGCATCCTGGGATTGCGTGTTTGCAATGGTAATAGTAATTGCAATCAAATACCAGCCAATATGGATATAAACCCAACTCTCTGAAAATGGCTGACATTCTTTTTTTGGCAGATCGATAAAGATTGCCATGTTAAGGCGGTGATACGGATGTCTAGACATCATGCTAAAATAATGTCTTCTGCAGCAGACCGCAAATAAATACAGCCACAATTGGAATTACATAGACTGACGTATGTAAGGAATGAGTATAGATTACATTACAGAAGTACAGAATTGTTGCATCGTTGAATAAATGTTGTTGTTTTTTTTTCCTGACAAAACATTTTAGTACTTCATGGTTTTATAGGCAAGATATTATACGTTTACATGTAAATTGAATCTATTACCAATAATTTAAGTCCAGTGTATTCTTTGTGCATTTCGCAACAAGTACTGCTTTTGTGTAAAAATTCAATGTACACTTCAATAACTTGACAGTCTGTGTCCTAAAAACAAACAGCTAAAAGTTTTAGGACAACATGACATCTTTTACAATTAACATGTACTTTACAGTCTATCAGTGGTGCATGAAGAAAGATTCAAGTAACAAATTATACCCCATGAATTTCTATCCTTAAGTGTTAGGCAAGTTCTCTTACTCAAATAGAATATTTTCAGTGGTTGAATAAAAAAAAAAACATACCAGGCGATCGTCGTGGGAAAACCTGACTTCATGCATAAGTGTAAAGTGTCGTCCTGGATTAGCCTGTGCAGTCAGCACAGGCTAATCCGGGACGGCACTTTCCGCCTACAGTGTATTTATGTTTAGAAGAAACTTCCTTGAAACAGGAAATACCATAAAAACGGAAAGTGCCGTCCTGGATTAGCCTGTGCGGACTGCACAGGCTAATCCGGTACAACACTTTACGCACATGCATTAAGACGGGTTTTCTCACGACGCGCCACATACATATTTTTCCCAGTGCCTGTGATTTCAATTGTTATCATTTGGATCCCATAATGCATTGCATGCTCGTGGCAGTTTCTGTTCAATATATACTAATTTGCAAGATTCATTGCTCTTTGTGTAAGACTGTTATATTTTTTCATAAAAACTAATCAACAAATGGCATGCCTTGTCACTCAATATTAGAGTCTTGAATAATCCGAAAATTGGAGTAATTAAGTTGCACATTCTCTAAAACTAAAACACATTCACATAGAATTTGGTGATTCTAGGCCTTTGACAGAATCTAATGGGGGCATGACTTTACAAATCATTAAAAAATTGCCCAGAATTACTTACATTTTTATGCCATTTATCTAACCAGGCAAATATGAAAAGGGTATTTGCAAAAAAGTAATATACGTTTTAAATAAAACTATAGAAAATTCAAAATCGTCCGTGTAAATTAACTTTGTTTTCCAGTTGTTGGCAATTTAGTTTGATGTACGTTTCTCATCCAGTTTAAATCTTAAATAGCAGTATTATTGAGATCCATCATTGAATTATTAAGGACTTTAAACCCATCATAAAGCCACTTATGTAAATGCAATGTTAAGAGTTTAAACTCAACTAAGCCACTAACTTAAATGCAATGTTAGGGTTTAAACCCAGATAAGCCACTTACTTAAATGCAACGTTAGGGGTTTAAACCCAGATAAGCCACTGACATAAATACAATGTTAGGGTTTACACCCAGATAAGATATAGACTTTAATGCAATGCAAGGGTTTAAACCCAGATAAGTCACTTACTTAAATGCAATGTTAGGGTTTAAACCCAGATAAGCCACTTACTTAAATGCAATGTTAAGAGTTTAAACTAAACTAAGCCCCTTACTTAAATGCAATGTTAGGGTTTAAACCCAGATAAGGCACTTACTTAAATGCAATGTTAAGAATTTAAAGTCAACTAAGCCACTTACTTAAATGCAATGTTAGGGTTTAAACCCAGATAAGCCACTGACTTAAATGCAATGTAAGGAGTTGTAGATATAAAAACACTAATTTAAATGCAATGTTAGGGGTTTAAACCCATATGAGCCATCAACCTAAATGCAATGTTGGGGTTTAAACCCAACAGACCTACCAACTTAAATGCAATGTCAGGGGTTTAAACCCATATGAGCCACCCTTAAAATGCAATGTTAGAGGCTATAAAATCCAAATAGGCCACTGACTTAAGCTGAGCATGCACATAGTCAACAGCCATCCAATGCATTGTAGCAAATATAAGTTCACAAAGGATACAAAAGTAATCATGTTGAGGAAATATGTTGACGAGATTTCCCATGGCAGCGCTTTCATAAAACAGATTTATAAAAACGGCTACAAATATTGATAGGAAACATCCTAATGTTCATATTTCGGCTTTGTAAAAACATACCAGCATCCTTGCAAGCAACATTATAATTTCTAAAATGCCTTCTGCAATATTATTAAACAGGGAGCAGTATCTAGTTTTTGTGCCCTATTACAACACCAGTTGCAGACAGATTACACAACGATTACATAATTTGTTTTCAAGACACAGACATCAAAAGAAAACGAGCATTCAAATTCTTAATAACAATTGTAAAAATAAGATTGGAATCTTCCATCTTGCTGTGCAAATGACAAAACGAGACTCCTCTATTATTCTCACGCAAAGACTGAATAAAAATTATTTATACTTCGGGCAGAGTGTTTCTGAAATTTGATTACACTGATGCTGAAATAAATATTCTATATTATTCAATTAAAGAAAACCAAACGTTTGATGTTTTATAAAATTGTGAATGTTTGTAAATGTTGAACATGTTTTCAGTTGCTTCCTACCATATGTTAGGCAAATGTAAAGATACAGAAACTAACAATTTTGTGGTGTTATATGTCGTATAATGTCCAGGTCACAGCCTTAAATCTTAGAAAAGAAGCAGCAGTGGACCTAAATGTACTAGAAATGGGCTAATTCCTGCATATTATGTTATGTAAGCAACTTAAAATGACCCATAGTACCTTTACGGTTTTTTTATGTTGGAAATCAGTCTCGACTGCAAAAAACAACAGCATACCTTCTCATTTTTCTACCATTTATCACTGCCGACAGTTGAAAACACAAGTCATCTGGCAAAGATAACAGTCTTAATTTATTTTTCCCAGAAATACATTTTTCTGTATATATGTCTAGTTTTTGTCAGTAAATTGCATGACTAACATCTGCCTCTGTTCCTCAATCTGTTAATTACAAAATTCCAGCCTAACAGGCCTATCAGCTAGAAGGTAATTCCCCCATTCTGTGATCCAATCTATGGCCCTTAAGTGAGTTTTACTGTAACACAACTTGACATGCTGATGAAACATTTTCTCAGAGCACAAAACAAGCAGAAACATTAGAAATTCAATTCTTAACAAACTTCTGTTTTGTAGATGTTAAAAATGAAAATGTTTGTATTTGTACACTTAAATATTTTGTGAAAATTAATACATAATGATGATTTATAACTCAAAACATTCTCTTGCCAATAGAATAATGAGATCAGACTTATATAAGTGGCTTTTGCAATCATCAATGCACTTGCATTACTATAGACCGAAATGCTTTTTTTTTTTGCATAACAGGGGCATTATAATAAGGTCTCTTCAACTATCAATATTTCTTAAAAATCATGCTTTTCAACACTTTAATATTTATGTTCTCCTTTATTAATAATGTGTTATATTTTGACCACATTATCTTGGGGCCTATGTCCCATTACCAACCTCAAAGAATATTTTTGCATGAAAAATAAAAAATAAAAATACTGAGAAATCTTCTTTAGGTTGTGATACTCTTAAGCCAGCAACAACAACTCAAGTTCATCCTGATCTGTATCAACATAAAAAGTTGCTAATTGGTTTGTATTTAAGAAAAATATGGTTGCAGTAAATAACTATCCCTTTTGGGAATGTACTCATGCAATGTTTAATAGATTTCCCATAATTTCCCAAACTTGGACCCTCATGATAATTACCCATTCTAGTGGTGTTCAAGTATTGACCTCAACCAGAAAAATCAATGGGGTTCAACTGGTTTTTATCCTCCTTATTGGGGGCATTTGATATTCACTGATAATTGTGTTTGTCTTGATGGGAATTGTAGCATCTTTAAGGTTTAATCAGGAACATTGCCACCAAAAACTCCAGACATACCCCAATCATATTCAAATTGTCAGTCATTATTCCAAGATTGGGAGTAAAAGTGGCTATTAACATGGCTAAATTTTTCAGATAATAAGGCAGAGAATAGCTTTCATTGCCCCCATAGAATTGGGAGGCATGAACAAACAATGTTACCATGATCAGAAATAGACCAGGGAACACCAACTTCACACTTTACAATAACTGTTGCACGTTTGTTTCTCCTTTGCTGTTTGAATGGATAATTGTTAATAATAATAATTACAGTAAACTGATTTTAAACAAATCGAACAAAAATACAGGAGTATCTGTTCATCTTTTTTCTCAGATCACATCTGTGACCAAAGCTTTACGTCAGAATATTATGGAGGGAGAATAAATCAATTTAAGGCAACTGAGATCTTCAAAACAATAACATTTACATCAAATATTAATTTCACATATCATTTAGTTTATAATGAAACATTAGACATACTGTCCCATTTTGCTGCAAATCCTATCAAATGATAATCAAGTTGGAAACATAAATTAACATTTAAGGCCAGTTGCACTCAGTTAACAGCTGCAATTCTTTGTTGTACAAATTTCATAACCTGATGATCTCTGGAGTAAGATATTCACTGATATGTAATCTTCGATTACACGACTTAATTACAAATGCAGAATGCAAGTTATGCAGACAGCTGAATAGTCAATTAAAATGCAATGCGATACATCTGTGCCAGCAGATTGGCTCCTGAAATGGATGCAGGTTGCATCAACAGACAAACTGCACGTTCTTTGTTCAAACCTATTTATTTTAGCTCCACTGTGTTCAAAGCATGGGGCTTATTATATAAAAGACACCTTCCTCAGTCCGTTTCCTTGGTGGAATCAGTCGTTGGGTACATATCGAACTCACGCTCTACCTATTGCACAGTGCACCGCAATATCACCATTTATTCATTACCCGAGTTGTTTTCCTCCGTAAATAACATTATCATCATTAATGTTGGAGCCAGAAACATCGATATAAAGCACCTACATGGAAATCAGAAACACCATGAAAATTCAACACTAACTTCATCAACAACAAGGCCTTACAGTCATCGTTTCCACTTAAATCTACATAATACCACTGAGGCACCAGCAACATGTAAACCAATTTAATCAACAGTAGAAAGTATGTTGACATCTTCTAACTCCTGTAGTGCCAGCCAGACACTAATACTAATAAGTATCCAGGAGCACTTTGGTGGCAAAGCCATAAAACTATCAGCCAATAACCCAGGACAGTTTTATCACCATTTTTTTCCACATTAATTATTCATTCCATAATCCAGTCTGTTTCTACTGTAATCAATCATTTATCAATTACCCAAGGCAACACTTGGTTTGCCTGCTGCATGTGAATCCCCAATTAATCCTTAATTCTCATCAACCAAAAACAGCAGATCCCACAATGGCTGGCTTCCATTTACACTACAAAATAATGAGGTTCACTGGCTGTATTTAGATCTCTATTAAATCTTTAAAAAGTAGTTTGTGACAAAAATACAACTTGCGTTTCCATTATTCAAGACAAATTCTATTAGCAAATGAAAATAGAAGCTGTTTCAATATTCTGTACCGGTAGATACATGACATAATACAAGAGTCGCAGTGGTGTAAAGGATGTTGTGTCCGTCTAGCGAGGTCATGAGTTCGACCCCTACTCGGGGAACGTTCGAATTATCCTTCTCAAAGACACCAAGTACTGGTTCTACCCAGGAAACAGACTAGCTAGTGTCTCAATATGCTTCACGTTTTCGACACAAACGAGCTATAATGAATACTTGTAGGTTTAAACTGACAGTAAAATGATGCACATAATTCTGGTAAAATGATACATGATCAATTACAAACAATTACAGTTAATGTTCATAGCTGACTGTTAACCAAGGCAGCACCATGGCATATAAGTAAGTGCACAAGTACAAGTTATTTCCTGGGCCGGTATTCGTAAAGCTCCCGAGAGAAATTTTAACTTAATTTGTACCTACGTCAAAATTTCAGATCAACGCTGCTATATGAATTCTAATGATGTCTGTTCAAGAAATGTATAATATTTTACATCTAAGCAATATTAACTGGCTTAAAAAAGTTCAATGTAAAAAGACCTAAACATGGAACATATGCAGATTTAAGGAATTTTATGAATTTGAGAAAAAAAACTTAAGTTGTCCCTAAGGAACTTTGTGAAAATGGGCCTTAAGTCTCCAGTCATTGTGATGTCGCAGAAAATCTTTAAAACTCACAGCCACACAGAGTTTCATTGGATTGGGTACAGATTCCAATAAACAAAGACTGATGCAATTTACTTGTAGCTTCTGCACATTATTTGGAAATGGATGAAATTTATTATTGAAAGTTGACAGGAGCAACAAGGGATTTCCCAACATAATTTGAACACCAGAAGGAATAAATTTCCGCCAAATACATGCACCAAAACATATGCAGTAAAAATGCAGCCCTCAGAGCTTTATGTTTTTCAGTAATAACATTCAGATTGTGAGATACAGAAATAGAATAGTTAATGATTACATTAGAAGAGATCCCTTTCCAAGGAATTTGGCAGAAAGTCAGCGAAATATATCTAAATGTCACTCACTTTATGCTTTCTTGCCTCCAAAACCTGAACCATGGCAATAAAATGCATATAATCTGCATAATTTCCATTCTTGAGAAATAGGAGCATTATAAATACTCATGCCAAGAAAAATCTTGGAAAGGCAATGAGTCCCCCCCCCCCAACTTCCACCTTACCCGCTCCTCCTCCCCTCCCCAATATAACCCAATAAATTAAACATTCTGTTTGTGTGGTGACTCATTTACATTTCTGAGACAATTCCAAGGAAAATAATGTGCCGATTTATATCACTGTACATGCCTCACCATTAATTTATTGGAGTCATAAGGAATGGGATATTTGTTCCAAATAAGGGCAGGGTCCTTAATAGGCCCCAACGGTCAATATGGGACTTTGTTTGGTAGTTAATTAATGTTTACACATTACAGATATTGTGGCTAATGAATCCTATGATTTGGAACATGTCAGCCTGGGGAAACTGGGGGTTTAAGCTATGTTTGTCATTAGAAAACATTATTTTTTTCAGGAAAATGACATGAAAAAAGAAAGGAGGGGCGTCATGGGAATACCGGTCATAATGCATATGCGTAAAGTGTCGTCCCGGATTAGCCTGTGCAGTGCGCACAGGCTAATCCGGGAAGGCACTTTCAGCTTTTATGTTTTTTTCTGTTTCAAGGATGTCTCTTCTAACCATAAATCCACCATAGGCGTAAAGTGCAATCCTGGATCAGCCTGTGCGGACTGCACAGGCTGATCCGGACGACACTTTACGCACATGCATTAAGTCCGGTTTTCCCACGCCACGCTAAGAATATTCTATTTATTCTAATATTTGTTAAGCAGATGCCAATTAAACTTCTTATAACAGAATCCTTAGCAGAAGAGTCTTAAATGTCTGGTATGGTGTCATTAAATGTATGCATTATCCTCAACAAGTGACATGCCATCCATCCATCCATCCATCCCATCACATCCCATCCCATCCCCAATCCCATCCCATCCCATCCATCCATCCATCCATCCATCCATCGATATCTATATCTATATCTATCTATCTATCTATATGTATGGCTGGAACGTTACAAAATAGATCTAAGTCATTCTGTGTACCCACTTTCCTCTCGATTCATAAAAATTATCCAGCATTTATCTTTCTTTCTTTTCCCAAACAATGGACCTCCTTGTTTTCAAATATCAGATGCATATCAGGCCACATTGAAAATGATCAGACGCATATCATGCCACATTGAAAATGATCAGACGCATATGCCACATTGAAAATGATCTAAATATCAAATATGTTTTCAAATATCAGACGCATATCATGCCACATTGAAAATGATCAGACGCATATCATGCCACATTGAAAATGATCAGACGCATATCATGCCACATTGAAAATCATCTAAATATCAAATATGTTTACAAATATCAGACGCATATCATGCCACATTGAAAATCATCTAAATATCAAATATCAAATATGTTTTAAAATATCAGATGCATATCATGCCACATTGATAATGATCTAAATATCAAATATCAAATATGTTTTCAAATATCAGACGCATATCATGCCACATTGAAAATGATCTAAATATCAAATATGTTTTCAAATATCAGACGCATATCATGCCACATTGAAAATCATCTAAATATCAAATATGTTTTCAAATATCAGACGCATATCATGCCACATTGAAAATCATCTAAATATTCGAAATTCTCATGACCGTATTTCTCAACTTCAACTTCAACGAATTCCATGAAATTTGTTTAGCTTTTTTTACATTTGGGGTGAGTATTTTTATCCTCATATCTCGAACAGTGAATCACCGAGAGGTATAATTCCTAGGTAATCATGAGGGGTGATCAGTTAATATTCCAGTTATCATGTTGTCTGCTGTAGCCTGTGCAATCAAAATGTAAATACCTGCTGTAATAACTTTCTACCAGACTGAGAGGGTTTCAAAATTTAATATTGTACCTCTGTTACACATTATAAAACAATTAAACAACGTTCCATGTAAACCTATATAATTATATAATTATTGTCTAGATTACTGGGTAGAACCAGGACTCGGTGACTTTCAGTAGAATTTTTTAATGATTCAGTTTAGACATCAGCTGCACAAACAGTGACTCTATCATTTACGCTCTTTTTAATTTTATAGCAAAATTAGTGTTCCAGCAAAAGTAAAAATGTGTGACAAGGTCATGTTCAATGTAGAAATAATTTTCTATTAAATGTTGTTTATCAGTTAATGTTTCGAGTTCTAATGCGTAGGAATTAATCCACGTGCACATTAGCCAAAGTGTATAAATAGGTGTCGAATGATGTCAGTTTCAGGATATTTAAAAATATAAAACTTAAGGCATGTCAATTGTTAGAATGCACTACTAATTGTCAGCTTTTAGCATTTAACTTTCAATGGATAAGACAACAGCTTGTTTTTTTCACCTTTAGGGGAAAGGCGACGGGGCCCTTCAGACGGGGAATTTATCGGCAAAAAGGTATTTTTGTTTTAGAAAAGCATTATTACATTTTTATATTCGGCTTTGATATAAAACATTATTGCTTTGCTACATAGATAACACACAAACTTGGTTTAATGACAATTGCAGGGACTGTTTAGGAAAAATCCTCTATTTTAGTCAATTTTTGTCTGATTTTGGTCAAGTGTTTTGCAAAATAAAACTTACACTCTGAGGGGAATTCTAAGGTACATATAGGGGAAAATTATATACTTTTTAAGCAGGGGAATGGGGCCGAATTTCGAACACAAAATGGCCCAAAAAAAACACTGGACAGTCATGGCAATATACTGACAATATAGTTTGTTCAAATGAATATCTGATGTGAAATTTGCTGATGATACATCTCTATAAGGCATATATAAACATATTGTTTCCATATGGTTATACAACACCACAGATTTATTGGGACACTGTGTTAAAAGTCATGTCTCCAGTATCACAAGGCACAACATTGGGGAGACATATGATATTTAAGTGACACCAGTACATAATGCAATGTGAACACAAACATTTTATCAAAAAACATTGCACATTAAAAAATGCATCTGACTAGTAAGCAAAAAATCCTGATGTAATTATCTCTGTACTACCTCCTCCCCACCCCCCCACCCAACTGAAATCACTCATGAAATATAATTATTCCCACAGTTTATTCTATTATGAATTTCAATTGATCAAACTGCACATTTTACGACGGCGAATGTCTATACAACGATATACAATACACCCACATGACTTACGTTAATGTTTTAAATTAACCACAAATGTTAATAAAAAGCAACAACTGTAAAATTGTTAGGTTCTTAAACATTAATAAAATTCTACAGCATTATACTGTTAACAAAACAAATGCTTATACGATACATATTTATAAATATTACGTTACAAACATTTACAATAGGCATAGTTATTTGTTTTTTAAGTGTGTGTTTTTTTTCAAGGCTTGTAACCGAGCTGGAAACTGAGTGGGCACCAAAACTGGAGTCATAAAATAAGGAAGAAGTAGTGTTACTTTGTGTGATTAAAAACATAATGTAGCACAGGTTGAGATCACACTGAGTCATATAGAGAATACTAGGTTAGTGTTCAATACAGATCAGTTTATTTAGCGAGGCTTAGAAAACCTAAACCACAAGCCTTGGTGAGTAGTTTAGGTTTTCGTGCCGAGCAAATAAACGTATCTGTATTGAACACTAATACCTGGTATTCTATTTATCCCATCATTTTATGTCTTTATTTTGACTATAAACGATAGAAAATCGCTAAATAACACGAAAAACATGAAATGACGTCACGAAAATAAACATCATGAAGTCATTATAACGAGCATGTTTGCTGTATTCAACAAGGTGGAATGCAGCAAAGTTAATCGCACGGGGTGTCAATGCAGGCTTGATGATGGGATAAATATTATATGTGGCGCGTCGTGAGAAAACCGGTCTTAATGCATGTGCGTAAAGTGTCGTCCCGGATTAGCCTGTGCAGTCCGCACAGGCTTATCCGGGACGACACTCCACCTACAGTGGATTTATGTTTAGAAGAGACTTCCTTGAAACAGAAAATACCATACAAGCGGAAAGTGCCGTCCTGGATTAGCCTGTGCGGACTGCACAGGCTAATCCAGGATGACACTTTACACACACACGCATTAAGACCGGTTTTCTCACGACGCGCCACATATCACTACAAGGATCCTATACTTTTTCAAGGTATCAGATTTTGTGGGAAAGACTGCAGTGACATAGAAAATACTACTAAAATATCTAAATAATTGGCAAATGCATCATATATAATTTGATTACTAACAAATGGTAGCTGATATTTAAGTTTTACCATATCAACTTGAGATGTATATAGCATAAAGTTATAAATACATTTTAAAATGTGTTGTATTAGCAAGTTAACTTATACTTGTTTTCCACCTAAAAAATTGTCCTAATACTTTCTCAAATAGAAATATGGCATTTACTCATTTTTGTACACCATTTTTGACTATTTATTTATCAATTAGAGTGTGTTTCCCTTCCATCAGTTAACATTAACCCAACAGGTTCAGTTCACATAAACATAACCTTAGAATATTTCAAGGTTTATTAGCTGAAATTCCAGACAGTGTTATTTCTTCTAGAGCCCAGTCATTATCAAAACATTTTCCCTGATAATTACCCAAACTATATACTAGAAAGTAACACAGACCCCCACATACAATTAATAACCAGTTTATTAGAGAGACTCTCATTACCAAACCAACATTCCTGTGAAGTTAAAGGGTAATAACTCTGGTCATACTGTGAACTGAGATGCTCCCAAGACGGGTAATTACGCCTCTATTAGCTTCCTGGATAGGCCAATAAAATCACACATCCATTAAGAAACCAGCTGATAATGAATGTACAACATCAGCAAGCACTGGCTGAAGACACACTAGTCTGGTCTGTCAGTGAATTCAGAAAATAAAATGTACTTTCCCTTTTTCAACAGTTACTATATTTTTATTTTTAAACAAAGCACATTCATTACACAGTACCTTTGGGTTTTCTATCAAAATGGAACTATTAGGTTCTTGCTTTATTAAATCTGGCAAAAAAAAGGTAATTGGCAAAAAAAAGGTAATTGGCAGATATCCTGTTCTACTGTAGAAAGCAATATTATTTTGTATTAAATCATATTAAAGCAGAGACGGTTGGTTATATGAGGTAGAGAATACAAAAGAAAATACTAAGTGGTGCTAAAGAGGGGAAATCAAGGGGAGTTTGGAGAAAAACAGCCTATACAGATTATCAGATTAAAAGTCTTGAACTTCATAATATAAAACATACAACATCCATCTAACCAGCAGCCATGATCTTATAAGGCAAATGTTATCCAATATTGTATCTATGAGCCTTATGGTGAAATGATACATTTTAATGTAATTGTTGACAGTGTATTTTATCTTAAATCCGTTATAAAACAGCTTTCGTTACATCACCAGGCATAATTTGGTCAGTATGGCCTCCTTTTGCCTTCAGCGAGTCAATTGTTTATTTAAATATTGAGGATAAAGAATTATAAAAGGCAGCCTTGTTTCTGATACTCATGTTTAAAATGTGATTAATATGATTATTATGCAGACATGTGATACATTTCCCAGAGTTTTGGTAAAACGAAACCAGTGATAATTGGAAAACAGACATTTGCGTAATTCAGTGAAGACAGACATTTGTATGCAAGTGTTAAATTATTGAAATATGAAATTAGAACTGACTACCAATAACTTTTAACTACCTAATGACACAGGAGAACGTTCCAATGCATCTAGACCACCAGTCATTGTCTGAGCGTAGTTAACGACATGCAGTTTTAATCGTATCATGTCATTTCAATCATGAAGATAAATTGGTGCATAACTCAATCCTTAATTAGAAGCATTCCATATCCCACATTGGTGCATAACTCAATCCTTAATTAGAAGCATACCATATCCCACATTGGTGCATAACTCAATCCTTAATTAGAAGCATTCCATATCCCACATTGGTGCATAACTCAATCCTTAATTAGAAGCATTCCATATCCCACATTGGTGCATAACTCAATCCTTAATTAGAAGCATTCCATATCCCACATTTAGAGTGTAATTTGGACTAAGAAGCATCCGACATCCCACAGTTAGTATAATTTGGACTTTTAGCAGATTGTGTACTTTTTGAAAAAAAACTCGTTAAAATGTTCCCCATGCATTAACGAACCTTATCATACATACATATTACCTGTTCATCATAGTATATACGCCAACTGACATTATCTTCAGGAAAACTCAGAACATTGGAATCAAGCCTCTAAAATGTTGCAAATACATTAACAAAGGAAAGGAGACCATTTCAGCTAAAAGTTCATGTGCACCTAAATGAGACAATGTCGATCAAAGTACACTTGTGGAAACAAGACTCATGCATCGTTAAGGTCATAAACAATAAACAGTGGCACATGCTAGGAAACATGAATTAAATGTGGAGGTACAACTATCAACTTTGAACTTGAGGGCATTACAAATGTGGCTTTGCACAAACATAATAAGTGAAAAGGGGGCTATTTTTAAGCTGACATTATGTTACATGAAGATCTTATTAATTGCAAAAAACAAAATCGTGCAATACAAGAAAACTTATCATTAAAATTAACATGTTGCAAAACATGCTGAAATAAAGATTACATGAAGTTTTGATAATTAAAGGTTAATTAATTGATGTTTTTGTTCTTTATCTTTCTGGTTTTGCTGACCTTCAATTTTGACCTTCAATTAGTTTCAATTTAAGTTTTGTCTGCTTGAATTTACCTAACAATCTGTGGCCACTTCTCTTGAACCCTGGAGGACATAACAGGATGTGTCTGCTATATTGATTGCAGTGCCAGGCTAGCTCAGTTGGTAGAGCGCTGGACTGTCAATCTGGGGATCCCAAGTTCAGACCCAGCCCAAAACACATAACTTGTGGGGGATTGGTCATGAAATTATTTCTATGGCCATTCTCACCCTATCTTTGATTCAAGTAGGGCAGTTGTCAGTTACTGGCATAAGTATATGCACTTAGTACTGGTAAACCACATAGATCGGCTAAGCTTGCCCAGGAAAAGTGTGAGTAGGTAAACTGACCCCCCTGATATGACTGAAATGCTCTTAAAATCTGCGACAAATCCAAATAAACAACAAACATCTATACTGATTGAAGGACAAGATTAGTTGCTGCAAATGCATTATTCATACATTAACAAATTAACAGGTAATATTTTTCAATACCCTCAATTAAGAAATAATAACAATTTACCCATTAAATGTTGAGTGTTGAGCATTAAAATGAACGTTTAATCTGTTTTAAACATTTCTGTATCAGATACAGCCGTTTAACGTTCAACCCTTGATGTCAATTTGTAATAAACACTGACTAGAATTAAATGATTAATTCTTAACATTAAATGGCCATTTTTTCACAAAACCCAAATTATAAAGGTGTACTACTCCACTGTAACATCACAATAGCGCAAGACAAAGGAATTAAGCAAGCGCTTCTACCTTTAACAAGCTAATCATGAAAGGTAGCAACTCCTTGATCAAAAGTATACAACCTTGGCAGACAACAACAGAATCCCTTTGAAGATTATCAGGTAATCTGCTCCTTGCCAGAGATTTAATGAATTGGAAGAATCTCTATGCTATGAGGTTTCCAAAATACAGGGCAGAGAAAGCAATAGAAGTCAAGAAAAGCTTAATTAAAAGCTGCAGTTATCAGCTTTTATAAGTCAGGGATCAACAATAGAATCCATAGGAATCCTGCAAATGTCTTAGCCCTTCCATTCCCAACACCAGATGTTTCATGTAGTACAAGTACAGGTGCTAAATGGTGCGCTCTCCTAGGTCTACTGGGAATTCATCTTTTGCTGATATGCCCCATCTGGCTGGGCACCCCATATCAGTGATGACAGGCTATCTGGGGTGATAGCTTTCTATCTTGACACACCCATCATTCCCTGTTTCCCTGGGCTTTGTCAGACATCAGGGCTGGGAATCAAGGCTGGGCAGTGAACCTTGCTACCAGACTAAACAGTGTATTAAAGCATGTCACAGCAATGCTTCATGATGAGCATAATAAGTATAGGAGCCAATGAAGCTAAAGCAATTGTCATAGCAAGGAAGATAAAAGTATATAAAATCTTGATCTATATGCATGCAAGTTCACAGAGAACAGCAGTTGTCGTAGCAATGTAGATAAAAGTTAATTATCTAATGGTTTTTAATCTTATCCTTGTTCCTTAAAGTATTTAACTTCAAGGAAATACAGTGTTTTTTCACATCTGGGGGAAAGGTGGCGGGGCCCTTCAGACAGGGAATTTCACGGCAAAAGGGGAATTATTTTTTTAGAAAAGCATTATTACATGTTTATATTCTACTTCATTAGAAAATATTAATCAATTGCTTTGCTACAAATGATAAAAACTTAGATTATGCACTAACTTGCTGTGATGAAAAATTGCTGGTTTTTTTTATGAAAATGTTTCTATCTTAAACAGTTTTTGTCCGATTTTGGTCTTTTCTTTCAAAATGAAGCTTACATTCTGAGGGGAATTTTAAGGTAAATATAGGGGAAAAATATATACTTTTTAGCAGGGGAATTCGGCCCCAAATTGGCCCTAAAAAACATACTGAAATATACAGAGAATCATACAAATAATGAAGTAAAAGTATGACCATTGCTGTTTTCATTTTAACAGGATAATGACTATATTATTATAATGGACAGGTCTACCGGTTTTCATAGTTTGCAAACGTGACATTAATAGCTCTTTGTTTTGCTATGTCATTTACGTACAATTTATATTCAATAGCATACACAAGTATACACCTGCATGTACAAACAAAATACGAGGCGTATTGTGGGAAAACCGGGCTTAATGCATGTGCGTAAAGTGTCGTCCCGGATTAGCCTGTACAGACGGCACAGGCTAATCCGGGACGATACTTTCCGCTTTTATGGTAATCCAGGACGACACTTTCCGCTTTTATGGTATTTTCTGCTTCAATGAAGTGACTCTTCTAAACATAAATCCACTGTAGGTGGAAAGTGCCCTTCTAGATTAGCCTGTGCAGAATGCACAGTCTAATCCGGGACGATATTTTATGCACATGCATTAAGCCCGGTTTTCCCACGACACGCCTCATATATTTCTCTAAGTGCATTGCTAACTTCTCAAAAGCATCAAACTAATCTACCAACTACATTTCCCTCCATATGGTCACAAGGTAATAAATACTAAAACTGGGACATTCAGCCCATTATTTTCCAGTTTCAGAAAATTCAGGAGATTTTATTGCCAAATGTTTATTTTAGATTTATCAGACAGTATTTTCACAAATGGGAAATTATGCAAGCATTAGATTATTGCAATGGATAAACATGAGGTTTAAAATGCAATCCAGTTCCATTCAATGGGGCAAAAATTGCCAAGCATCAGATATTTCTTTCTTAAGCATGCGCCCTTTATTGCTGGGAAGCTTATTTTATAACTCCAACTTTAAATATATTTGACAAAGAAAATCCCACATATTTTGCAAAATGAGTTTTTACAACCCCCAATTGAATATTTATGACACAGTTGTATCAGTCGGTCAACCTAAAACCAATTTTAACGACTACATTGCAGGGCCAACTGCTGTTAGGCTAACAATCACCGAATTTGGTTTGATGTTTTATCAGCTAATGAGTGTCTATGATCCCTACGAAGGTTTATTACTGTCATTTAACCACAAAATGGCTGTCTAGAGTATGAGACCAGTTGCTTCTGAGCCGTTATTCCACCAAGATAAGACTCTACATTACATTATATAAACATTATTCCTCATAGTATATTATGTATATACTTTCTTTTTTTTTTACTGTTTATTTAAGTATCAAATAAGTATTTTCAGGAAATGTTTGAACGACAATGTGATTTTTTTTTAGATGTATAGTTTGATGTATGATAAATTATGTATAAAATTGACGACATAGACTATGGAAAAACAGTTGGTGGGGTAAATCTTCGGATTCTTAATTTTTGCTCTGTCATGCATTTAAACCAAGTCAGTTTGGGAGGATTTGGGATACACACACAGAAGCCAATATTTAACAGTCCACAATATGTATGCTTAAGGATTGAGGGAGCCAGTCTGGAAATAATTCCTGTTAGAAGACATAAGACATCTCACAGTCTGCGTACCTGCCTGAAGTCCAGGACAAGTAAAAACTTCTATTGCAACAGTACATTTAGAAATTCTAATTATTTGACAAGTAAAAAAGTTCTAAGCTTCGTAATTCAACTGGTAATTTTTCAGACAAGAGACACTCAAACATTATAATTCAAATCTCATTCTTTTCCTTAACTTTGCAGTTCAACCCTCAGAAAAAAGGTTCGATATGTAACCACAGTCACATGAATGTACAAGGGTCAAGGGACTCTCTGCATGACATATTCAAAATAGAAATCACAAGCATATTTGCCATTTGCATAGATCCATGGAAAACCCTGGAGTGCAATGGTTGAATATTTAAATGCCTTCAAATGATGGAATAGTACAACTAGGTCACCATGAATTTCAAATGTGGTATGTCGTGGGAAAACCAGGCTTAATGCATGTGCATAAAGTGTCATCCCAGATTAGCCTGTGCAGTCCAGACAGGCTAATCCAGGACAACGCATTTTGCCTACAGTGGATTTATGTGTAGAACAGACTTTCTTGAAACAGAAAATACCATCAAAGCGGAAAGTGTCGTCCTGGATTAGCCTGTGCGGATTGCACAGGCTAATCTGTGATGACACTTTACGCACATGCATTAAGCACCGTTTTCCCACAACACGCTACAACTGTTTTATAGGCTTAAAGTCCTACAGTTCTTGGGTATGATTTTTATGACTTACTATTTTGTTTTTCAATAATTAACCAACAAACAACCATGAAAACTGTTATGAAATCTCGAGCATGATAAAACCAGTCACCCCATATACACTGGGAACATTAGGGTGGCTTACATGCTGTGAAACAGATTAGAGAATGTCAGACCTACTCCTACATTCCACTGTTACCCACTTTGGTAGACAAACAAATTAAATCTATGGCCTATCTGACCTGACTTTAACATATCATATCATAGAGACTTTTAGAACATTTCACTATTACATTGACTTTCAAGTTGCAATATAACATTCCGGTGTTACTTAAAAAATATACATTAACTTTGCACTACTGGCTCACATTGTACAATATTATTGTACCATATTCGCTAGGATACAACAAAACCAAACCGAAATTAGGTTCACATATTATTGTTGATGATAGGTAATCTATATGTTTGAGGCATGTCGTGGGAAAACCGGGCCTAATGCATGAGCATAAAGTGTCATCCCGGATTAGCCTGTGCAGTCCGCACAGGCTAATCCAGGACGCCACTTTCCGCTTTTATGGCATTTTCTGTTTTAATGAAGTCTCTTCTAAACAATAATTCACTATAGGCGGAAAGTGCCATACCGGATTAGCCTGTGCAGACTGCACAGGCTAATCGGGGATGACACTTTATGCACATGCACTAAGCCCGGTTTTCCCACGACACATTATTCTTTGGCAAACAATAATATAAAGTGCATGATACACTGCAGCTTTGAAAAAATAAAGATTTTTGTAACATATCAAAATCTATTATTTGACATTATATGGGGTAATGTATAAACATACTATATTTTAATGTCCTGTTATTCTGCACTATTATGTTATCCTTATTGTAAAACAACCCGCCATTACCAATGAAACATGATATTTATACCATTTTGAAGAAGAATAATGATATGTAATCTGTCATCCATTCATACAAAGCAAAAATGACTCTTAATATAAATCTTGTGATTAATAGTTCTTTGAATGTCATTTTTCATAATATAGTAAAGTGTTAAAGTACACTCCATTTATAGTTACAAATACAAGTACACACACAATAATTTAAAGGTTACCTTTGGAGAAAAAACATTATTTCATAACAAGTAAAATAAATTTGTACTTACATCGTTATTGTTATTATTATTCATCTGCACGTTAGCAACACTATGCCTTTAAATCAACAACAAATTAGCTCAAACGAAACAAAAGTCTAGGATTTTACAGCAACAAATATCCAAACCGACAACAGGCTAGCGGTCACTACAAACTCTGCCTAAAATTTGACGGTCAAAGTTAATACCACAGACATAACTTTAATGCAGAGTAGGGCCATAGAGTCTATGTAATACTTATCAGGGCAGCTAATGCCTTATCATAAGCTAATACCCCAAGTAAACATTCACCCTCAATTCTATCAAATTGAGACTGTTATCACTAGTGGCCACCTTTCAGTACCTGAAGGATCGCCTCCAAATCAGCTCCCCTCAAGGGTGCTACAAATTAAGTCATTTCCGTTTAAACATTTCAAACTTCTGTGCCCATGTATACTATAGCCATATTTTACCTTAATAGGACAGGCCAGGTTTAGCTACCATGATTAAGTAAGTAGAAACATTTGCGATCTAAACCGAAATATTAAAGTTGGATATTTAACAACTTTATCTGTGGTGTTGAATGAGCGCAATGATCGACTACAGCTGAGAATACCAGGAGTGTAACGTCGCGACATACAGTCAATCCTTGTGATTTCAAACTTTAACGCAATGACCAAAATATTTTTTTCTATAAACTGCATAGAATGTTTACTTAAATTAGTCAGTAGCTATAACAACCGACAACTGACGCTGGGCATGCAATGTGAAATGGAAATGTGAACATGTGACCAGTCCAATGTTGGGCCTCCCCATTAAGGTGATAAATTCCCTATCACGGCTTCCTGAAAGATTTGTAAACATGGGCACAACTTCAGCCTGGAGACCAGATAAGCTATCAGGGCCTCCAGTTGTCATGTTTGCACACCACAGTCTGGCATTCAGCGAAATATTTGTTCAATCTGATTGGCATTGATTTTATTCAAGACCTTAATCTGCACAGCAAATTTGTTATTGTTCTGATTTGAATTTTGAATAAAGTGTATTTTGTGCATTTGCCAACAGTGACCCTGGTTTGATCCCCAGCTTTGGCAGCTGACTAGAAAACATGTCTGACATTAAATATTGGTAACACTGCGCAAACTCAGATGTTGCTTTTGTATTTGAATAAATGTATACGCTTTTGGTCTTTGTTATATATTAATTTTTAACGTAACTCTGAAAATAAAGTATCTGTTTATGAAAACTATATTAGGTGACTGAAAGTAGAACTGTTGTTGTTGTTATTGTTGCTGCTATACTGTTTACACTAAATGGTCTTCTATGGAAGTTAACAGTAAACAATATATTTAACATGCAAACAGGTTTTTTAAATGATCATCAAAATGCTGCACATTTAAGAAAAATTACTATTCACCGACATCATACATTTTAATACCGCCTAAAAGACCAATTCAGATGCAATTTTCTGGAAATGGTTCCCATATTAACCACTACCACTCCTGGAAAAAAAACGAACTCTCCCAATTAGGAAATGAAGAGACCATAAATATGCCAAAATTTCTTAGACAAGTATCTTGACTGGACTTAAATGTTGGGGAGGGAAACGCTGGTTGTCGTGGAGCCACAAATGCCATCCATAATTGAAGCGTGTCGTGGGAAAACCTGACTTAATGCATGTGCGTAAAGTGTCGTCCGGGTTAAGCCCGTGCAGTCCGCACAGGCCAATCCGGGATGACATTTTACGCTTTTATCGTATGTTCTATTTCAAGGAAGTCTCTTCTAAATATAAATCCACTGTAGGCAAAGAGTGCCATCCTGGATCAGCCGGTGCAAACTGCACAGGCTGATCCGAGACGAAACTTTACGCACATGCATGAAGCCACGACATGCCTCAATTATACAAGAAATATTCAGCTCTCCAATTTCCAGACAGTTGCAAAAGAAACAATTTGAATAAACTAAATTTCTATCAGAAACAAATGTATTGACTGTTAAATTCTCCATTGCTGTTAAAACTAAATCTGCAATTTATAAGCATTTAACTTGTCATTTACATCCTTTTATAACTGTGTAAATTTGCATAATTGATCCGTCTTAATTGTCAGTATAAAATGTTGAATGATGTGAGATTTTAAGCAATGTTGTAAGAAGTCATATCAATATCATGCATTTAAAAAACTGTTGCATATTATTTGTCAATAACAGGAAAATCAACCATCAGTCTCAGGCGAACATTATGCACAATGTCCTTATGGTGTAGTGGGTATGGTGTCCGCATTGCTATCAGGAGGTCCCTGGTTCGATCCCCATTCAGGGAGCGTTCTCAAGATTTTTCCAAAGACACCAAGTACAGAGGTTCTTCCCAGGAAATGGACACGAGAGTGTCTTTATAAGCCTAAGGCTTTCGATGCAATAGAGCTAATATAAATAGGCTAACTAACAAGGCACATTTTCATAGGGCACAGAAGCCGAGCAGCACCACTACACAGAATGAAAACAGTTTTGGTGGAAGCTAACAAAAAGTGAAGATCTTGCTCTGAAAGAATGTGAAAAAGTAACCAAAAACAATAGCAACAATCTTGGTTGCCAGAAAAATTCAGACAATAATAGATTAGCCAAAAACTTTAACATTGAGAATCTAGCATGGATAGACCATCTTCTGCTGCTTTCACAAAGTGTATAGCTGGAAAATTATATTAAAGCAAGTATAATTATACTATCTTACAAGAAAGTAGGGGATTAAAAGAAAGATCACTTTCAATTATTCACCATCTATTTAAATTACAAATGTTCAAACTAGGGATGGGACCGAATATTTGAATATCGGATAATATTCGAATAAAAAAAAACAAATACGAATATTCGATTTTCAAATTTATTTATAGAACAAAATTTCTATAAAGAATCATGTTTTTTTCCAGTTTCATTGCAAAGTTAACATGAATTCCAGTCGTATTTCCTGCCTAGCAGGTGGGTGGGGCAGTGTAACGTTTTTACAACACATGCCAAACATGTCCAATTAACGACCATTGATAATTGGCAGGGGGGCCACGTCTTTACAAGGGCCGCATATAAACGGTTTGTAGAAGGCGCGAATATGACAAATTGTATCCACAAATAACAAAACTGGGCCATGTTGTGATAACGGTTTCACAGTTTGCACAAGGCGTACATTGTTGTTTATTATCCTTAAGTGACATCTATACTGTTAACTTGTTTACAGTTAATTACAATTACTCTCTAAGTAAACCAATGAAAATGAATCAATTATCAGCCAATCATTTTTTTAACAAAATTAGCATGATCTGATCAATCTTAATAAACGTCACTTGCAAATTATTCTCCATTATATCAACACCGTACATTATACAAGAGTCTTTATTAATAAACAATGACACTATCACATGCTTGGAAGTACTTTACGCGGTCATTAGACAAAACCCAGGGAACGTGTAATCTGCACAGCAGATACAAGCTTCATGGTTATGAAAAATTTACAAATTAATTAACAATACATTTAACAATATCTTACATTTCTTTATATTTGCCTAACACTAAGTTATATCGCTCATTTACCACTGAAACAAGGTAAAACAACTACGTACATGTAGTATACATATTTTGGATAGGTCAATATTCGGACAGAGTGCCGTATATAGTAGTATATGGTAGTATTTACAAAACGAATATTCGATATATATTTGAATACCTAAAACGAATATTCGAATATTGATTTCAGTATTCGGTCCCATCCCTAGTTGAAATGGATTTGTAATACAATGTATAAAAAGAGAGTTCTTTAGTTCAGAAACTATTTTGGACAGTGCAGTTGAAAATTCCGCTAATAATCTGAATTGGCCTCTAATAAGTTTTTCTAACGTGTAAATTTCTATCGAATTTATTGCTATTTCATTCTTTCAGAATGTTTATGAAATACATATGAGGATTAATATATTATATTTAACACCTTTAGATTTAGAAACAAGACAAATATTATCATGTAAGGGAGCTTGTTCAATATTTGAAAGCCACCAAAATATTGTCTTCCCAATAAACAAACCCAAATCTGTGTCTGGAATCTCTATAATTAATTTGTATTCACTGGAAAGATCCTTTTGGTGTAATTAAATGAGTAAATCATTTCCAAGAAAATGTCACATTTAATTACTCACCACAAAACAACTTCTGACAAAATCTGTCAAAGATATGTAAAAAATATACCCAATCAAACTTTCTTAGAACCTTATTATGTAACCGTAGTGACCCATTGGCTTCATTTCTAAGTACAGAACATACCTGGGACAGCCTGTTGGAAAACCATCAGGAAATAGTTGGCAACTTTATAGTGAGGATCTAGTCAAATACAAGTTGCTTCAAGAGACAAATGCATAATTATTGCCAACACATGGCAGCCAAAACATTAACCTTTGTCTTGCGCATAATGTTTCTGTTTAGATCAGGATTTAGTGTGTCCATACAATGAACATAGGAACAGATTAATTAAAAGCCATATATGAAACCAATTACTCAAAGAGTTCAAATATTAAATAAACTATTAACGAGATTAAAACATAAGATTTCTTTGATTTGATTAAAGAACTAAATGTAATTGTAACATGTAAAATTATTGTATATCCATAAAAGATTAGTTAGTTGTAAAAATTTCTTCTTTTTTTTTTTCAAAGTTTTTAAATAAATTTTCTTACTTATTTTATAACATATTTCTCCTTTAGCAGGGCTACTAATTGGCCAAAATACGATATTGATTATTTAGTTTTCGCTCATTTAAATAACATTTGATGCCTAAATCTATTGAACTCTAAGCAATGAAATCTTTTCCAAACAACATTATTATTTAATATAAAAGATCAATATATTTAACTGAGTGTTAGAAATTGTAGTTCGAGCAAACCTATGATAAATTTAGCACTTTATTAATTTAAAATTGTATAGAATAATACCCCTATTTCTGGAAAACAAACATTGCCCATTTGTGCCAAAATTTCGGAAAAAAAAGAACATGCTCAAAGAATGTAATATCTGATGACAATGTAATACCTGGTGAAAGGTGAAGCATTAGCCTCGTTATCTAAAATTAATCATTCGATTATCATAAATATTTTGGCCCATTTAGAAAAATATTCATGCTATTTATTTATAAGAAACATTTCATGTAATCAAAAGGTTATTGACATTGGTCTACTAATTCTTTCCATCAACTGATTTTTTTATTTTGTTGATTGAGACTGCTTTTGTTGTTGAAAAATAGTATAAATATGCACTAAACAGATACACTAGTTTATTAACTGAAAACTAAGCATTTTAACTTGAAACAATTTAAGAATCTATTTAAATAATGCTTCAAGCCAACATTAAAAATATATTGTTTGCCATTGACTCCCGACCCGACGAAATTATCCCGACTCAATTGTTGTTTTTCCTCAAATCAAACCAGTTTTTTTTTATTTCCGATTATTCTAATTTTTCTTTGGGTTAATTAAAAACTCTTTCATTTCAGTTGTTTTCCTTTGGGTTAATAAATTAACTGTATTGCTTGCTTATAATTATCCATATCGAAATGCAAGTGTCTTTGTGTCTTAGACAATGCAATTATAAAATAGTAACGATCACGGTGGGGGGGGGGCCAAATGCCCAGAGGCATCAGGTCTGAAAAAAAGAAAAATCAACCAAGCAGTCACACTGTGCTGCAATATAAATGTCAAATATCATGGGGAAGATAATAGTAATGATTTCTCTTGAAAATTCACTTGAATATATTATCAAGGGCAATGTCTTTGTTATAGGCTATATTTTGAGGCTAAATTGATCATTGATGAACAGGCTTTTTTTTCCAAAAAAAAAACCTTCCTACCTACCCATTACCAACAACCTTGGGTAGGCAATAGCAAACAAACAGTTGTTTAAGGATGGCCTCAATGGTTTGTTGATGAATGGAGCTTTATCTCCCTTTGATCAACACCTTGATTGGGTCGTCATTTGTCGAAACACAAAGGTAACCTCATTTCTGGATGACACACATTTGCCAAAAACTAATCCACAATCACACCAATCGGCAATTAAGGATTTAAAATATCAATGATTAAAGTGTGTTTTAATTATTAAGTCTAAGCCAAGATCACTGTAGTGGCAAGATTTTAGATACGTTTATTGATACAAATATACATGTTTAATTAATAAGCAAATTTAATGTTACTTTTAGATATATGTTAAATTCACAGTAACATAATAATTATCAAATGATGATTTTTACGGTGGACAATTAAAAAATCAAATTTAAATGAATACTGTACATCGGCTACAACATCTTTACCAATGTATTTATTGTTGTTACACAATATTGAAATGTATGGGAATGTATTTAATAAAACTTCTAACTATACTGTAATGAAAAAGTTATATCTGTAGTCAGAAAATTATTAAATGAATTAATTCAAGAAACAGTCTTATTATTTATGTTCTCACATATTCAAATTAATGGCAATTTGATGTTCAAATGAGAATTTAAATTTGCACAAGCATTTAACGACAGACTATACAAGTCATAATTCAATAACAAGTATGTAGCGTCAAGTTTGGTTAATAACTTAGCGACATCCCCTATTCAAAATTCATGTTTAATTGCACGCTCATTGAAGCCCCTCAACCCCCACAAGTCTGCTGCATTCAATTGCCATTTTCTTTTTATCTTCAACATCTGAACTAATGGTTTCAAATACACTTTTTTTACATCATGCAATGCATTTGATCAAGTTTTTTAATTATCCAATTTGAATAGCAGTGAACTGTTAAAATTCTAAAACACAGTATAAAAATAACTAACAAAGGTCTGGTTTCAATGTTTCTTATTAAACTCTCTTAGCTAATGTACCTGCCTTAACTTTAATTTCAAATTTATAAACGAACATGACTGATTATAAATCAATATTTTTGTAATCCTCAAGTTGTAATAGCTTTTTAAGCATAAAACAAGAGGGCCACGATGGCCCAAAGCAAAGCGCTCACCTGAGAACTGGTACAGATGAAGACCATACTGTTAAAGACAGGTTTGAAAATTAAGGTATCTGAACAATATGCAAAGGGGGATAGGATCAATTTTGATTTAAAACATCGGTTAGTGCAATGGGCTAACTAAAGTGTGATTTGGGTAGTGGTTGTGCGTTTGTTTTGCTAATTGTTCTCAAATCATTTTTCTCGATATTCTTACCTGACCCTTTTTCATTAAGTCCTTGACAATTCTGGAAAATGCAGAAACAGTAGATTTTGATGCCTTTATCACAAACAAATTTTGAGAACTAGTTGCAATGCAATGCGATAATTGTGATGGTGAGCTAAAAACGGTAAAATCTACTTAACCTTGTCACGGACGGAAGGACGGATGGACGGACAAGACGATCACTATATGCCGCCTGCATCAAGATGCCGGGGGCATAAAAATATGTATTATTTTTTATTTTCTACCATTAGCCATGTCAAAGTATTTAAGTACACCAGCACATGACTGTAATTTTTGTGATATGATAATGGCCAAAACATTTTTTGTTATTTTAGAAAGACAGATAAACATTGTGAATCACACAGCTTGTAGACATAAATAATGACAATCTGCTATTCAATATATATAGCAGATGTCATTATACATTTTGTTTTTCTTCAATTTTTTTCTAGGGTTGTCCTTGACATCTAAAGATAAATTTCATGGGATGATACGACCCCCAAAGTTATGTGACAGAGGAAAGGTGAAGGTCAACAGCTAGCGACACAGCGTCTCTGTTTGTCGTGTAAATGATCTGTCCCCTGTGCACTGTGTGCAGTTCGCCATTTATTATGCAGTTCGCCATTTATTACAAGTCGGAGAAGAGAGTATTTATCACTTGATGATTATCAACGCAGGGTTTATAATACTCTGTATTGTAACTATTGCACTTCTATGCAGCAGTGGATCTATCCATCTCAGTAACAATTCATTTTGTATCCCTGTGCACTACTGTTTGCATTTTGGCCAGGCCGGCTAGCTCACTTGGTAGAGCACTAGCGGACTGCACAGGCTGATCCAGGACGACACTTTACGCACATGCATTAAGTCCGGTTTTCCCACGACGCGCCTCATTTCTATTATTCGATCAATGTGATTGCAGCCAGACAAACCATAAACCCAGTTTACACCAGAAAGTACATGGAAATGTTTGGGACTGGCACCTGTATTGTGCTTGTTTAAATTATGCAAGGAAATTGGTTACTTTATATAGCTAAAAATTTAGACTTGACATGAATTGTACACTTATTTACCCTGAAATCTGGAATTAAACTGCAAACTAAAATCTCATCTCCAGAAAAAACCTTGGGCTGACCTTCCCAAGCTAATATTTACACCAATTCTTAATATAGAAATTATGTTTATATCAGTGACACAATGTCATCTACCGATGGCATTAAATAAATGAGAATTATAGTTAGAAAGTGTCCCATTTTTAATGACACACCACAGATAATGTCTGATATCGTTCTTGATAAAATATAACATAGTTACAATGCCACAACTCCATCAGCAATCCCCTATATTGTCCAACAAACAGGCAAACAACAGATTCCACTCACATTTAACGCTCAGCTTATATTGGTCGCCACCTAGTGTTAGCTTAATGCTTTTAGTCATCAATGATGCAAACTGCTGTGTACTCAAATATCGCAACATTTTCATTAATAATATATCACGGCAATATTCCTAATTGGTCTAATGTATTTTACCTCATTACCCAAATGAATTAAAATGTATTTTTTTTTTTACCTTTTTGTGTCTTGCATACATTTAATCTATGTTAAAAATCACATAAATAGGTATTCATCTGAAACACAATTTAGAGAAAAAATCTTAAAACAAAGTTTTAATTTTAAAACTTGGTTTTCAAAGATGGACTTAAACAGTCTATACACACAATTTTTTATTTGAGATGTGTCTTGGGAAACCCAGGCTTAATGCATGTTTGTAAAGTATTGCCCTGGATTAATCCAGGACGACACTTTCCGCTATTATGGTATTTTTTCTGTTTCCAGGTTACATCTGTTCTAAACATAACTCCACTGTAGGCGTAAAGTGTCGTCCCAGATCTGGGATGACACTTTACGCAAATGCATTAAGCCCGGGTTTCCCATGACATGCCTCTTTTTTTTCTGTAATGTTTTTACCACTTAACCAATATCAAGATCATTTACATTGTTGATAAAAATGTTTGTTTCTAAATTGAGATTTTTAATTCGTTGGAGCAATCCAAGTACAACTTTTTCCATACAAACAGCTAACATTACTTTTCTCAATGGCTAATGAAATTCTAATGACACATTGAACGTTTCTCATGACACTATCTTATAAGTAACTCAGTGGGAACAAAAACTGCACATTGAAAATCTCCAATTTCGACCAGATAATGTAAGTGCCCATTGAGTGATTGCAAAGTGTAAATTTCCTTCTCTGTATGATCTGCAAAGAATCTGACATGTGTTTTAAATCTCGAGCGCTGAATAGTAAACAAAAGAATAACTTAAAAAGTTTCCCACAAGGTTTTTCTTTTGCGAATGGAATAATTTATGTTTAGATAACGCAATAGGAAGCATGAGAACCCTTGTTGTGTAATTCCTTCGACGACCTTGGCTTTTTGCCGCCATTATTATGCAAAGGGATTGGCCCCAGTTACAATATAGGCGCAATCTATTCATATCTAATCACGAAACTTGTGCATGTGTATTTAGATCACTGAAAATGTCATTTATTGAAGTAATTTCCACATGTCTCATACTGCGCTATGCATAATGATTTCATCATGGTTTGGTCTGGAAGGGGCAAATTTATTGCCAATTCTGATAAAATGCATATTCATAAAATATATATGTGGCGTGTTTTGAGAAAACCGGGACGGCACTTTCCGCTTTTATGGTATTTTCTGTTTCAAGGAAGTCTCTTCTAACCATAAATCCACTTTAGGCGGAAAGTGCCGTCCCGGATTAGCCTGTGCGGACTGCACAGGCTAATCCGGGACGACACTTTACGCACATGCATTAAGTCCAGTTTTGCCACGACGCGCCTCATATTAAGCTCCATTATTATTATGCAGAAATGCAAAATATGCTGCATCTGCTATAATTTACTTTTACAGAAACACCTTAAATTTCATTCAGGCTTACAGAAGTTTTTTTAAGGCCATGATTTATTTCTTTATGCATTAATATATCATGCAGGGCCTGGGGCAGAGTTACTGATGAATGCTCTAAAAACTCAAACCCTACCAAGGCAGGGTGGGTGGAGGGGATAAAGAGGGATGAGATCAGATGTATTCTGTAAAGTCATTTTATTTGGCAGTGTCTTAATTTCTCACTTTCTTGAAAGTTGGATATTTTTTACGGTCTAAAATTTGCCTTTTTTTTTTCATTTTTATCTATTTTTTACATAATTTTGCAAAACAAAATTATTATAGTGGGGTTTTAAATTTTCACTTTCTTGAAAAATTGCTTTTTTTTACGGTCTAAAATGTGCACATTTTTTTTTCATTTAAAAAAAAATAAATAATTTTTCAAAAAGAAAATTTAAGTGGGGTTTTAAATTTTCACTATGTTCGAACCACAAAATATGCAAAAAATTAGATTCACTGCCAAATAAAACAATTTTACAGTATATGGTTGTAGTTGGCGTTTCATGAGCATTTCCTAGACACACACAGTTTAACTTCCTGGGCCCAACTTCCTGGGCCCATATCCACAAAGATCCTTAGTGAAAACTTAGGTAAATTTCTTAAAATCGCAAAATTCCTAAAGTCTGTGGCTGGTTTATTTAAAGTTTATTTTGTCTTAAATGGGTTAACGCTGGTTCAGAATCAACAGATGCTTGTTATATTACCATATTTCTTCAATAAAATACTGATTTTCACAGGGAAAATTGAATTTGAGGCACGTCGTGTGAAAACCGGACATAATGCATGTGCGTAAAGTGTCGTCCCGGATTAGCCTGTGCAGTCCCCACAGGCTAATCAAGGACGGCACTTTCCGCCTACAGTGGAATTATGTTTAAAAGAGACTTCATTGAAACAGAAAATACCATAAAAGCGGAACGTGCCATCCTGGATTAGCCTGTGTGGACTGCACAGGCTAATCCAGGACGACACTTTACGCACATGCATTAAGACCGGTTTTTCTACGACGCGCCTCATTTGAATATTTCCTCTAAATATAACTTAAGTTAAAATTCTCCTTAGGAGCTGTGTGGATATGGCCCCAGGAAACAACTGATGTGCTCACTGAAACAAAGATTTAAAATAAGCTACCAGATCATCTATAATACAAAAACAAGGATAAAGAACAAAAACAGAAAGAACAATGAAATAAACAGTATAAAGGATAACAATGAGAGAGACGGTTATGTGAATCTGTTTAGATTTTTCCAACTAAGATTAGAAAACAACTATAATTGGACCACAATGTTTTCTCAAATCATGTTGCCAGATCAAACAACCAGAAAATTTGGGAAATTACAGAAAATTTGTGCAGTGACTGTTTTGCGGGCACCCCCCATCCAAACATTTAATTGTTGTAGCACTTCAAAGCAGGGTTTTTCAAGGCAAAACACGATTTATTATCAACTCTTAACAGTGTTTAGTACAAAAGCTTTGCAAATGTCCTTGTCTGGATGTTTCCCTAATTTCAAGAAAGGTAATTAACAAACGACCCTACCTCAGCAACACAAAAATGTGTTTGTCACCAGCAGAAATAGCTAATATATTTTCTGTGAAAAAAATATGTTGTGTCAGTTATGTCAGGAAATAGCCTAAGTATCACTGCCTAAAATTTCCTTTTGTAAATTTTCGGGGACTTTTTTGTCGTTATTTCCAAAACTATGGCCAAAAGTCTCAACATCAGATGATATGTATTGTTAGTTTTGGAAATATAATCAAAATGTCAAATGATTCAACTAACTGGTAAGGGATTTAGTAACCACACGACAATGTCTTCTTTTATTAGGTCGAACACACCTGTTCTATAATTAGGAACCAGTGATTTTTTTACAATTCCACAGCCATGACTCCTAGGACTCGCTGGACTAAAAATCTACAAGTCCCAAAGTTAAATGTGCGAGTTCAAAAATTTTCATTTATTCAAATGGGAATATAAGCAGTCAGTTAACAAGATGAGTAAGGCAATAATGCAATTTACTCTTTTATTATATATAATAACACAAGTAATTTTAACTTTGTGTTTTTTGAGAAGCATGTCTAGCTAGAGTAAGTAGAATGTAGAAAATTTGTGCAGTGTGCATTTTTAACCATACCATTGCACCTTTTAGCGACCGTACACAAAGTGCAGTACATGTTATAAAATTGTGTAGTTCCATTGTATATGCTCACCAACTAAACAAGTTCATTACGTTTAGAAACGTCACGACTACTGCCATTGGTTATTCGCAAATCGATTATCCAATGGGAATGGTCATAATAAAAATAGACAGAACGGAGCGATGGTAAATTTTACCCTCTATTATGACAGTACTTGTACACAAAATGCTTCGAAACTGCCCGACAGGACTCGCCATTTACAAAATGCATGCGTCCCGCAAACGCACATAAGCTGAAACTTTGCATCTACGGCAATATTACTGCGTCCTGGACGCAGGACGCAGAGGTAAAAAAATCACTGGTTGTACCACTGAAAAGTTTCCAGACAAACTAAGCAGTTAATCATCAAGAAACCATGCAATTACCAAATTAAATTAAACTGTGTTACAGGTTAGATACCAGTAATTCCAATTCCCATAGGGTCCCATTATAAAATGGCAAACTTTCCAAGCATTTTTCTAGCATTTCCTTTATGTCAGATTATGCAAGCCTGGTATCAATTTAAAGATCAATATGTCCTCTTCCAAAATGTGCAATAAAAAATATATGTCATGTTACTTCTAAGAAAATGAATCTCACTTGAATGCAGGCACCGGTAGAAAACAGGGTTTCGGCAGTCGTATTTCGACAAAAGCCCCATAACCACAATAAACACCCCCCAAAAGTTCACCTTTCAAGTTAGCCTCCAATGAAATGCACCAAAATGTTGCAGACATACACAGGATATTAGAAATAACCACAAAAGGCATGTCTGAGATACCTAAATGGCTTTTATGCCAGAAGAGAAGAGGAACTCTCTAGTAACAGGCACTACTTTTGAATGGACCACAGAGGGATACACAATGATTAACTGGTATCTAACCTACAGAATTCCACATCCATAATTTCTTTCACCTCATTATTTCTTCAACCTCATTTTATCTTTGGGCTCATCTGGAGTCAACTATATAAGAAGACCAGTGTTTTCTGGAAGTGCAACTGCCAAACAATGTAAGACCACAGAATTAGTTTTAATGGGCCAGAAGAAAGGCTACATTGTGCTCTTGCCAAAGGTGAACTTCCACTATCATAATTGATCTCTATCCTAGAACAAAGTGAGTCAATGGGGAAACATCTGTGCATTGAGCAATAAATATTTTATGACTTCAAATGCATCTTGATATAATAATCCACCTCATCTGAAGACACTAGGCTGGTTATGCTGACATTACATATTGAGACAATTTCTGTTTTCTCAATGGTTTTAAGAATTTTAATACTTAGAAACTGCATGTAAGCGATTGTATGCATGCAAAATAAATGTAATTTCTTCCAAAATGATGATAAGAGAACATAAATTCTTGGCATAAACATTTCGTGCTCTTACAAAATATAAAATTACATCCATTAGGCGTAAAAAAAAGAATGTTTGTTTCAGGTTACATGCCCAAAAACATTAGGGTAGGTAGATCGGGATTATTATTATTTTTTATTTTTTTTTGGTAAATGGTCAACTTGAAGATTCTATAACCGAATAAATAATCAAAACATATCAGTAATAATCTTAAACATTGCTTATAAGTGGATTATAACAAAACAAAACACTTATTTATCCAAAATCACATTTAATTATTGAAAACGGTAAATAAAACAAAAATCAATCTGTCATGGCATTTTTTTAGGGTAGGTCGGGTAACCTGAAACAAACATATTTTTTTTACGCCTTAGTTTTTCCAAATAATTCAACCCCAAATAAATCTTATGATTATCATTTTGACTACTTATTAATTAACATATACCATATCACAAACATATACCATATCACAAGAAACCTTTGACAACTAATTAATTAACATATACCATATCACAAGAAACCTTTTTAATTAACCAAATTTTCTGCAACATTCCCTAAGGGTAAAAAGCAGTTGTTGGTTTCCACTAAAACCCCCCCCCCCAACAATTTTTTCTGCTGACCTGAAGATTTTTTTGCCCATCAATCTAACTTTTTCCTACTTAAGGTAAACGGAGCAGTTTTCACTAATATGCGGCTTTTTGGTAATTAGCAAACATTTCGAGTTAGACTACGTGAGACTCTTGGTAATGACATATCGTAAGGTACAGTTTCTTTGATTGAAGGCGTTTAAACATTTTACATGCAGACCAATATACCTAAACTGTAAGATTATTTTTTACCTCCACCCTAGATTTTTTTGGGAACGCAAGCGGAAACAATTTTTTTTTACCTAACTACATCCCCACCCCGTGCAACCCCAACAGCTGAAATTTCACCAAAACCTGAAGAGCTCTTGCTCTTAATAAAAGACATTTTTATTATATTTCCCTGTGCAATGTGCATTAAAATAACAGCAAATACTGGCACGTGAAAGCCCATAAATTATTATTTCATTCTAATTTCAATGAATTTTTATCTTAGATGCTAAAAGCTTCTTTCAGCTATTTGTAACACCATTAATGCGGGCAACCTGACTTATTTAGTCTTTACAAATGCATTACCTAATTGCCTCACAACACCCCATAAACTAAAATTAAAATCATAACATTATTATCTGTATTGAGTTATGAGTTCTATTCCCTGTATTCTAAAATTGTGACCATAATTATATGCTAAGTTTTACAATCAATGTTTTTTTCATTATTGATGATTGCAGATATCCAAACAATGACCCTTTATAGTTTCCTTCTACTATATATTGATCGCTGAGCTAAAACGCAGTTAAGCTCTTTTGAATTTTAAAATTAATAATATATGACAATTATTTTTTTCTACCATAAATACTTTAAACATGTGAGTAGAAGAGAAGAATGAAAAACAATTTTTAATAGTTTCCAATTGCACACAAATTTTTTATTTTTATTTAATAAAAATCTGATTTTTTTTCAAAAGCATCTGCAAATACCTGTGCAATGCTCTGCATCTAAATTATGTCACATAGTCCGTGAATCATATACCCACACAAACCAGCCAGTGGATTAATCCTACCTGACACAGTCATTGAAATAAACCCCTAGCCCAGTCTGTGAAATAAACCCCTAGCCCATTTTGTGAAATAAACCCCTAGCCCAGTCTGTGAAATAAATGCCTAGCCCAGTCTGTGAAATAAACCCCTAGCCCAGTCTGTGAAATAAACCCCAAGCCCATTCTGTGAAATAAACCCCAAGCCCATTTTGTGAAATAAACCCCTAGCCCAGTATGTGAAATACACCCCTAGCCCATTTTGTGAAATAAATCCCTAGCCCAGTCTGTGAAATAAACCCCTAGCCCAGTCTGTGAAATAAACCCCTAGTCCATTTTATGAAATAACCCCTAGCCCAGTCTGTGAAATAAACCCCAAGCCCAGTCTGTGAAATAAAACCCTAGCCCAGTCTGTGAAATAAACCCCAAGCCCAATCTGTGAAATAAACTCCTAGCCCAGTCTGTGAAATAAACCCCAAGCCCAGTCTGTGAAATAAACCCCTAGCCCAGTCTGTGAAATAAACCCCCAGCCCAGTCTGTGAAATAAACCCCTTGCCCAGTCTGTGAATTAAACCCCTAGCCCAGTCTGTGAAATAAACCACTAGCCCAGTCTGTGAAATAAACCCCTAGTCCAGTCTGTGAAATAAACCCCTAGCCCAGTCTGTGAAATAAACCCCTTGCCCAGTCTGTGAATTAAACCCCTAGCCCAGTCTGTGAAATAAACCCCTAGCCAAGTCTGAGAATTAAATCCGTAGCCAAGTCTGTATATTAAACTCAACAGACCCAGACTAAAAATCAAATGACCCATATCACTGTGAATTAAAACAGAGTCTAGCCTGGTTTGTGACTTAAAACCCATGTGAAATTAAACCCCAGTGATATAGTCCGTAAGCTAAACCCTAGTAAACATGTAGATTTCAATACCTTAGTCCATCTGTGAATGAAATGCCCTAGTTAACAGAATACTACACAATAATTGCTGCCCAGGCATAATGGTACTGTAGAAGTGGTCTTGTGCTTCTGACATTCCAATGTACAGGCTATTTAAACACAACCTTGATCAGCATCAACAATTCCAGTGTTATCAATAGAACTTCAAGTCCAATGGAACATTCAAGTCATTTCAATGCAGTGCAATTTCTAGATTTAACTTTATAAAATTATAAATTGTTTGTGGATAGGGTTGAAGGGATGAAAAGATAAACTGTAGTATAACAACATTTAAATATTTTCAATCCAATTTTCCTAATTTGAATGCATGATTTTGCAAAAACTGCAACTCAACCAGGATATTTCAGGAAAGTACATTTTCATGTATGTGTGAACTGGATTATTCAACAATCTAAACTCCAGGATGAGGTGTTAACTGCTTCAGTTTGTTGCTTTTTTTGTATATCCAGAGAGGAGGCATTTTCCCAATTATGCACCGAAACATAACACCTGATGAATTGTGAACAAAGTATTCATAGAAATTGTATGAGCTTTTAGCCGACTATAAAAAAGACATGCAGTTACAAATTCTCAGAAATGCAAAAACAAAAACAGACATGGTGGTCTCAAATTATTTGAATCCTAGTGATAATAATTTTGAATTATGTTACTGCCAACCCAAGGAGAAATTTGCAGACAAGTGCATGTATTCCGGATGTTCACCAAAGAAGCTGACTGTAATAATTATGTTACATCCCAAATTTGGTTACTCAACACCATCGTTACATGCATCTTTTACATCAAACATATTATTTTATACTTTTTTTTAAGTGGATTTTTACACTTAATTAGAAAACTCTATTTGCGTTTGGCTACAAATAATTTGCATCAAGTGACACCATTTTCAAGAAATAGTTATTATGTGCATCACATTCTTTACAGACCAAGAAGTAAATTAAAACATCTATGTTTAACAGTAACATCTTGGTATGTCAGAATATGCAGTGTGCTTACCTTTATAGAATCGAAACACGCTGTCACACGTCCACTTTGAACTTCCACGTGTGGCGGCGGATGTGCAAATTTACATTCTGTGTCACTCCGTGTGCATTTATTCCTTTGAAATTCCCGACACACCTCAAGTGTCAACCATCTTGAATCTTTAGCATTGGCGGCTGCCGCTAAATTCAAAACTGCTGGGTTAACCATAGCCATTCCAAATATGGATGAAAGACGGGGTGTCAAAAACGACTAAAATTATATGGAACACAAATATGGTGAAAATGAACTTATAACTTCCGGTTGTTCACTCAAATATAGAAAACAACAGAACAGTGTCCGACTGCTTGGATGAACAACAAACGAGTGTATGGTACAATTCACTACTAAAGCATAAATCCGAGATCTTAAGAGGGTATTGATGAACTCTGTCTGTTACATTGTCTGCGTAATATGTAGGTCTTGATGCAGCTCAATATCTGCAAATAGAAAATAGAGCACATTTTGAAATAGTGAACGTCATGTCCATTTATTTAAAAGCAAGAAGGGGCCATCAGCATATATGCAATGAAGTCTAACACACAATTGTTACATTAAACAAATTTTTTTTTACTTAAATGGAGTCTTAGCACCACTTTGCCGATCCAGCATAATCCTTTTTTAACAAGTTCCCAGAAACATTGTTACATTCAATGTTTTAAGTTAGACCTTAATATGTATTTATATACTGACAGATACAGTCTATACATTTGAAGTGTTAGAGAACATTCAAGCACACTATTTGGGTAACTGACATTTAACAATTATGTCACAAGAAGTAACTTTTTTGAGCGCACTGAATGTGTGTGTACATTTTCTGCATAATTTAACAACTGAATCAGGAAAATCAAGCTACACTGCCAATTTCAACCTTGTACAAACTGTTGAATGAATACCTAATGTGCACCCTTATCGGTCAATCTTGCCCGCACACTGAAAATAAGTGACACTTTGTAACAAACTCTTTTTTTTTAAAATGGCAAATGAGAGTACCATCCACAATATAAACTACAACCATTCAGAGAGATTTCCCAATGGTTAAGAACAATTTAAATTTATTAATTGTCATTTACCCTTATTTTTCTGAAAATCATAATTATGAACACAACAATTTTAATTAAACTGCATAAAATCGTGTAAACAAATGTTGTAAATTTTTATTATTTTAAATTTTGTAACAACATGGCTTAATGTGTAAACAAATGCAATTAATTTTATTTTTTAAATTGCATGTCATTATGCAATTCAACATTCCAAATGCAGGCATTAAACATAAAATATTGTACACAAACTAAAAGATAAATTTATCAATCAAAACAAAACCAACATTATTTCATTTAATAAACTGAGAAAGTGAAAATAACATCACCTCAAAACAATATCCATAAAACGTTGCCAACTCATACACTAAACTCACATCAAACTGTATTTTCTAAACAAATTTGTGAAACTGTTCACACAAATCTCCGCATTAGGATTTCACTTCCTGTTTGTGCGTCAAGAGTTTAAGTTTCAGTCCTCGCTAATTCACACAAAAAGATCAAGGAAATTAAAGCTGGAAAATTCAGAAGACGATAGCGACCCAATGCAAAACTGCCTCACATACCCGCATACAATCACTTCCTGCACCACAAGTACCCACCATAAAATGCAAAATAACATCCACTTTCGATATTAGCTGCAGACTGGTTTACAAAAAGATCGTAATCCCCACTGCGCACTGTTGCACACATCTCCCGCTCTCTCGTCTATTACAAATCAGACATATTCCCTAAGTGACACGAGAATTCTCATCTGCCTCTACCAACGGGAAGACATGCATCCAATATTTCCCCTTCTATCTTAACACACTATCACCCCACAAGACAATCACCTAGCTTTCACTTCTATCTACTTCACACTACTTTTTTTTATACTTTCTTACATTCATCTTACCTCCCTACAGTTGTAGTTTTCGCAAAAATATGTTACCAACTATGTGGCATTGGCTGGCAGAAAGAAACACAATTATCCTAATGAATGCAAAATGAGTCACAAGTATAAAACTGTAATTCCAAGATTAATAAGGAACACCATCTTGCAACCATGTTATATGCGATTTCTTAGTATTGCTTGTTGAGTACTGGAGGCATTTGACAAGTGATAGAAAATATGCAGGCTCTTTATATAAAGAAAACCAGCAAATTATCAATCACGCAAGTCTAGTCTTGAAAAAAAAATTCCTAGAAGAACAGACTTAAAACATGAGGTTAATGGGAAATTAAACATCATATTGGCACTAACTGAGAAAAGTTAATTCCAACATAGCTATTACCGTGTTTTACCTATAAAAAAATGATATTTTATGAGAGATACTTTTTATGTACAAACTGAGTTACATCTTGTGGATGGCCCACTTTTAAAAGCCCATGATTTCTAGACATAATGGTGAACCTTGACTTTTTATGCCCCCGGCATCTCGATGCCGGAGGCATATTGTGATCATCATGTCCATCCTTCCGTCCGTCCTTCCGTCCGTGACAAGGTTAAGTATATTTTACCGTTTCGTCTAGCACCAACACCGCTTACTACAACACTTTGATACTTACACAGTTGTTGCTTATGACCATTCCCTTTCCACCCCAAGCACCCAACCTCACTTTGACCTTGATCTTGACCTAATTTGGACTTATAATAATTCAAAAGTGCCATTTCTTGTTTAATAGATTTTACCGTTTCGTCTAGCACCAACACCGCTTATTACAACACTTAGATATTTACACAGTTGTTACTTATGACCGTTCCTAATCTACCCATATCACCCAACCTCACTTTGACCTTGACCTTGACCTAATTTGCACTTAGAATAATTCAGATTTTACCATTTCTTCTAGCACCAACACCGCTTGCTACAACACTTAGATATTTACACAGTTTTTACTAATGACCGTTCCCAATCCACCCAAATCACTCAACCTCACTTTGACTTTGATCTAATTTGGACTAAAAAATGGGCTACCCAGCACCAACCGGGGGGGGGGGGGAGGCATGTGCTTATCAAACACAGAATCTTTTAAAGTATGATGGTGTATGTTTAGATATATAAGGCAATACACCAAGATTTGTTGAGGGAAATATAATGAGGAATGCGGAAAACTTATAAGGTATGTTGACAGAAATAGCTGATATGTTGAGAAAAGGGGGATAATAATGTTTAGAGTTTAGGTTACAATATACTAATTCCAATCCTTATGTAATTTAATGTAAAAGCGATAACTTTAACAAAAAATAAATGCAACATTTTGCACATAGGGACCCTCATAACCATACCTTTTCTTAAAGAGCATTCTATGCTGAATTAATTTAAGCAATCAAAAGGGTATATCATGTATTATGTAAGAAAGAACTCGACACCAAATAAAGTTGACTGTTTTATCACCATCTTTTTAGCGGCTACTTTCTAGTTGAATGTAACCTGCCTCAGCGCCTAGTTGAATGTAACCCGCCTCAGCGCAAGTGTCATACTGTAGTCTCCAATCCCAAAACATATCAGTGATTTATTTGTGCATACCAATGCTTACCCTACCAACATCTCCAAAAAGGAAGTGTCCAAACATACAAACATGTCTTCGCGTTAAACTTGTTGATTTATTTAGAGAGTACAGCCCTACATGACATATTTATTTAGTGTATTGTGACCTAAAAGGGAGATAATTGTGTTTAGAGAAAAGGGGATAATAATGTTTAGAGTAAAAGGGAGATAATTGTGTTTAGAGAAAAGCGGATAATAATGTTTAGAGTAAAAGGGAGATAATTGTGTTTAGAGAAAAGGGGAGATAATTATGTTGAGGAAAAGGGAGTTAATTATGTTTGGAAAAAAGGGAGCTTATTATGTTGAGAAGAAAAGGGAGCTGAGTGTATTAAGAGACAAAATGAGATAATTGTGTTGAGAGGAAAACGAAAAGGGAGCTAATTATGTTGAGACAAATAAAGAGAAAATTATGTTGACAGGAAAAGGGAGATATGCCTGTTAAGAAAAAAATTGGAGGTAATAACATATAGAAAAAGGGGGATAATTATGTTGACAGGAAAGGGAGCTAATTATGTTGAGAGGATAGGGTGATCAGCCTGTTGTGAGGAAAAGGAAGATAATTGTATTGAGAGGAAAAATGAGCTAATTATGTTGACAGGAAAAGGGAGATAAGCCTGTCATGAGGAAAAGTGAGATACTTATATTGAGAGGAAAGGGAACTTATTATGTTGAGAGGAAAAGGGAGATAAGCCTGTTGTGAGGAAAAGGGAGATTATTATGTTGAGAGAAAAAGCTAGCTTATCATTTTGAGAGAAAACGGGACATCAGTCTGCTTAGAGTAAAGGGAGATAATTATAATGAGAGGAAAGGGGAGATAATAATTTATGTTCAGAGAGGAAAAGGGAAATAATAATGTTGATTGGTTAGAGGTAGATTTGGAGATCTGTTGAGTTAAAGATGCCTTGTATGTTGTGTAGAAGGTATGCTGAGGGAAACAGAGACATGATACAGGGCTAATACAGACTGGTGAAACCTTAATTCTATGATTTTTCCATGATTATTTGTTCTTTTCATCACACGGCTCAGTTTTCCATCCAAACATACTACCATTAGTCGCTCCAATTTTGAATTATATTTATTACATTCCAATGAATTTAATCATTTTATGAACTTATATGCGCACTTCTTACGATACTGTCTACTTTGAAGGACAATTTTCGAAAATTCCATGATTTTTCCAAGATAAAATCCAAATTATCCAGATTCCATGATTTTGCCCGACAAAGCACATTTTCCTTGACTTTTCCAGGTCAGTATGAATCCTGTAAGAATGTTGAGAGATGTCTGTGCATGTTCAACAATTGTATATAAGTAATATAATCGAGGCATATTGTGGGAAAACCGGGCTTAATGCTTTTGCGTAAAGTGTCATCCCGGATTAGCCTGTGCAGTCCGCACAGGCTAATCCCGGACGGCACTTTATGCCTGCAGTGGATTTATGTTTAGAAGATACTTCCTTGAAACAGAGAATACCATAAAAGCGGAAAGTGGCATCCTGGATTAGCCTGTGTGGACACTGCACAGGCTAATCCAGGACGACACTTTACGCACTTGCATTAAGCCCCGTTTTCCCACGACACGCCTCTATTATATGTTGGTAGTTTTACAATTAACCTTGGTTAATACATTTATCCAGTTAACATATGTGCAAGCAATATTGTATTAATAGGATGGTGACAGCTTAACATTTAGTATTTTTCTTATATTTCCTCAAAGCTGAGTGATTATAAAATATATTTTTATGTGTCTGCAAAGTTGTTACATATTTTGTAAGACAACCACCTACACAGTTTCCATTGCAGAGAAAAAAATATGCTTTACGTTCAATTGTTTCCGCCTCTAATAACTTGTAGAAGACCTGAAAATAAAATATCTCATCATGACTTCAATTAATATCAATAATTATTATGGTTTCCATACCCAGCTAATTAATTAACCTATTCAGAAATCCAGTCTGCGCCAGTTTAATTTGAAACTCAGTTATGTGTGAACCAAAATAAACCAATTAAAAATCAGTTGCCATTTAAATTTAATGCAATGTGATAGAATTTAAATCTCAAGTTTTCCTAAAAAGAAATATAGTTTAAATTGGATGAAAAATATATTGACTATGGACGGTATATGAAGTTATAAGTGAAGGAAAACTTATATATAAGTGGAAAACTATACACCAAAATATATTTTAACAAAGATGTTGCTGGTTCAAAAAATAAAAAATATAAGCACTATATATTGTCCTATAAAATTACCAAAAAGAACATAATAACAATTACAATACGCATTTTATGTATACTACGGTAAATCTGCAAAACAATGAAATTGCTTCCAGCTAAAAGCAAATTTGTGTGATGCAATTAACAAAACCTATAAAGAGATACTTGGCCAATCCTCCATGAAGTTGACCATTTACCAAATAATAAAAAAATAATAATTCCCTACCTACCTACCCTATTTTTGGGGGGCATGTAACCCGAAACAAACATAATTTTTTTTAAGCCTAAGTGAAAAACAGAGTGCACTCAGGTCTTGCAGAGACAATTAGATTGTTTGGTTTTTTCTCAACTGCGTTATGTATATAACAATACAACAACAAGAGGGCCATCCTTGATCGCCCAAAGCGCTCACCTGAGACCTGGTACAGATGAAGACGTCTCATACTCTTGTGACAGGTTTGAAAATTAAGGTATCTGAACAATACACAGTGGGAGCAGGATCAATTTTGATTTAAAACATCGGTAAGTGCAATGGGCTAACTAAAGTATGAGTTGGGTAGTGGATGTGCGTTTTAATGCAAATGGTTCTCAAATCATTTTTCTCGATATTCTTACCTGACCCTTTTTCATTAAGTCCTTGACAATTCTGGAAAATGCACAAACAGTAGATTTTTATGTCTTTTTCGCAAACAGTTTTGGAAAACTAGTTGGAATGCAATAATTGCGATGGCTGTGCTATAAGGTAAAGTTTTTCTTTTTCTCTGATAATTTTCTGTCCATGTTGCATGTACAAATAACTGCATGCAAGTCTTGCAACTGTTGGAAATCAAATGTGCAAGCCAATCATTGATAACTTATTGATGTGTTTTTCCAAACACAAGGGGCAATAACTCTGGTGTTTCTGGCCCGATCATGCTTATATTCTACTTCACCTGTAGTCTTACGTTCATAGACAAACTGTACACGATTGGTGAAGATTGGATGAAAAATGAAGTCTCTATCCTGAATAATGTCCATTTGTGCATATTTTTTTCACAAACAAAGGGCAATAACTCTGGTGTTTCTGGTCCAATCTTGCTTATATTCGACTTCACCTTTAATCTTATGGTCATAGACAAACTGTGCAAGATTGGTAAAGATTGGATGAAAAATGAAGTCTCTATCCTGTATAATGTTCATGTTTGCAATAACTCTGGTGTTTCTGGTCCGATCTTGCTTATATTCTACTTCAACTGTAATCTCATGGTAATAGACACACTGGGCAAGATTGGTGAAGATTGGATGAAAAATGTCTCTCTCTATCCTGAATAATGTCCTTTTTGTATATTTTATTAATAAACAAAGGGCAATAACTGAACACAATCTGGCCCATTTTTGACGTCTGCTGAGATTTGATGGTCATACACAAACTGTGAAAGTTTGGTTAAGATTGGATGGAAAATAAAATCTATACGTTGGAAAAGGGCACTTTTGCACTTTTTTTTGCATGAAAAAAGGGCAATAACTCTGGTGTTCCTGGTCCATTTGGGCCCATTATCGAACTCGTTTAAGATTTTATGGTCATGCACAAACTGTGCAATTTTGGTCAAGATTGAATAAAAAATGTAGTCTTCATCGCGATAACGGTCCAAATTGTTGACGGCACCTTGACGCCCGAAGGACGGATGCCGCCGGAGATATACCAATATCCCCTATACCAATAGCTTACCGAGCACTTCGTGCTCAGGTGAGCTAATAAAATACAAAAATATATACTAGCATTTTGGAAACATAATCATCTAAAGATCTTTCCATGTTTTGTCATGAACTGAAATATTTGCTTTGTTCATAAACAAATAAATAAATCTGTATATCAAAATGCCTTGTTTATGTGTTGAAATGAAAATGAAATAAAATCAGTCTCTGTTGCTTATCTTTTATTAAATTAATAAGAAATATTGATGGATATTAATCAAGTCATATTAATAATATACTGAAGTTTACCAGCTTGAAAATCCATTTAATATTTATGTTTACCTGTTATTAAAATCCATTCAGATTCATATATCAAACACTATAATTGAATAAACCACAAAACAGAATAATTCAACTGTATATTCACCGTCAACCAATCAAATAAATCCTTTTTAAAGTTCAGAGCTTCTTATCTCCAATTTTGAAACACAGATCACACTTAGAGATTTCTATTAATTTAAACTGATCTAAATAAGCAGCTCTTCACATCAACTAATCATTAATATTTTCTATTGAAATGAACACGATTTTAGCCAACATAAAAAATGCTCCACCTCGTATTACAAAACAAGATAAAAGAGTTTTACTTCAATAACTTATTTTAACAGACATAACAACGCCATAAATTATACATATTCACCCTCTGTTTATAGCTCAGTTGTACATCCTTTCACTACGAATCCGATTTGTAATTTTTTTTAGTGACTATGTCATTATGATTTTAATACTCTCTACGGATCACCGAACACAAACTGGCGAGACTGGTTTATGCGTTACTGCGTCTGACTTTCTCTGTCACAGCAATGTTAACTCTCGCCTGCTACTCACAAACCGTTTTTCTTCATTTTATCGACTTTAAATTTCAAAAGTGTGTGATTAAATCACAGACATCAACAGTGCTTTGTTGTGCACATTATTGATTAGGAATCAAACAGAATACTTCTCAGAGCCATTTGATTATCTGTCATGCTAACCTTGTCGTTCTTGTTACAGATGTCAAGCATCATGCACCCAGCCAGGTGACTCAGAGTAGGATTTGTTTTCATTAAATGCAAGCTTCTGATGACCTCAGAAGTGATCTGTATGACCTAAAAGCTTGTCAAAAAGCATGGCAGGTACCTACATTATAATGTGACATTGTTTGGTTTCCACCTGGGCTCTCAAGCATTTTGATGTTGTTGTTGCTGTGACTGTAAGCCCTGATTGCAATGTAACAGTTTTTCATTGGCACACTTTTCTTGCTACTTATTATCCAGTGTGTGTTTGTGTGGGGGGGGATACTAAATTTTATTGTATGGCAAAATTAAAGTTCAACGCATCTTGGAGATTGATAATTACAAAAAATCCATGAATGCTCAAACAAAAATACAACCATGGAACACAACAAGAACACTAAATCACAAGAGAAAAATACTCCTACAGTGGTGCACAATATTTCAAAGAAAGCACAAATCCACTATGGAACATGGGGAAACTCATAACACTTTAGCACATAATAAAAAATCTCCATTAATATTACATAACGCCCCATGCTGAATGGAAACAGGAAGTTTGCCTACAACATAAACCAGTTCCACCAAACAATCAGTTACAATTTTCTGGAATGCCATCACAAACAATAATATTCCAATCTCAAATCTCCATTTTCCCAAGCAATTCAACATCCCATGAAAAGATGTAATTGTTTATCCATTCACCAGTTATATGTTACACCGGGCATATTTCCTGCTTTAATTGCCAATAAACAAAACAAACAATGCCATTTGTACAGCACATACTTTATTTTTAAAAGCTATTTTCATTTTTAATATGCCTGACACATGGCTGGGAATCGATTCATTTGGCTAATTCCTCCAGACACACAAACATGGAGTCTCATGATTGGGAACGGTTTGTTTGGTATGACACAGCTACTGCCAGGAAGATTAGGAATTCAATTGATTTTGAATCGATTAGAATGATCTGGAAATGAATTGACTGATCTGCAATTGAAGTGACTGATCTGGAATTGAATAGATTTTTCTGGAAATGACTTGACTAATCAAGGAGTGGATGAAATGATTATGGAATTGGGTCCAATGATCCGGAAGTGATTTGACTGATCTAGACTTGATTGGAATTGAATCAACTGATCTGTAATTCATATGGAATTGAATGATCTAGAAAAGGATTTGACTGACCTGGCATTGAATTTGGGTGAAATGGAATTGAATTTACTTATCTGCAGTTGAATCAACTGGTCTGGAATTGGAAATGGATAATAAACTGACAGATCTAGAATTGAATTGCCTGATCTGGAAATGAACTGATTAATCTGGAATTTGATTAAATAGATCTGGACTGAATTGACTGATCTTGAATCTTGATTTGACTGATGAGGAATTAAATTCAACTGACCTGAAATTGACTCACCAGATCTGGACTGAAATGACTGATCTGGAATCCAATTGGACTGATAAGAGATTGAATTATTTTATCTGGAATTGTAATTTTTTTTTATTTTTTCATACAATACCAATACTTCACCTATCATTCCAATATTTCATATTGTATCACCCTTTACACTGTATCACTGGTATCTGTTGTATCACTCTTTCACACTCTGCCATCTGCTGTCTATAATAATCCACCTGTGTGCTATACTAGACTCATCCATGCTTCTTAATAAATCAAAGCCAACAGCCATAAAAGTGTCATGAAAAAACCAACACTTTTTAAAACTGGCAGTTAGTTTTGAATTGTTTTTCAGTGTAGCTGTCTAAGATCACTTTTGACCCAGATTTTCTTGTGATAATTATGCAGCGGGAAAATTGAATGCCAATAGAAATGGGCAAATTTTCTAATTCTAGGAAATGCAAACTTCAAACAATGGTTTAATGTATACCAATAACTGTTGCATACTTTTGGGGAATAAAAATTTACATAATTGTTTACATAAGCGGTTAAAATGAAGTTATAAACATATCCTCGCGTATACTCTAGAACTGAGGCTAATTATGAACGTATTTTCTCATTGGATGCCATAAACAGAATGATATATTCATTCACGTAACGAAATAAATATTTTGTTTAGCCTACATTTATATAAGCGTTACGCTCTATAAATAGCAATTGTGCAATGTTGCCATGCATAAATCTCCCTCGCAGTGTTGCCGTTCCATGTAGCCATTGATTCTAGCGAGTTCATCGCATTCCACAAAAAGTAGTGGCATTCTAAAAATAGCGCGCGTAGCTAGCAACGGCTGTATAGCTGTATTAATATACTCGTACATGCATAAATAATAGCGTTCAGAGAATCATAAACCTAAAAATTTCAATAAATGTGAAATTTATATTATAAACTTGCTGTTAATTTGATTTAAAATTGTGGTTACGATTTATTAACGATTATTTATAATTGCATCTTTCTATCAACTTCTCCAGTAGATGTTATTTAATCTGTAAAACGTTGCTACATTTTCTATAGATAAAATGTTATGAAAGAAGATTCGGAATATGTCGAATTGTTATTCGCGTAGCATGAATACACAATTTGCAATACTAATTATACACAGGAACCCTTGATATATCATATTTCTACTGATATAATTTAAAATCGTCATAGTCTAATGAATTTTTATGTTTGCATTATCAAAAAATAAAGTCTTAACATTTCAAAAATCGCTGAATGCTCCCTGACTATTGCTTTTTATTGGGATACACAGGGTACATGCTTATTTGACTTCAAATCGTTATTATATTAGATAACTAACATGAAGGGTATATTACCGGTACTATAAATAACTATATAGACTCGTCTGATACATAATAATTTTCCCGAAATTATTTTCTTACATTGTTAATTTGTTAAATTGGCTTGACAAAGTCAGATAACAATTATGTTAACCTAAATTATTTTGGTTATTCATATATTACTTGTGGAAACATGGAGTTGTATGATTGGTTTATTCACGGCATAGATATTAATTATAATTCTATTTAATTTTTAAATGTATAAATTTATCTCAAATTAACTTTTGGGTCCGAGAAGTTTTCTTATAGTGTCCGAAAAATCTGGGGTCCAATAAGTCCCCTAATATTGGTGGGGAACAAAAAATCTTGAATCTGAGAAGTCACGTAACCTATCATCTTGGCCGTCTGTTTAGGTAATCTTTAAATGACATCTCAATATTAATTTCAACGCCGATTGTCTTTTTTAAAGACATTTCTTGTTAAGGCTGAACTTAGACATTGGTTTTCCCATGGCTTACTTGTCAGAAACCACAAGTCCCTTCTGTCAAAATTAATAATGTTACAAGCAAGACAACTAGGAAACCATATACTTCATGCTGATAAGAAAACATATGGCAATCAAGCTAGAATTTATACTAGTAATGATATACCAATCTCAGAAACTGACACTTTTGAATTAAAGAATGCAAACAGATTATTGATGGAAATCCATGTGACAAAAGCAACATAAAACATACCAATATACACTGGTATATGCTGACATACGCTAGGGGTACATAAGGCATAGGTTGTACATGTTGCAAGCACAGTCGCATACGGTTGGATGGCACACATAGAGACAATTTTTTTTTTGGAGCATGCTTAAAAGTTTTGTGCATACTAGAACATGATTTATACGTTAGGCATACGCCTGACAAATGCTGAATACGCGACTTACACCAGAGGTACGTAACTCATTGAGTACGCTGGTCATATGTTGGTCATACGCTGGCATGATGATATACCATACAGCTAGCGTCTTGATAGCGCATGAGTAATGTACATAGAAAGTATGACTGACATATTTAACGTACAGCTAGTGTATGATTAGCACATGGCCAGCATAATGCTGGTCATACGCTACCCATACAACAATCATGGTTCAATATGGTAAGCATACGAACAATTTTGTATTTTAAGGGGCTTTTTGTGCTTATTAAAACTATTTTTTTAAATGTCATACGCAACTCATACGTTTCTTACATATGCAATAGTGTGACACTGGGCCTTTACCAGAGATAATTTGGTCAACCAGTATCATATACAATGGCATGGCAAATCTTTATATGACCGCATTTGATTTGTTCACTATGGCTGCTGCATCTTTTAATTTTATTACACTGATGATTTTCAATTACTAACTTGCCAATTACAGTCATCATGCTTATATCTAGCCATCCAATTTGCAATCCGTGAGTAGGAGTTGATACAAAAAATTACCTTTAAAAATGAAAACAACACTATAAAACTCTGTTCAAACATGTTTTAATTAGACACGCCCATACACCATCTCTTAATGTGTTCATGCCTATGATAAATTAATCTGAAGCCGATTTTATTAGTTTGGCTGATAAAAGATCATAATTTCTTCCTGTTCAATTTAGAGAAGACGAAAACATGTTGTCAACAGCAATAACATGGCCAAACATCAATCAGTCAACACTAACTTAACCAAACATCAATCAGTCAACACTAACTTAACCAAACATCAATCAGTCAACACTAACTTAACTGCTGAGGTTCTGCATTTTTAAAACAAAAGCCTCAGCAAAAATGATTGTTACAGCTTTTGAACCTATTTAATTCACCCCCAGCACATGTATGCTCCAGGTTGCTACAAAGCATGGTACTTTGCATGTTACAATGTACAGTGGGTGGGCACGATGTACACATTTCACATCGGTTCTGTGAGACCGCTTGACACTTTTCAGAACTCGTCATAGCATCTAGAAACTATAGAGTAATCATGCGTTTGCAACACTCATTAATCATTTATAGAAATGTAGGCAATATACTGACGTATTCAAGCATCCACCGCTGAAATGCTAATAAAGAAAGCTGTGAACGAACTTCATAATTGGCATCTCACACTAGCAACAAGCAGCCAGACACATTATTCAGACCAAGCCAAAGGCCAAACTTAAGCATTACATACATTTAACATCACCTTAGTTCAATAACACAATATCTGCAATGGAAAATATCAGCACTTATTGAGTTCTTGAACTAAGGTGACAAATTTATCAGGAATGTCTTGGGAAACACGGTCTTAATGCATATGCATGTGCATTTCGTCCCAGATCAGCCTGCGCAGGGACGACACTTTCACCAACAGTGGATTTATGTTCAGAAAAGACTTTCTTAAAACAGAAAGTACCATAAAAGCGGAAAGTGTCGTCACGCACAGGCTGATCCGGGACGACACTTTACGCAGATGCATTAAGCCCCAGTTTCTCACAACACGCCTCATATGTATTACATACCAAACCAAAATGAGTTACATATTATTTAAACAAGTCCAGAAATAGCATTCTCTACCTGCATGGTGACATTATAGTTCATGCAGGTCATGATTGTTTTGTTTAAAGAGCCCATATAGATCTATACAATATATTATATAGCGCGTACAAAGAAAAACAGGAAAAAAGTACTGTAGAACATGTGCTGAAAACTGGATAATGAAGTTAATATTTATAATCCTGAAACAATTTTTTAAAGTACAGTCATGAAAATGCCCATACAAGTTATTATAAGTTAAATTATTTTTAATATGTTATTTTTAAGATTGTTGTCTAAGTTTATGTTATTTTGTCATTTTAATATACTAGGGGAAATATATTTGATATAAAAAATCCTTACAAAGGCCCTTTCAAAAATGAAAATACAATAATGTTTACAGTCTATAGCTTGTCATTCCACAGGGATGTTGCCATGTCACAAACCAATCAGCTACTAGACAGTAACACAATACCTACAAAATAATCTAGGAACCACTTTTCCCAAGGTTTACCTTCACACAATTTGTTGGTATTAAAAGCCTAAGGCAACAACACCAACTAGAAAGCTATCCTTGTGCTTCATAAGCGTTTTAAGACTCTAAACCATTCTGACAGAAAACGGGAATTAATAAGGATCGTCTTGACACGAGACATCACTTCTGATATTTGCAAACACATGTTTCGGGCTTCATTGTTATTTTACAAATCCTCCGAACATAACATCAATCACTGAATCCCCAGGAACAGTCTAACGTATTTCCTTTGTTCCGAATGAGTCTCTCATTTAACAAACGCTCGTGTATATATCTGACTGTAACCTATCAAACGCTCGTGTATATATCTGACTGTAACCTATCAAACACTCGTGCATATATCTGACTGTAACCTGTCAAACGCTCGTGTATATATCTGACTGTAACCTATCAAACGCTCGTGTATATATCTGACTGTAACCTATCAAACGCTCGTGTATATATCTGACTGTAACCTATCAAACGCTCGTGTATATATCTGACTGTAACCTATTCCCCTTCCTGTGCCAAAGTAAGGCTTCCAACCCAGTTGTCAGTGACACTGGTTGCGGAAGATGCCTGATGTATCGTCGTTTGCTCAAATTGAGTCTCTCATTTAACAAACGCTCGTGTATATATTTCACTGTAACCTATCAAACGCTCGTGTATATATCTGACTGTAACCTAACAAACGCTCGTGTATATATCTGACTGTAACCTAACAAACGCTCGTGTATATATCTGACTGTAACCTAACAAACGCTCGTGTATATATCTGACTGTAACCTATTCCCTTCCCGTGCCAAAGTAAGGCTTCAAACCCAGTTGTCAGTGACACTGGTTGCGGAAGATGCCTGATGTATCGTCGTTGTTCAAATTGCGTCTCTCATTTAACAAACGCTCGTGTATATATTTGACTGTAACCTATCAAACGTTCGTGTATATATCTGACTGTAACCTATCAAATGCTCGTGTATATATCTGACTGTAACCTGTCAAACGCTCGTGTATATATCTGACTGTAACCTATCAAACGCTCGTGTATATATCTGACTGTAACCTATCAAACGCTCGTGTATATATTTGACTGTAACCTATCAAACGCTAGTGTATATATTTGACTGTAACCTATCAAACGCTAGTGTATATATCTGACTGTAACCTATCAAACGCTCGTGTATATATCTGACTGTCTGACTGTAACCTGTCAAACGCTCGTGTATATATCTGACTGTAACCTATCAAACACTCGTGTATATATCTGACTGTAACCTGTCAAACGCTCGTGTAATATATCTGACTGTAACCTGTCAAACGCTCGTGTATATATCTGACTGTAAGCTGTCAAACGCTCGTGTATATATCTGACTGTAACCTGTCAAACGCTCGTGTATATATCTGACTGTAACCTGTCAAACGCTCGTGTATATATCTGACAGTAACCTGTCAAACGCTCGTGTATATATCTGACTGTAACCTGTCAAACGCTCGTGTATATATCTGACTGTAACCTGTCAAACGCTCGTGTATATATCTGACTGTAACCTGTCAAACGCTCGTGTATATATCTGACTGTAACCTGTCAAACGCTCGTTTTATATATCTGACTGTAACCTGTCAAACGCTCGTGTATATATCTGACTGTAAGCTGTCAAACGCTCGTGTATATATCTGGCTGTAACCTATCAAACGCTCGTGTATATATCTGACTGTAACCTATCAAACGCTCGTGTATATATCTGACTGTAACCTATCAAACGCTAGTGTATATATCTGACTGTAACCTGTCAAACGCTCGTGTATATATCTGACTGTAACCTGTCAAACGCTCGTGTATATATCTGACTGTAACCTATCAAACGCTCGTGTATATATCTGACTGTAACCTGTCAAACGCTCGTGTATATATCTGACTGTAACCTGTCAAACGCTCGTTTTATATATCTGACTGTAACCTGTCAAACGCTCGTGTATATATCTGACTGTAACCTGTCAAACGCTCGTGTATATATCTGACTGTAACCTGTCAAACGCTCGTGTATATATCTGACTGTAACCTGTCAAACGCTCGTGTATATATCTGACTGTAACCTATCAAACGCTCGTGTATATATCTGACTGTAACCTATCAAACGCTCGTGTATATATCTGACTGTAACCTATCAAACGCTAGTGTATATATCTGACTGTAACCTATCAAACGCTAGTGTATATATCTGACTGTAACCTATCAAACGCTCGTGTATATATCTGACTGTAACCTATCAAACGCTCGTGTATATATCTGACTGTAACCTGTCAAACGCTCGTGTATATATCTGACTGTAACCTATCAAACGCTCGTGTATATATCTGACTGTAACCTGTCAAACGCTCGTGTAATATATCTGACTGTAACCTGTCAAACGCTCGTGTATATATCTGACTGTAACCTGTCAAACGCTCGTGTATATATCTGACTGTAACCTGTCAAACGCTCGTGTATATATCTGACTGTAACCTGTCAAACGCTCGTGTATATATCTGACAGTAACCTGTCAAACGCTCGTGTATATATCTGACTGTAACCTGTCAAACGCTCGTGTATATATCTGACTGTAACCTGTCAAACGCTCGTGTATATATCTGGCTGTAACCTATCAAACGCTCGTGTATATATCTGACTGTAACCTATCAAACGCTCGTGTATATATTTGACTGTAACCTATCAAACGCTCGTGTATATATCTGACTGTAACCTGTCAAACGCTCGTGTATATATCTGACTGTAACCTATCAAACGCTCGTGTATATATCTGACTGTAACCTGTCAAACGCTCGTGTATATATCTGACTGTAACCTGTCAAACGCTCGTTTTATATATCTGACTGTAACCTGTCAAACGCTCGTGTATATATCTGACTGTAACCTGTCAAACGCTCGTGTATATATCTGACTGTAACCTGTCAAACGCTCGTGTATATATCTGACTGTAACCTGTCAAACGCTCGTGTATATATCTGACTGTAACCTGTCAAACGCTCGTGTATATATCTGACTGTAACCTGTCAAACGCTCGTGTATATATCTGACTGTAACCTATCAAACGCTCGTGTATATATCTGACTGTAACCTATCAAACGCTCGTGTATATATCTGACTGTAACCTATCAAATGCTAGTGTATATATCTGACTGTAACCTGTCAAACGCTCGTGTATATATCTGACTGTAACCTATCAAACGCTCGTGTATATATCTGACTGTAACCTATCAAACGCTCGTGTATATATTTGACTGTAACCTATCAAACGCTAGTGTATATATCTGACTGTAACCTATCAAACGCTCGTGTATATATCTGACTGTAACCTGTCAAACGCTCGTGCATATATCTGACTGTAACCTGTCAAACGCTCGTGTATATATCTGACTGTAACCTATCAAACGCTCGTGTATATATCTGACTGTAACCTATCAAACGCTCGTGTATATATCTGAATGTAACCTATCAAACGCTCGTGTATATATCTGACTGTAACCTATCAAACGCTCGTGTATATATCTGACTGTAACCTATCAAACGCTCGTGTATATATCTGACTGTAACCTATCAAACGCTCGTGTATATATCTGACTGTAACCTATCAAACGCTCGTGTATATATCTGACTGTAACCTATCAAACGCTCGTGTATATATCTGACTGTAACCTATCAAACGCTCGTGTATATATCTGACTGTAACCTATCAAACGCTCGTGTATATATCTGACTGTAACCTAACAAACGCTCGTGTATATATCTGACTGTAACCTAACAAACGCTCGTGTATATATCTGACTGTAACCTATTCCCCTTCCTGTGCCAAAGTAAGGCTTCCAACCCAGTTGTCAGTGACAATGGTTGCGGAAGATGCCTGATTTATCGTCGTTTGCTCAAATTGCGTCTCTCATTTAACAAAGCCTTGTGTATATATTTGACTGTAACCTATTCCCTTCTCCGTCCCAAAATGAGGCTTCCGACCCAGAGGTCGGACAACTGTTGGAGAAGAAATCGGATTTAATGCCCAATTATAACAAATTAAAAAACTCAAAAGGACGTCAAGAATTCACCAATTGACTGTAAAACTGACAGTAGTAATTAACAAAGCCACATAAAATTGTGTAACTTCAGTCTACAAGAAACTGTATTATTTGTATTTTTTTATATAAATTCAGTATAATGATCAAAGTTTGCATCCAATTTAATTATGCTGTAACATTTGTGCAAATGTTCTATGATAATGATATTTGAAACAGTGTAGGCTTTTATAATTATGACTCATATTTTAGCATTTGACCACTTGTTTACTTCAAAAGATCAATGGAAAATGTATGACCATGTAAGAGAAAATATTTATAATGCAGATGGGCAAATATTACTGCAAGATTGACATTTATGTATAGTGTAACATATGAGCATTAATTTGTGAACGAAGAGCACACATATTTATATTAAAGGGACTATGTCAACAAAAAATCGGCTTCCTATTGCACTATAATTTATATTAATTGATAGAAATGCGTATTACTAAGACATGTGCATTAAATAAATAACAATAATATATTACAGAATAAGATATTTGCTATAAAAAAAAGAGCAAAAAAGCCTGAAAAAATTAAAACCCCAAGCCGGTATCGAACTTGCGAATTTGGAGCCATACGAAGAAATGACAGAAGACAGCGCTTTAACCAACTGCGCTATCATGCTCGGTACGGAGTTATTTGTTAACGATGGTTATACAAAATGCTTAAAGTTCTGACGTAAAAATGAAAACAGGAAAAGGGCCAAACAAACACGACCCATATTATAAATTGATTTTTATCTCAGAATGCGTACACTCTTTTTTCATTATACATATCCTTTTTTAACCGTCATTATATTTCAGTTTTAATATCTAAATTGCAGATTTTTTACAGAAATTGCACCCTGGAGGCCCTTTTCAACGACATAGTTCCTTTAAATGTTTCTACGATAACATACAATAATGTAACAATATGTTCTTAAAGGGTTTAGTATGAGTGTATAGTGTAAGCCATACTGATCAAGTCCTACATGCAATAGATAAGTAAATTATATGTGAAAATCCATAAGTTACACACATGAGTTATGAATATTTATGTAGCAAGTTCAATTGACATTCCTTATTTTCATTTGTACCATAGACACCAAATATCTTATATTTCTTGTTTCACCAACACCAGAAAAGGGAAGTGTGTCAAATAACTTTAAGAAGAGGAATACTCAGTTTGATAGAAGCCTTCATATTCCGTAAGTAAAAGATGCTTATTCCAGTACGGTTAGCAGGATAATTCAAGTATTGATCAACACGCAACAGCTGACGTTTCATACACAAAAGTGACCCAGCAACTAAAAAGGAAAACCTTTAATCGTGTTTTCCACATTCTGATTGGATTAGCCATGCTCTGAATATAAATTGATGGATTTGCTTGAATCTGTGCTTCACTTCATTTGCTTTGCCATACAGTTAAGCTGATCATCTATTCATGTGCCGACTGACTTGAAATTCAAACTTCCAACCCTAATGATTTTCTTAACTTTATTAGATTATATAAGGACACCAGAAATTGTGAAGTTGTACTTTAAAAAATGTACTTCTATTTACTAAGTAATTAATGGGAATTTCTGGTATCCATTTTCGTGTTGCTCGCTTGACGCAAGTTAATTATGCAAAGAAAACATTTCGGGACTATTATGAGCTGTCACATACTGAATAATAATAATGGATATTCTACATTAAATAATTAAAATATGTTGTTTTATTGTGACATGACATCTAGATCGTTCAGATTTATTTATGTATTGATGAAAGTGAAAATCCACAAATTGATAACAGGCTAACATACTTAAAATAATACATATGAGGCATGTTGTGGGAAACTCTGGCTTAATGCATGTGCGTAAAGTGTTGTCCTGGATTAGCCTGTGCAGTCCGATCAGGCTAATGTGGGATTACACTTTCCGCCTACAGTGGATTTATGTTTGAAGAGACTACATTGAAACAGAAAATGCCATAAAAGCGGAAAGTGTCGTCCGCACAGGCTAATCCGGGACGACACTTCACGCACATGCATTAAAGCTCGGTTTTCCCACGACACACCTCATATGCTTTATTAATGCTAGGTTCCAATTGTCGTGCACATGCCGTCACGAACGCCACGATAGGCCACTCGTAGCTGATTGTGGTCTTTCTATGAGATTTCAGGCTTGGATACGAAGTGATACAAGTCCATACATTATGTTTTGTGTTCGGTTGCGATCTGGTAACGATTCGTTAATTACAAGTGTCACAAGCTGTCACGGTTTGATCTCCAGTTCAGATACGATTCCATACGTTCTGCTGGGTTTGTTTCGATCGAGTCCACATTGGGTCTCGATCTCACACTATCATCACGAACATATTCCCCGAAATAGGACGTTCTAGTACGTGCAGATAAGTTCCAATACTCTAATCACGAATGAATGCGTTCTACGATTTGATACGATTGTGGTCGTGATGTCTTTCACGATCATGATCGATGGTGATCACAATTTAGAGCTACGACTAGATTCTTGCCTAAGATCGACCCCGGTCACCACAATTTTGGAATCACGATTAGATACAATTTGTTACCATGAAATACGATCTGATACCATGATCCAGATGGACAATTGATCGCAGTTGATCGTGTTAATCCTAGAACAGTTCAAATATTGTCTACGATAAACATGGTTGCCACCACTGACTTCAAGACCTGACAAGATCTAATAGGATTACCACGAATAGTCCACGATTAAGATTTCAATCGTGCCGTGAATCATGATAGTGGGAAACTAGCATAAAACACGAGGGCCATGATGGCCCAAGGCGCTCACCTGAGAATAGGTACAGATGAAGACCATACTGTTGTGATAGCTTTGAAAATTAAGGTATATGAACAATACACAAAGGCGGATAGGATCAATTTGATTTAAAACATCGGTTAGTTCAATGGGCTAACTAAAGTATGAGGTGGGTAGCGGATGTGCAGTGTTTTTGCTAATGGTTCTCAAATCACTTTTCTCAATATTCTTACTTGACCCTTTTTCAAAAAGTCAGTGACAATTCTGGAAAATGCAGAAACAGTAGATTTTGATGTCTTTTTCACAGACAGTTTTAGAGAACTAGTTGCAATGCGATAATTGCGATGGCTGTGCTATAAGGTCGAGTTTTGCTTTTTCTTTGATAAGTTTCTGTCCAATGATGATAAATGATGTTAATGCAGGCTCTGAAGAGATCAATATTGCAAATACAAATAACTGCATGCAAGGTTTGCAACTGTTTTCAATCAATGTTTATGGTCATACGCAAACTGTGTAAGTTTGGTAAACATTGAATACAAAATCATTGATAACTTGTTGATGATTTTTTCCTAACACAAGAGGCAATAACTCTGGTGTTTCTGGTCCAATCACGCTTTTATTCAACTTCACCTGTATTCTTACGTTCATAGACAAACTGTGCAAGATTGGTGAAGATTGGATGAAAAATGAAGTCTCTATCCTGAATAATGTCCATTTTTGTATATTTTTTCACAAACAAAGGGCAATAAATCTGGTGTTTCTGGCCCGATTTTGCTTATATTTTACTTCACTTTTAATCTTATGGTCATAGACAAACTGTGCAAGATTGGTGAAGATTGGATGAAAAATGAAGTCTCTATCCTGAATAATGTCCATTGTTGAATTTTTTTCACAAAGGGCAATAACTCCGGTTTCTGGTCCGATCTCGCTTATATTCCACTTCAACTGTAATCGCATGGTAATAAACAAACTGTGCAAGATTGGTCAAGTTTGGATGAAAAATGAAGTCTCTATCCTAACTAATGTCCTTTTTTGTATATTTTTTTTAATAAACAAAGGGCAATTACTCTGGCCCATTTTTGGCATCTGCTGAGATCTGATGGTCATTCACAAACTGTGAAAGTTTGGTTAAGATTGGATGGAAAATAAAGTCTTTATGTTGGAAAAAGGCATTTTTGCACTTTTTTTGCATGAAAAAGGGGCAATAACTCTAGATTTTATGGTCTTACACAAACTGTGCAAGTTTGGTTAAGATTGGATACAAAGTGAAGTCTCAAGGGTGATGATCAATGTGCATGCCTTCCAAAGTTAACATACTGCTAGTCCCATGTTGCCATGCTGCGTTGTATGGACGATGCAGTTATGTTTATAGCTCAAAGGTGGACGAATATCTACTTTGGTGTATGATAATAGAAACAAGTGTAATATTGTAACCGCAATCTTTTCTTGAAAATGTGACAAATTGACCTTAAGAGGAATGCATAGCAGCATGACAACATAAGATCAATTTGTAACGTTTTCAAGCAAACATAGCGGCAATAAATAACGTTGCTTCAATGATCATATCACAAAGCGAAAAGGCCTTCATACTTTGCACTATTTAACTATTACAGACCTTAACCTGTCCTCAGTTTCCAGATAATCTCTGAAAACCATAACTAATTGATACATCACAGAATGCCAGTGCGCACATCGATTTGCATCCTTGTATCTGGAATATAGAATTTTACTGACCATACTTACAAGTATCAAAACTGTACAGATTCCAAGGCCGTGTTAAGGTCAAGGCTGATTGGGATATGACTGGTTAGCAAATGTGACCAAAGCCCAAGCCATTCTCCGCATGTTAAAGGTTAAGTGAAGAGGAGAATGTACAATAAATTATGGCATGTGAGAAATCGTGAAGCAGCCACTTGGAATGATAATTACGCATTCCAGTCACATGTCTCCAGCTGTGACCACTGCGATCACCGCACAGGAAGTGAAGCCTGCTACTTCCTAATTCTACACTTCACATGGAATGCAACAGTCCAAACTACTAAGAATACTAAATTCATGAGCAGCTGGCCGAATTGCATTGACTTGGATGATCTATTCAAACAAACTCATAATTTTGTTAGTTTTATTGTGACTCAAAGAAACAATATCAACAATAAGTTTTGTAATATTTATATTTAAGGGTAGTTCCTACCATACTTGATAATTATAAAATTATGACATCACACTGATTTTAGGATGGGCTTAAAGCAGCAGTCCAGAAATATGTTAAAAATAAAACTTTGAAGAAATCGCTTCTAATGGACATCTTACCGATCAAAATACAACAATTCGTACTTCAATCGGTAAAATAATAATCTTTTGGTAACTGTTCATCGTATAGTTATCTGTATGCGATAGCTGGTGATGCCTCAGGAGTAAATCAGCATGTATATTAGTGTATATTCCTTTAGTACCAAGCGGTTTCAAACATAGACGTTATAAAATGCCTTTCGTAAATAAGAAACAATTTTGAGTCGAATAAATGTCATTAATATTCATTAGAACTTATGCCATTTTAAGATGTATTGAATTATATTCTATGGACTGCGGCTTTAAGAAAACTGCAACATTTAAATATTAATAATACCATAATTCCTTGTTTGTTTATTGTAACAGCATTCTTGATTCTTCGGGTGAAGTCAGAGCTTGGCAGTCCATACTAAGTTATACCTTTTCACAGGGATCATAAATTATTATTCTGGGAAGTCAATCGGTCCTGAGGTCCGCCAATCACATTCATGGTTTATTCGCATTACGTGTACCCGAAAATTAGTGACTGGATAATTTACGGAAACTGGTCGGACTGAATACCAGCATTTCAATTGGTCTTTTTCAAACCCAATTGGTCTCAGACCGGCAAAACCGAAAAGAATATGATCCCTGCCTTTTAAAGATGTAAAGATCTTTTAGTTCAAAGAAAGAGCTCCCATGACAGAATACAATAAGTAGTCCAATACGACACATGCACATATAATAGAAAGTTTGTCTACCAACCTTGACATTCAACATTTTTTAAGCAAGTTGTTGTGTAACCTGAGATGACGTAATTTGTCCATGTCAACATTCACTTTCAATTTTTTAAATGAAGCATAACAATAAATGTTGTTCATAAAATATTTAAGATTTATGTCTACTTATTTTCCTCAATCTTAAGTTTTATATTCTTTAAGATTAATGCATTTCTAATTCCTTGCTTAGCTGAAACACACACCTCTAAAAGCATTTTCCCAACAAAGCAAGACAAAATTACTGATGTGTAAATTGTGAATAAATGACATGTGTTTGAAACATGGAGCAGTAAGTTCATTGTTCAATCTGAAATCTTTTTAAATGACTTTATAATGGCTTGATATGCCCATCAGCTGCAGTTGCAACCACATTTTAAACTCTCTGCAGAGAGCAAAGAATGGTGATAGAAGCAGGGGTGTAGCCCCAATAGTTACTTAACAGGTATTTAGGGTTGATGTGGTGGTAGTATGTTAGTTGTTTCTTGTAAAGAATTGCACTGCAATTATTGCTTAAACCTGGGACCAAGTGCTCAAAACTGTAACAGCCAATTAAGCTTAAATGACCTATCAATCACAGTAGTAAATAATATTGGTTAAATGAGTAAAAAATAACACTTTTTATAGGTTTGCTTTTCCGAAATAACATAGTAGAAGTTTTAATGGTTGCTAGCAAGTATTTGGTCATCAAAAGTTTTGAATAATTAGATCAAAGTCCAAATATTCTTTTAAAATATATGTAATTATAATGCGTATACGGTGTTCTTATTAAGAATATTGGCTTTTTGTTACCAAATATATATTTTTTCACATTGTCAAGTAATTTTTTTTTATGAAGTCCCACATCCTAATAATTGTAAACAACAAATGAAAGGGGGAGCTAATTCAATAGCCAAACCACCCTTTGCAAAACTTGACTCCACCCCATTAACCAAACCAACTTCCTACGCAATGCAAATAATTTTTTTTTACTTGTTGGCAATGAGAAGTTTGCTACACAGCCCAAGCCTTTCTATTATAAACATACATAAATCATGTCACCAGGATAAAAAACATGCCCTGGTTGCAAGAGAATTTAGCTGCTTGCTGCAGGTTACAAACAACTAGATTTTTCTTCTGTTAAAGTGATGATGACATTTGATGACAGACATGTACCAGAGGCGTGCAGGAGACAGTTCAGAATTTGGACACCACCCTAAAAACTTCTGGCAGCTATGTTGTTTTTTGGGTTTATTTCGTTGTTATTGTTTTGTTTTTTTTGTCACATATTTGTTCATTTCATTACTTCATAATTATACTAGTTCATCGGTCCACTCAATGGCATCCATAAGAGAGTTACTCCAAATAACTACAGCATAAAAACAAACATTTATTTTTTTCTGAATTTAACAATTCATTAATGTAATTGCAAAAAAAATGCTTTTCTTAAACATTCTGGTACAATAACTAATAATGGTAGCTTAAAACAGAAAATATAATTTTAGGTGAGGCACAGAAAATGTTAGTCAAAACTGACAATGAAACAAAATACTTAAACTAGTCAATTATAGTACTGGGCCAGTACTATATAGAGTTTTCTTACAGTTTACATTATATTTCAAATCCAAATTCTGCAAATTCCACGAGGTTCAAAAATCTATGTTATTATTCAACTACATACAATGTTAATGCTAGGCTACACCACATTTCATTAATGACGACTATAAAAAAGCAGACTGGTTAATAAAAGTTCCTTATAAAGCAACAGCTATCTGATTGCAACCAGTCCAACTATGAAATTGCAATCTACTTAAGGGATGTGGAGTTGCTTTCTTTGGGACATTACAGAAGGGCGGCAAAATCAATACATCTGCCAGACAACAGCAAGTGATTGTCATAACAACAAGAATGCAACATACTAATCAGGGGCCATATTCCAGAAACATCTTCCCATCTTAAGTTTACCTTAAAATATTTGTACTTAAGTTCAAAGTTTTGTCAGGTAATATTTTTAAAACTACATAAAAATTGGTGATTCCAAAGACAGCTATATAAAAAGTACTTAATAAACATTTGATAATTAGTAAACAATAAGCTGTTTTTTATGTGTACATGGAATAAAATGCTAAAGAAAAATGACGATTTTTTTACTGAAATGTCAGATGTTTATGGAATATGACCCAGATTCTTTAACAGAAAATATGTTGTGTATCGTTTTCTATCACTCTGTTGATTTTTGTTTTTCTTTTTTTTTGGGGGGGATGGGGGTGAAGGAGAATTCAGGGGGGCAAAATCTTGTATTGCCTTACTCGTCTGTTTTTTGACAAATGATGGTTTCCTGCTTGTCCGAACAGTAATTTGTTTTCCTACTTGTGATAAGTGGCAATATTTAACTTGTCCAATACTTAACATGCTCTGAGACAAGCTGGGCAATAAGGACAATTGATTTTGCCATCACTGGAATTCTATTGAAAAGCCACCATAACGTTATTTTAGTTGATCTGAGAATGAGAGTGATGAAACATCTTGCATCAAACAAAACCATTCATTTACCATCTGTTGCTAATAAGATTCTTTAACAGAAAAAAATGGAGCGTATGGTTTTTGATCCATTGTTTTATATATATATATATATATATATATATATATATATATATTTATATATATATTTATTTTTTTTTTTTTTTTTTTTTTGGGGGGGTGGGGTGGAATTCAAACAAGAAGCCACCATAGTGTTATTCTAGCTGATCAGAGAGTGATGTCACCTTGGTGCACACAAAACCACAAAGTACCATCAATTGTATTACCCGTATTTAACTGCTATTATAATTATCTGACATTATTTTACACATTGACAAAGTTCTTCAACAAAAAGTATGGAGCATATGGGTTTCTATTGCACCATATTAGGGGGTGGTTGAATTCTAGCATATCAACAAAGCTCCCAAGGACAATCTTTACTAAAGTATAACATAAATGACAATATTAAATTAAATGTTCTTCATGAAAAGCAATATTTTATAATTGAAATATGGAAAACAACAAGCGTCTTTCCATTCTTACCATATTAAAACCATTCACGACAAAATAAACTTTAAATGAAACAACCACAAACTTTAAATAAGGAATTTTATGATTTTTAGAAATTTCCTTCAGTTTTCACTATGAAACATTGTGGATATCTGCCAAGGACGATCATTTTGTTATAGTAGGTGATCTGAAAGTGATGGGAAGACTAACGGATCAAACAAAACTATTTATTTTATGCTAAGTAGTGAAATATAGGAATATATCAGTCAGATATATCCCGATATCACTCACTGTGCTGGACTACTTTTGTTAAATGTAAAAAGTACTCAATAGCATAAAATAAAAAGAAATTGTGTTTGTTTTCGGTGTGATAAACGTTATATCATCACTGGAAAGGGAGATAATTTACATATTTTCACTCGCACTTGTGAAAATATTCACTGTCTCCCTTTCCAGTGATGATATAACAAGTTATCACACCGAAACCAAACAAATATCCTCGATATATTACTGTATGTATTTAAAAATGTAACTCCCATGGTATCCGGTTATGCGACCTACCGATAATGTTCTTTAAGAAGAGTATTAAATGTAATGTTTCTATTGCTTTGTGGTGAATTCTAACAAAAAGCCACCATGATTGTGACACACCAGTTGATCTCAGAGTGCAGGAAAGTCCTCGGTTACACACCACCACAAATCCCAATGGAGTGCGGTGATCAAGCAATAAACTGCTATTGCTTCTGGTTATGTGAAAAATTCATAAGTATCTGTTTTGCTTTTGTAACATTGCAGGCTATATAAGAAATGATGTACCTATCATTAACGCCGGTCTGCTGCAGTTCAAATAGTTGATTTTACTGATAAACCAGGGCTAACTTATTGCTAAAAGTTAGGTTTGTTATTCAAACGAAGTTTAAACAGACTACTGTGGCCACAATAAGCTAAAGCCCTTAATGGCAATACTGAAAACACTTAATGCAAGTAAAAGTGAAAGAGTCCTAATAATCTTTCAATTACTTTATTGTAAATTTTAACTGTAAGACTGATGGCTGATAAGTATATACAATCATACTTTATGCATGAAACAAAAAATCAATATGTTTTTAAGGTCTGCAAAAGGACTGGAGTGGATTTAGAGGGGACCGAAGTTCCAGTTTTTAAGACGGTAGTTACTTACTTTTCCGCCCCCACCCTTACCCAAATTCTTGTATCTGTGCCGGCTTTAAATTGATTAATCAACAAAAAATACCACAAGAAATCAAATTCCGCATTATTTCATACCATAATTTTACACAAGCAAAAACAACAAATATGTGCGAAGGGGACAGCAGTCCTCTGGTCAATGCACCAGATATTACATGTGATACAGGAACTCATTAGGTTGATAAGCAAATCACGGATGCATTCCGGAGTTTTTCATCACCGCAGATACCATCACCTGAACAGCATTCTGGGAAGGGAATATTGGAGATGGACGGAGGGAGAGAAACAATGTGCAGACGGGTTTCTTCCAGGAATTCAGCCTGGCAGCTCAACTTGTTGTGTCAAGTTCTAATGATGATTTCTCCTGGTGCTGTAATTTCTGGGAATGAAACTTACATTGTTGGAATTCTACTGCTTCCCGTCATAATAAGGATATTCAAACGGGATATACACTAGTGGGAAAAGGGACCTTTTTAATTACAGGTGTATATAAACTTACAGGAATAAGACCCTTGCAATTATGTTGCATAAACTGAATTCTGATAGTAAGAGTAGCTTGCAAATCCATAAAACAGCACTAAACATTGTAAATGAATGATAAAACATTGTGAAGTAAACATATCATAATTCAGTCAACTCCAGATGGCCTCAAATCACAGTGACCAGCAAGAAAACTTCTAGCCATCAACATTTCTAGCTAAATGGCTTCTATAAAAGTAACACTTACAGAGAAACATATGAAAATAAATCCCTTTTCTTACTTTAGAATTTGAACTGAAGAAGGAAAAAAACACAAGTTATCCTCAGTTATTTAACATTCCATCCTGTAAAAGATTTTCTGAGGGAAATAAAACAAATCTGCTACAGAGATTCCGCAGATAAGAAAACCTTAGGTTACAAGGAAATGTCCGTCTCAGGTTGCTGATATATGTTTCTACAGACTATAAACTTTAGCCTAAGTGAAAAACTGAACAATAGCAAATTCAAAACACATTCCTTCCAGTAATAAATAGCGGGTTGTTATCATAAGCATTTACTTCTCAGAAAAAATTCGAGCAATGAGTAATAGCAAATTTCAAACAGTTATGTTCTGTAATGAATAGCATTTTTGTAAATTTTGCTTCCCAGATAAACCTGACACTACAATGTTTTCCTTTCAAACCTGCAATAATAGTGAAAGTTCCTTAAAAGTAAGATTTCAGTCAAAGATATTACACCAAATGACTAAACTCTGTAAACCAGTAATATAATAACATCAATTTCAAATATCACCACATCAGAGATACACTCCATATTCTGTTATATCACCGGTTTTCCTCACCATTTTGGGAATGGTACACCAGTACCGGTCAAATTGGGAAAATTAGCGTCGTCTTCAGCCAAATTGGGAATTTTATTACTTGCATTAAAAAATGTCGTAAAAGATGTAAAAACAGTAAGTTACTTCCCCTAGCTGTTAACAGTAACCCAGGATTTTTCTTAGGCGCCCCGGTCCCTACGTCGAAATTTTTTTTGGGACACGTCGTCCACTGAATGTAAAAAGTCATGTAACTGACATTTTTGTACAATTTGACTTTTTTCATTTTTGAGTTTATTTTGGTGAAATACATCAACTATGAAATTATTAAGACTACTTTTGGGGAAAAATTAATGTTTTTGAGAATTTTCCTCAAATAACATAAGTGAAAACAAGTATTTTAATTATTGAAATAACTGACATAAGAGCACTTACATAACAATATTTGAAAAAAATACATGTGGTGATATACTGTATGTGCTCATACTTGAATTTTGACATTGAAAGTTACAGAGCCTGAAATAACATAACTGCATTTTCCAAAGGGAAGTAACCCAACTTAAGCAAAAACAAAATTAAATGCAAGAAATCACGTAAGTGCAAAAAAATAAATATTTTTAAATCTATTGCTTTTTTCATCACTGATGTTGTATTAACTGTTAAAGCTGTACAATGTGTACACGAATGTCTGATTACACTTAAACTTAAATATGCAGATTAAGAATGCTGCCAAAAATAAAGAGCACTTATATTGACATACGAATTGAAATCTTAAGACACAAAACACATTAAGAGCACTTACGTGATTTTTTGGCATTAAAAAAACAACTAATAACCTGTTTTACAGTAAGAGCACTTTTATGACATAAGAATTGAATCTTAAGTCACCAAACAAATTAAGAGCACTTAATTTTACAAAATATGTTATAAATGTAATAAAACAGTTTTTTGCTTCTCCTGTAAAATTTATGAAATGTCAGTTACATGAGTTTTTACATTCAGCAGACGATGTGTCATATGACGTTATCTGGTGCGTTTTAGCTCTTAAAATTAAGGCTAACACGTTTTCAATTTTTTGTAAACGTTTAAACAAAATCAAATAAACAAACATCACCGATTAAACGGTATACCTCTAGCCTTTTAAAAGCAAAAGCGTCATTGTAAGAATCACGATTAAAATACATGTATAGCATACATGCTTTGTTCTTGCAAAAACGGTGGGAGAATTTAGCCGTGCACGTTGTGCCTACGCGCGTCAAATGTTAAAGACCTGTATTCAGAAAGCACATGGTCGGCACATGCATGCTTTCCATGTGTGGAACGCGACGTCGTGGTCGTCAGCAGACATTTTGCGCTCTTTTGCAAAAAACACTGGTTTTATAGGGCATACATGTACATAAACAAGTTGCTTGTGTTTACGAAACTACAATTCTGAGCAATAACACTCGATAGGCTTTTCTGATTACGATTTCATATTAGCTTATATGAGACTGATTTTTCGCAGTTTATTTTTTAAAGTTAAGAAATGTATTAAATAAATAAGTGTGCATATTATAAAATGCGAAAGCTCATTTACTTTTTAGGTCGATAATACGCTTGACGCGAGTATAAGGTTACTTTTGTGTGGATACATGCCAACAGCGCCGATTGGTCAGTCATAACGTCATTCCAAATCGAAGATAAACTGAGCGTTTCTTTTGGTTCATATCGATTTGTACTTCATTTTGAAACTACGCCTACAGAGTGGTGCTTCACGGTGATTGACTGCGGCTTAGAAATAACTGTAAATTGTTAAAATTTTCTGCAAAGTTACACTCCCTTTGATCATTCACTGACTTCATAGAGTGGGTGTACATGTTTCTCGAGTGAAAAACGGCCATTGTGACGATAGAGATTAGCTTTTACAGCAGGAATTGTCGGTCTGCTGCAGTCAACACAACTAATTAATTGATAAAATACACGTGCCCCGGGCGATGTTTATAAGCACAACACTAATTTTAGACGCCCAGGATATGTTAGTGTAAACCTATTTATTTAAGCTCGATTGCATCGAAAGCCTTAGGCTTATAGAGACACTCTCGAGTCCATTTCCTGGGTAGAACCAGTACTTGGTGTCTTTGGGGGAGATCTTGAGAACGCTCCCCGGGTGGGGATCGAACCGGGACCTCCCGATCGCTAGGCGGACACCATATCCACTACGCCACCGCGACCTTTTTGGAGGATATGTTGAAGTTAAAATTCAAGCGCCCGTGAACCGGACCGCTAAAACGGCCTGGGGAAGGCTGTGTGTGGAGTTTACGCTTGGGTAAAACAAAAGTAAAATTACAGGAACATCGTCAATCTGTTCAGGGTCTTTTTGGATTTTTTTCTTACATTTGGGAATTTTTTTAAATGGTCAGCAAATGGTACCATTTTCCGGTAACGACTTTATATACAGGAAAAACACTGTATATAGCCTGTCCCTAAGCAAGTTCTTCCATGCAAGTAAAGACCTGACATTTTACATTCGAAAAAGGTGCCCACCTTCTGTTTTGGGCCCCCTAAAAATTCGGTTTTGGGCAACACGACCCTACCTTGTGACCCCCCACCCCTGTTGGCGACCTTTTCATTGGCCATGGTAGGATTTTCTAATTATTGAGCAGGTGTATTCTTTCATCGCGAGGGATAATCTATTAACATTGAAGGGTTAAAAGATACTTTTGGCTGGAATAGGCTACTCTTATTCAGTGTCAACCATTGGAAAATAGAGGACTTCAAAAGTTCTCCAGTGAGTAACAAAGCAGCTTTAAACCAATATGGGACTCGGACTGATTGATGGGCCACCGTCAGCTGAACAGCTAACAGATCTCTCCTCAAAAAGCCATTTCATAATTGGTTTGATAATTAATTGGAAAACTGATAACACATCCTATTAAGGCATTGTTCTTCTGCCAAAACCCGCTATCATTGGTATCGGTATTACATGAATCCAAGTCCATATCAACACACGAGAACTCCTCTATATGGGGTTGTATGATAAATAATGTACTAATAATTTTATAGTTACTCTAAAGGCCAATTTAGTGAGTGCTTCATTTTTCCTTAAAAGAGCTGTTATAATTAAAAAAGAATTTCTTTCTTGTACAATTCCTGTATAAAAGCTAAAACAACATAAACGATTTCTATTACTTAAAAGGACACTGTTAAAAAGTGATTCCAAATTGAAAAATGTATGATATATTATTGCATGTGAAATACAATTGTATCTAATTGATATAGAGTATAAAAAACACTGCACATGAATAGATTTTCGATAATTTTTTTTTTAAAAAGACACTGTGTTTGATTAACACACATGCCCCTAGTTAGTGCTGGACAGCCCATTTGAATTATTCCAAGTCCAAATTAGGTCAAGGTCAAAGTATGGTTGGGAGATATGGGTGGATCAGGAATGGTCATAAGCAACAACTGTGTAAGTATCCAAGTGCTGTAGTAAGCAGAGCTGGTGCTAAACGAAACAGTAAAATCTAGTTTTATTTTGTTTTATTTTAAGTCCAAATTAGGTCAAGGTCAAAGTGAGGTTGGGTGATATGTGTGGATTGGAAACAGTCATAAGTAACAATTGTGTAAATATCCAAGTGTTGTAGTAAGCTGTGTTGGTGCTAGACGAAACGGTAAAATCTAGTTAACCAAGAAATGGCACTTTTGAATTATAATAAGTTCAATTTAGATCAAGGTCAAGGTCAAAGTGAGGTTGGGTGATATGGGTGGATTTAGGATGGTCATAAGCAATAACTGTGCAAGTATAAAAGTGTTGTTGCAAGCGGTGTTGGTACTAGACAAAACGGTAAAATGTTGTTTATCTAAGTGCAAATTAGGTCATGGTCAAGGTCAAAGTAAGGTTGGCTGATATGGGTGAATTTGGAATGGTCATAAGCAACAACAACTGGGTAAGTATCCATTTGTTCTAGTAAGCAGTGTTGGTGCTAGATGAAACAGTAAAATCTACTTAACCTTGTCACGGATGGACGGACAGAAAAATCTGTATATGCCTTCCGTATCAAGATGCCGGGGGGCATTAAAAAATGATTGGAAAAATTATAACCTTAAAAATAAGCTAATATTAATATCTTAATTTCCTTAATCTTAAGCCATTTTCTTAGCAGGGACAGACTACAGGTGTCTATTATTTCCCCTAGCAACATTTCTAGAAAATCATGAATATTTCCCCAAACTTTGGGGAAGACTGGATTTTTTTGTTCCCCTTTGCCAAATTTGTTATTATACATGGCCCAAAATCTATGGTGTCACTGGGCCCCATATTATACATTGCCCAAAATCTATGGTGTCGCTGGGCCCCATATTATACATTGCCCAAAATCTATGGTGTCACTGGGCCCCATCCCCAGCCTCTGGAAAAAGCCAGTGTTTTTTCTCACCTTTGGGGGAAAAGTGGCGGGGCCCTTCAGATGGGGAATTTTACGCCAAAAGGGGAATTTTTTTTGAAAAACATTATTACGTGTTTATATTTTACTTAGTTATAAAACATTAATGAATTGTTTTGTCACAAATTATAACTTAGATTATGCACCAACTTCGTTTGATGAAAAATTTCTGGGATTGTTTACAAAAATTCCTCTATCTTAGTCAGTTTTTGTCCGATTTGGTCAATTTATTTTCAAATAAAGCTTATATTTTGGGGGAAATTTTAAGGTAAAAAGTGGAAAATATATACTTTTTAAGCAGGGGAATGGGGTCGAATTTCGGCCCCAAATTAGCTCTAAAAAAACACTGATAGCCCTGAGATTACATACGATCACTACAACATATGGGGAGTATTATGTTTCAAATGCTTTAAAATTCTCACACAATTCTGATAAGAATTTAAGCAGTGTTTATAATAATAGGTAATAGTTTGAGTTAATCGAATAGTCACAATTGTAAATGGATAAGAATAGACAAACGGGATATTATCAGCATTTTAACACAATTGCGTATTGAATTATAAACAATAGTACCCGTTTATACTACTTAATTGCTGACGTTTTATTTGCTTAATTATTTCTACAGCTTATGACCGTATGACTTTATGCTCTCTTCAATTTCATGGCAAATGAAGCTAAAATTTGGTACTATAAACGCTCCAGTTGTTTACAACTTGCCGTATTAATAAATGCCACAGTCATTGAAATGCAATAACTAATATTTAACCAAACAATGGCTTATGTGTTGTCCAATCCTTGATAGGTCATAAAATGTGGACTTTTTTCGCACTCTTAATACTAGCAATTGAAACCACAATCCACTATGCAAAGTCAGGATGCAAACAGGACACCGTTGAAATTATTCAAATTATGTGTTGTTGTTTTTTTGGTTTAATGAAATTTTATGCATCATCAATTCATTTGAACAGAAATGATGCATTGCTATTAATAATTATAGTGTAGCCAACATTACGTCTCTAAAACACTAACAGTCTAGCATAAGAACACCATTAGTACATAGGGGGACATTATTTCAAGTCAACATGAAACAACATTTCCATCTGTTTCCCTTGGGGGAAAATCCCTATTTAAATGCGAATGGGAAAATTCCCAATTATTGTGAAGGGGAAAAATCCAAATAAATGTAGAGGGGAAAAATACCAATTATTGTATTGAGGAAAAATCCCCATTAGTGGGAAGGGGAAAATTCCCAATTAATGCCACGGGGAAAACTCTCAATTTATGTGAACGGGGAAAATCCAAATTTATTAAAGGGGGAAACATCATATCTATATAAGGTGATTGCATTTAAAGTCGACATAAAACATTTCCAACTGAAAATCCCTAATAATGTTGAAGGGAAAAAATCCCAATAAATGTGAAGGAAAATTTCCAATAAATGTGGAAAAGAAAAAGCATTTGCAACAGATTTTGGAGTAGGGACTACATGTCCAATTAATGTTGTTTTCAGTCAACTGGGGGAATGTTACTCCCAATCAAGAAGGAAAAGAGGCCAATTGTTTAAATACAAACAAGAAGTCAACATATATTATTACAGTGCAAAAGGAAAGAGAATGTTTCCCAGTGACCAGGTGTACAAAAGCCACACTTAAAACAAGCAAAGATAGATGAAAAGGGATGATAACAGTACATTTGTATCAACTCCTTTCTGTGCTAGTTACAATAAAGTTTCAACTGTTCATGTATGCCACGAGTTAACATATTTCCAAAACATGCCATATAACATGTATTCCCATGTACTGCATTCAACTGCATTGTAGAAAACCTCAGTTTTGTTGTTGTTTTTTTTATCTGCACTGATAAGAAGGTGGTGTACTGATAAAACAGTGTTACTTTAATGGAATGTGTCCCAAACTTTGAACTTCAAAGATGCGATAAAGGCAATTGTCCACAGATTTTTGAATTTTTGGAAAATGTCATAACTGCAAACACTAAAACATTTGGAGTAAAAAAAAAATTGTAGGTCAAGTGAAGCCTAGAATATACTAGTGCTTCCATCGGGGCTCAAACATATTAGAGGTGCGTCGTGGGAAAACCAGACTTAATGCAAGTGTATAAAGTGTCGTCCCGGATTAGCCTGTGCAGTCCGCACAGGCTAATCCAGGATGGAACTTTCCGCCTACAGTGGATTTATGTTTAGAAGAGACTTATACCATAAAAGCGGAAAGTGCCGTCCCGGATTAGCCTGTGCAGACTGCACAGGCTAATCCGGGAGGACACTTTAAGCACATGCATTAAGTCCGGTTTTCCAATGACGCGCCTCATTACAACCTCCAGGGATCAAAAGTCTGACACACTAACCACTTGAACAGACATGGACATGTCAGGGCTTTTTTTCCAGAGGCTGGGGCTGGGACCTAGGCCATAGGTTTTTGGAGAAATTATCCCATCCAAGTTGGTAAAGGGGAACAAACAATCCATTGTGAAGTCATTTCTTGGGGAAAAGTGCATGATTTTAAAGAAATCTTGCTTGGGGAGAAGCCTGGTAAAATAATCCCAGCTTATTTTTTAATGTCATGTCAGTAATACACAGCTTTTCACAATGAAAAAAAAAGAATTATTCACAGACCACTTATTCAATCGTTTGGCATTACAAATACATGGTAACTTTATCCATTTCAACCTTTTTTTAATAATTATTTCCAATACATTTCTTTGATGGGAGCATTTTATTTATTATTCTTTTATTTTTACATTATATATCAGTTACAAACATTTTGAAAATTGTAAATTTGTCAATCTGTGAATAGGAATATTTCTATAGTTTTTTACTGGTAAATGTCTGGTTTGGTAAACTGCATTTTTACCCTGCAGCAGCCTCGTAAACTTTATCCCAAGTAAATAAAGCATTTAAGATCTGCTGTGGCAAACTGCATAATGAAAGTCCTTGAAAGTGCCTGGCAACTCCAAATTTTATGGCTGTTACATAAGTGTCCTTAACACAGGATCAGAACTCATAATTGCACCGATAATAACCGCCTGGCGTTTCCCTCGAGACATAAGATGCATTCTTAGTGAAATAAGTTTATGCATATTTTATTTCCCTTCATAGCTTTCATTATCATGAACAGAATAGCGGAATGTGTATATAACATTAGCTCTGCATTTCTGTAGATTTTCCGAGGAATAAAAACCATCCAGTTCTTGCTACAACTGGGGTAGTCAACTCCGGCAATATAGCAAATTTATAGTGTTTTGACATTACCCAAAATAAGCATTTAAGTCAATGGCTTATCATAAACACATTTTTAATAGACAAGTCGGTAAAAATATTCAGAATAAGATAATATCATGCATATCAATAACCGTAAGTACATAATTATTGTTAATAAAATACATACTAAAACATACATTTGAAGAAAAAAAAACACTGAATAAATCGGACGGACCACTACTTGGATTTCATTTTCATATGCAGTACTGCAGTATTTTATCTCAGAGATACCCTCAGTACAATATGCAGACTACTGCAGACTATTGCAGATCATAGAAGAGCGTTTGCTGAATCTTTGAGTTCTAATTGACTCCATCACCAGGGGTTTAATCCCCATACTAGTTTTCACATTTGCCTATCATTCAAAGATTGCAGCTTAATGATACACTAAGATGGTGATGCTGATAATGCTTTCAAATTGTACCTGACAAAAAGCTAAACTTTGTCATATTTGTGTATAATGTATCAAAAGTATTGATGGATAAATTTCACATTTGATGTAGTGATCAAAATACAATACAATACATTGTATTTTTTCATATAATTCCACTATGGAACATTTCGAGAAATGTAATTTTTAAGGATTCAACATATTTTTAGTTCAATTTACTGCGTGCGGTTTTTTTTTAAATTTTAATAACCAAGTATTGATGTGATTTTTTCATAATAAATAGTCAACAAAGTTTTCAATTGTTTTATAGTCATCACAAATGAATACACACTGACAAAAGATATTTATTCTGATCACATACTCATTTACATTAAATTTCCTTCAGCAACACAGCAACAAACAACTCATTTATCACGACATTGAATAGCTATGACACAAAATATGATTTTGGTCCATTAACACAAATATGTTGTTTTTTTAAAGTATTTTTTGCATATCAAAGATCTCTTACACAAAGAACCACATGGATAGATTTAAATTAATGTGATTTGTCAAGTAATATCAAAAATCAGGCCAGACACATGGCTTTTTTTTCTTCCCTCCCCTATCACTCCATCTGATAATGCTGTAAACTCATTTTTGTCCCTTCCACCTGTCCATCTACTGGCGGGAAATGCTTAGGAAGTGCCATTTCTTCACCTTCCCCTATCAGAGGGAATTTAAGGTGAACTGTCTTGACATAATCAATATTGTCATAAAACCAGCTTTTCCAAAAGGTGACAACTGTATCAAATTAATCTGTACAAATCACTGATTCTAACACCTCAGACAATAACAATAAACGGTGTATATTTACCTGTTATTGTGTTCACTTAATTAACTCCATTTCACATAATCTTAACTTCCCAGACAGTAATACATTAGTACTACAAATGTAACACCAGTACAATACTAACCACAGAAAACACAACACAGTCTACCATGTGCAGTGGACTGGTTGTGTGTACTTTTTTCTCATTTCAAGATGGCCGCCAGAAGGCAGACACATCATCTGAGGAGTCAGGGATGAGCAATTTGCTATAAATCACGTGTTTCTAGAATATTACGCAGATATAATGCGCAGTAGAGTTTAATTGATATCATGTATATTTGCATTTACAAGGTTTTATTGTTTTGCTAATAAAGTACGTAAATGTCGTCTGCTACATTAAATCGCTCTCCCCCTATCAAGAGAATGGTTGAGGCCAAATCATGTATGAGTAGATGGGGAATCCTGTAAAAATTGTCATCTTAACACACATTAAACAAGCATGAGGATAAAAGTAAACAAAGAATGAAGAGCAGACAATCTTAACTTCAAAACTTGAGATAAAATAAATTGAAAATTGAGACTCAGCTACTGATATTGAAAGGATGGGGGATATTGAATGTAAAGTTTGTTTATAAATTGTTCATCTGGAAAATGGATTTCATTACTTTTCAAATGGGAAACGATTCAAGGTTCAATAAAAAGCTTAAGACGTTAAATTTGAAAATCAAAATCTGATTGTGTAAGAGACGAATTTGCAGTGTATGAATGCATTAAGGAGAGAAACCCTATTAATAGTTTCATTTTTTTTTTAGTAGATATATTTTAGAATCAATACTTTCTGATAGACGGCTTGATGCGAAAAGGTTTTTTTCTTCCTATCATAAGATAAAAGTGTGCACAATTTGCATTTAAATGTCAGTAATGTAAATTACTTTTAGATAACTGCATACAACATTAATATTAATGTCCATGTTTCAAAGAATTCTGCATAATCTTCCTTGCTTTTTATTTGCATGTGAATTTTTATCTTTAAAGAGAAATCAAGGTAATAGATTGCAATGCCTGAAATGAGTTGTTTGATAAATTAACAAACAGAAGAAACAAATATTAAAAGAAACAACAAATGGTATGATTTATTAAACTTTTGAAGATTTTATGACTGAAGTGATTTTGCTATTTTGAAGATTCTTGTGTCTAAAGTGAGTGTTAAAAAATACAATTGATATGATTCAAACAAATCATTTTGATTATATTTTGTGTTTTGATGACTGTTTTGAGATATCAAGTTGAAATTCTGTTAGAATCCAAACGTATGCCGTTGTTGTGGAAAATGATAACCTTCCAAAACAACTACAACACACCATCTGGGCTTAAGTGAAATATTTAGGAAGCACAATAATAGCTGTTAATTTTAACATAAAACCTTAGAGAGAATAAAAGCTCTTAAGATGATGACTAAATAGTCAAAGTTTGTTTATTTTTTTGTTGTTGCATTTTTCTGCAGCCTACTTGCATGTATACATGTTTTTCAACAAACATTCTTCTAAAAATTTCTTCCGTGCTCAATTTATATATATGGTAGTAAACTTTCTTAGCTTTTTAGATTTTCTTCTAAGATGGTATAAAATCCCTTCAAATCGCAGTGTTTAGGCAACTAAAAATGAAAATCAGCAGCCTTGGCCTTGAACCATACCATGAACATACACAAACAAGGCCAAAGGCGGACCCATGCACATCAGTCTTCTTGGTTTGTTGATATAAGCCATCAAGGCTCTGTCAGCACTCTTCAGGTTCTACATGTAACTTCTGAAGACCAGTCTCATATCTTTTTGTTTGCAAGGTTTATCTACATACGTATTGTATATATTTGTACATAGTTAACATAGTTATAACCAAGATATTCATTTTGGTGACATAGGCCCAATGGGCCGGGTGCTTGCTACTATAAATATTTTGTTGTTATTTGCGCATATCACAATAGTAAACAATTACTACTACTATTGCTAAACCATTTTGAAAGTATCACATGAAAAAATATGCAAGAGTATTTGTTTTCACAAATGTCACATCAAACTCCTCGCAATGATTACTTCCCCATTGGTACTCTTCAGGTTTTTTTCCTCAAAAGTTGAATAATCCTATTTAGAAAATGTCACATACAATGTGTGTGGATTGATGCCTAAGTTAGACTGCTTAGCAATCATCAGAGGCCTGTACAACACAGCCGACCAGTCCGACCAAAAACGTTGAACGGACCGAAGCGCAAGGCTGAGGCTGAGGACGGTTCAAAGTTTGCTGGCTGACAGGGAGGTCACTGTAATGCTAGGAGGTCCGAAGCGGTCTGTGCTATTTCTTGTATTATACTGCACATTTGAGAACATAAGTTTTATATACTATGACAAAATATCACAAGCATAACACAAGTTCGTGCTGAGATATACAACATTTTTTCAAGAACTGTAAGTGCAGATCCTTGTTTTCAACCCATTTCCACAACTTGTTTATTTTGAACAGCGCCCGACAATGACGTCATAAAAAAAATTTAAAAACCAACATAATCTATGTAGTCACATATTTATGTATACAGTGCATTTGTGAAACTTTTGCTGATGAAACGGAATTTATGTAATTGTATTATTGTTAACAACTACATAAATCTCGATACATAAATTACCATTGTAGAAAAATTGTAAATATCAATGAAAGGCCTCCCAAAACTGTAGTTACACACAACTCAAGCTAAGTGGGCACCCACATGAAATAGTGCCCGCTGGCTCCGGGCACTACTATTTAATCGGCCCGCTAAAATGACATTTTATAATTAACCTAAATAACAGACTGTTGACTTCTCATTACGCAAAGAAGAAAGATATTTATGTAAGGTACAATATTTTTTCTTATTTTAGACCAACAAAGTGCCATCAGAGGGTAAATATAATTATGTATACAAGTCCACCTTAGTACCATCAGAGGTTAATAGATCTACATGAGTCCACCTTATTACCAATTGAGGGTAAATAATTATATCTATACGAGTCCACCTTAGTACCATCATAGGGTAATTATATCAACATGAGGCCATCTAAGTACCATCAAGAGGGTAAATATATATATATATGAGGCCATTTAAGTACCATTAGAGGGTAAATACATCTATACGATTCCACCTAAGTACCATCAGAGGGTAAATATATCTACATGAGGCCACCTAAGTACCATCAGAGGGTAAATATATCTATATGAGGCCATCTAAATACCATCAGAGGGTAAATATATCTATATGAGGCCATTTAAGAACCAATAGATGGTAAATATATTAATACGAGACCATCTAAGTATTATTAGAGGGTAAATATATCTGAGGCCACATAAGTACTGCCAGAGAGTAATATATATCTATATGAGGCCACCTAAGTAAAATTAGAGGGTGAAAATATCTATATGAGGCCACCTAAGTACCATTAGATGGTCAATATATCAATATGAGGCCATCCAACTACCATTAGTGGGTAAATCTATTATCTATCTGCGGCCACAAAAGTACTGCCAGAGAGTATATATATCTATATGAGGCCATCTAATTACAATTGGAGGGTAAATATATATATATAAAGCCACCTAAGTACACTTAGAGCATTAATATACCTATATGAAGTGAGACCATCTATTAGTACCATCAGAGGGTAAATACATTCATATGAGGCCACCTAAGTACCATTAGAGGGTAAATATATCTATATGAGGCCACCTAAGTACCATTTGAGGGTAAATATATCTATATAAGGCCACCTAAGTACTATAAAGGGTGATATATATCTGTACGAGGCAACATAGGTACTGCCAGAGGGTAAATAAACCTATATGAGGCAACATGAGTACCATTAGAGGGTAAATATATCTATATGAGGCCACTTTAGTACTACAAAGGGTGATACATATATATATGAGAGAGCATAAGTACTACCAGAGGGTAAATCTATCTACCTGAGGCCTAATAAGAACCATCAGGGGGCAAATATATCTATATGAGGCCACCTTAGAACCATCAGAGGGTAAATAAAGCATACAAGGAAATATAGGTACTATCAGAGGGTAAATATGCCAATATGAGGCGACATAAGAACCATCAGAGTGTAATATATATCAATATGAGGCAACATCAAGTACTGCCAGGGGGTAAATACATATATATGAGGCAACATAAGTACTGCCAGAGGGTAAATACATATATATGAGGCAACATAAGTACTGCCAGAGGGTAAATACATACATATGAGGCAACATAAGTACTGCCAGTGGGTACATACATACATAAGAGGGAACATAAGTACTGTCAGAGGGTAAATTTATCTATTAGTGGCCAAATAAGAACCATCAGAGGGAAAATTTATCTATATGAGGCTGTGCACTTAAGTACCATCTGAAAATAAAGCATACAAAGCAATATCAATACCATCAGAGGTTACTATGCCAGTATGAAGGGAACTAACTACACTGCAGATCCGCTATATCGCGATCCGCTATGTCCAATATATCGCGAATCGGCGGTGGATCCAGATTTTGTTTCATGTACTTAAATATTTTCCTATTACCAAATGCTCATAAATAAATCCAGTTTGATCCGGATTTTCGAGCCTTTACGGCGTCTCTTTTATTCACACTCTTGTAGTGCGACAAACAATACGATGACTCGCTCAACATCAAAGTGTAACAGTTTGAAATCAGCTTACAGCGCGCGTGCCACCCATAACAACGTCCTTTCACTGCTGTCACTCTATTTAGCACCCGAATTACACGCAGTCCACGTGGAGGGTGTATACAGTAACTGTATGTCATAAATCAATACTGAGCTATCTGAATGACAATAACGTAATTGATACAGATTATCTGTTTCTTTTTTGTTTCAGGAGAAATGCTAACCGCATATCGTTCGCGATATAGACACCTAATTTTGTTGCTGTGTGCTACGAAACTTTTATACAAAAGTAAAGATCTCAATGTTCTCTGCGCTACAAAGTTTTTATATGGCGATCAATACACCTACGCTTTCCATGCGGACGACGTGACGTTGTACATGATTGTCAGCAATTTTTCGCACGCTTTTTCAAACAGAACAAAGAGTTTACACGAAATACATGTGTGTTGTAATTGTTAATAGAATTTATGTTTACTTCACGTGAATATTGAAATTCGGATAGGCGTTTCGGTCTTATATTTTGATACGCGATTTGAAATTTATTCAACGGAATTAAAGGAATAATATTATATTTATATTTTCATATACAAATGGAATATTTTATATATGGATTTAATAAATAATGGATGTTAACTACATTGAAAAGGGCGAGTTATTTACTTAATTACATTTATGTTTGAGATCGAGGAAAAACAGGCTAGTGTATACATTTATATCTACTGAATGGCCTGGCAAGTTATATCGCGATCCGGATATAATGGAGTTACAGTGTACCATCAGAGGGGAAGTCTACATGAGAGCACATAACTGTTAGTATGTATATAAATCTGTGTGGGACCACATCATACCCATGAATCTGAAGGTAAATTTGATTTTGCCATATAACATAAATTGCATCAAATGGCAAGACAAACTCCTCGCAGTGGTTACTTCCCCATTGTACTCTTCTCAGTTACCAATGCCACAACGAGTTAAAAACTTACAGATCTGGAAGTTTTCGGGGGAGACGATTATGAGGAGATTGAAGATTTATTTCTTACAAAATTGTAATTTATAACAATGACACAGACATGTTGCATTACTGGTCCCAGGTATATGAATTACGAGTTAAAATGAAAAACAAAAAATAAATAAATAAAAAAGTAAACATAAGAACGCAAAGATTTTACGTTGTCCACGTTTTTATCATGTGCTTGTTCACGATTTTATTTCGCGCCAAGTGTTTGCCTATGGTCACATGGAACTTCATCCTCGCCTGGATTTAAACCAGCTATGACAGTTAAATCTCTGCGAGGAGGCTGATGGTAAGAATACAACTATGAGACCAAACAAGTACAATTAGACCGTACAAAATCTGTACCAATGTGTGCCTAATATGTCACCATATAATCATGTAACCAGGGAGTCGGATACCTCTGCCTGTAATCATGACAACAGATGATGATTATTTTCTACAACTGATACCACATGAGAGTTCAAATTAGAAATGTCAATTGCAATTGCACTTGACAGCATATCCATTTTTATTTGTGAAAACATGTATTAACGGAACTAAAAATCAAGCAGGAGAGTTCGATTTAGGTAAAAAAAAGAGAAAGTTAGTGACTAATTCAGTGCTTGTTTTTTGTTGTTGTTTTTTCAAAAAGGGTTGAGTAATCGTTCTGCAGAGCAGAGTTCTTTAATGGAGATGACTCTCAGCTGAGAGCAGGCAGACAGTTTGTGAGTCATCAACCGCCTGCCGCCGCCGCTGCTGCTGCCAAAGATTGAAAAAGTGCAATTTGCACATGATATCCTTGAAATCCACAATTGCGGGACATGTTTTTTTTTAATCATTTGAGTTACGATTTTTGTCTAGAAACTGTGGCATTTAATGAATAATTGTTGATGTCGTTCCACCTTTAATGCACTTATATTCCAAACTGGAAGTCAAGCTTAGGTAACAATTTACAAAGAAAAAATATATAAAAACTATATATATATTTGCATAATGATATTACAATGCAACAAAGCAATATAATTTTATATTTAGTTTGTATCTTGTTTATTTGTTGATTTTAAAACATGCATTTTCTTAGCCAATGAGAAAATTTTCACAGTCTGAAGAAATATACATTGTCTAGGATTATATACTAGAATATATCGGAAATATTATTTTGATTAATTTTTGTAAGAACATTTCTTCCAATAATTTGCTTATTGGAGACAACAAATCTACATGTCAACCAATACAGTTTACTTAGTATAATATTTTAATTGAATTTTAAACAGAATATTGGATTTACCTAAGTGCTCAACAAAATGGAATTAACTTCTTACAAACATATTTATTAGCAGTAAAATATGTGGATAAATAAAGAACAAACATAAATAAAATATATAATGCACTCTTAATATAAATAACAACCGAAAAACAACCAAAGTACCATTAAATTCACCAGTAAATAAAGATAATAAAGACCATCGTTTAAAAAAAACGACTAAACTTCATTTGGCTGCAATATAACATAATCATTGTTATCGGGCCTGAATAAACCTCTGTCGCAGTTTTAATTTATAATCTTATCAGCAGAGAATGGTACTCGAAAGCTTCCGGGGACTGCCCCCCTTTTCGCCTCACGAAACCATGTACTTAATCCATTTACGGTAAACATTGAATTTATTACCAGCGAATACACACCATTAGGTTGTAATCTGTTTCATTTTTTAAGTGGGCAGAATTGAAGAGCTGAAAACAGATCATGCAATAAAATCATGCGAAATTCACATGCTTGTGCTAAATTGGAAATTTAAAACAGGACTTCAACTTTATAAGGTTCATATTGTTTAGGTAGAAAAGTGAACTGATAAAATACGTATTGGGCGAAGAAACTCACTTCTGTTAACATTAATAAATTATTTATTGGCGTATTTCCTTTTTGGAAGATATTTGTCCCACCTTTTAAAGATAATTATAAGTTTTGTGGATAAGGGTGTGTCACATAAACACAAATTAATTTAAATTTATTTATTCCTTTGAAGATTAAGCAGGCTTTGCTTGCATGTATTTATACAGTAAAATACCATTGTGTGGCCATATATAAATCTTATAAAAAATTTAATATCAACAAAATAGCAACAACACATCGGACATGTTTGGTTTTTAATTTGCGTTTTCAAAGCTTAAACCCATTCAATGTGACAAAAAATATCAGCTTAAGGAAAAGTAATAATTAGTCGAAGCATGTCAACATCACAGAGTTGGCATCATGCGCAGCAGGCCTAATGCCCTTTGAGTGTGCATTATATCGATCAACAAGAAGTCAACGTGCAATTGCATTGATTGGAAGGGAAAATATCGAACTCGTTCATGCGTAAATCACACATAGTTGAGTCACGATAATGCGAGTGAACTGTGCAATCTGCGCAGAGATTCTTATCTGCGAGATGGTTTCTTAGAGATAACTAAATCCATTGGTTCTAGACCAGCGACATTGGAACATTTATCTCAAAATGAGTTTCCTTCGCTCGAGGCACATTTTAGCCTTTGCTTAAAAAAGCATCATCAAGTTGTATGTAACACAACGGAAATAATCTTTATGATTCCCAAACAAGGCATACATTACTTAATTGTTAACAAACACTATTGCTCAAGGCATTTGACACTTAGGAGTTATAATGACTGAAAGAGTATAATTTGTATTAATCGAACCAGAACAATAATTTACAAACATATTCACCATCTAGACTTATACGAACATAGTTAATAATTAGAAGAACTAAAGAATTATGAAAGATGTCAAATGGAAAGAGAGTCTGCTAAAGCCATCATTCTAAACCATACTCAAATACAAAATGTCATGTGATGAACTAATTAACAGACCATCATGTCAAACGCACTAAACATATGTCATTATGTCATCAGAACCAAATAAAACAGGACAGGCCCTCATGTAACTGGAATTATTTAATTGGAAATCATGAAGGCATCTGTTCTGATCATACAGTTAAGTTGTGTGATCCCATGAATGAGGAAAGATCATCAAATGATAAGATGGACAGCATAAAACATGTCACCTTATTAGAGAAACAAAATATATTATCAGAACAAAGCAAATTTAGAGGGCCAAACATGCCCAATTTTCATATAGGGAGGGCAAAACTGGTCTGTGTAAGTTAACATAGGGAGAGCATTTAACATGTATTCCGAACTAACAAAATAAGGAAGGACAATTTGTCCTATGAACGAATCAAATAGAGAAGGTTAAACATGTCCTATGAACTCAATAAAAGAGAAGGCAAAACATTTCATATGAAACCATGAACAGAGACGGCAAAACATGCCATATGAAAGCATCAAATACAGAAGCTAAAACATGTTGCATGAACTCATCAGAGAGAAGACAAAACATGTCATATGAACTCATCAAACAGAGAAGGAAAAACATGTCATATAAACTCATCAAACAGAGAAGGAAAAACATGTCATATGAACTCATTAAACAGAGAAGGCGAAACATGTCATAGGAACTCATCAGAAAGAATGCAAAACATGTCATATGAAATCATCAACAGAGAAGGCCTATCAAGTAATATGAAATCATCAACAGAGAAGGCAAAACATGTCATATGAAATCATCAAATACTAAAGGCAAAACATGTCATATGAACTGTTTAAATAGAGAAGGCAAAACAGGTCATATGACCTCATCCACAAAGAAGGCAAAACATGTCATATGAACTCATCAAATACAGAACGAATAACAAGTCATATGAACTCATCAAATACAGAAGGCAGAACATATCATATGAACTCTTCAAATACAGAGAGGCAGAACATGGCTTATGAACTCTTCAAAAACAGAGAAGCAAAACATGTCCTATGAACTCATCAAATAGAGAAGGCGAAACAAGTCCTATGAACTCATCAAATAGTGAAGACGAAACATGTCATATGAACTCATCAAATAGAGAAGGCGAAACATGCCATATGAACTCATCAAATAGAGAAGGCGAAACATGCCATATGAACTCATCAAATAGAGAAGGCGAAACATGCCATATGAACTCATCAAATAGAGAAGGTGGAACATGCCATATGAACTCATCAAATAGAGAAGGCGGAACTTGCCATATGAACTCATCAAATAGAGAAGGCGGAACATGCCATATGAACTATCAAATAGAGAAGGCGGAACATGCCATATGAACTATCAAATAGAGAAGGCACAACATGCCATATGAACTATCAAATAGAGAAGGCGCAACATGCCATATGAACTCATCAAATAGAGAAGGCGCAACATGCCATATGAACTCATCAAATAGAGAAGGCGGAACATGCCATATGAACTCATCAAATAGAGAAGGCGGAACATGCCATATGAACTCATCAAATAGAGAAGGCGGAACATGCCATATGAACTCATCAAATAGAATGGCGGAACATGCCATGTGAACTCATCAAATAGAGAAGGCGGAACATGCCGTATGAACTCATCAAATAGAGATGGCGGAACATGCCATGTGAACTCATCAAATAGAGAAGGCGGAACATGCCATATGAACTTATCAAATAGAGAAGGCAAAACATGTCATATGAACTCATCAAATAGAGAAGGCATATCAACTAATCAAGCGGGAACAAAAATGTGATTACAATAAAACAAGACAATACAAAGTACTTATACATTAAGGACCATGAAAATTAAGATAAACCCAAAAGTCAAAGCTACCAAATGCTTGAAGACATTTTAGTCCGATTGAAATTATTGTTTAAGCAGCTTTCATATTAATTTCAATGCATGACTTATCAGGTTTGTCAGTACAAACTGCAATAAAAAAAACTTGAACTGAAATCACTGCACATTTTAGTTTCATTATTTCATTTAAAAAATATCAACACAAACTGTTATTGATAAAACGCAAAACTTAAAGCAATTTATGGCCGCCAATTTAATGCAACAGGACATGGCAATTAATCACTCCATAAATGTCACATACTATTTTAAGACCCATTCCGATTGATTTCTTTCTTTAATCTTTGCAAGGATTGTTTCTTTGACTGCACAGGATATTGCTAATTTATTTCCTTTTTGCGCAGCGCGGACACCTAGCGACACAGATATGCTACTGCATTAACGCATTTTCAAAGATTTTAAGTACATTTTTGCCTCCATGTTCGTAATCCGCCAGCCAGGTTATTCAATCAACCTGTCAAACATATCATTGATTTGTATAATCTTTTCTATAACATGTGTGCATACAGAGAATAAACATTATTACCATTATAAAAATTGCATTCTTAGTTTCATAGCTTTTCCTTAAGCCTATTTTCCTTATATTTTTATGTTACATTACAAGAAAACAAGAAAATGTTCTGATTTTTTCTACTAAATAGTGTGACTGCTGTAATCTGAGAAACTCATTTACTGTTACAAAATCATATGATAACATGAAAGTAGATCAAAATGTATTTAAACCTGCAAATATAAAGATCAGACGTGTAGAAAAGTAAGTCATAATTGTGATCCAACCTATTGGAATGAAAATCTGCAACAATGGGAATCAGACCCATGTTAGTGGAATTCGGTAATTATGCAAGACTAAACCCCTATATTAATGGAAACATGTAATAATGTAGATCAAAACAACTGGAATGAAAATCTGTAATAACGGAGATTGAACTCAAATTAATGGACATCATTTACAATGCAGACCAAAACCAATGGCATGGAAATCTTTTACAATGGAGATAAAACCAACACTAATGGAAATCTTTTACTATGGAGATCAAACCCACACTAATGGAAATCTTTTAATATGGAGACCAAACCCACACTAATGGAAATATTTTAATATGTAGATCAAACCCACACTAATGGAAATCTTTTAATATGGAGACCAAACCCACACTAATGAAAATCTTTCAATATGGAGATCAAACCCACACTAATGGAAATCTTTCAATATGGAGATCAAACCCAAACTAATGGAAATCTTTTAATATGGGGACCAAATCCATACTAATGGAAATCTTTAAATATGGAGATCAAACCCACTCTAATAGAAATCTTTTAATATGGAGATCAAACCCATACTGATGAAAATCTTTGAATATGGAGACCAAACCCATACTAATGGAAATCTTTCAATGTGGAGATCAAACCCACACACTAATGGAAATCTTTTAATATGGAGACCAAACCCATACTAATGGAAATCTTTAAATATGGAGATCAAACCCACACTAATGGAAATCTTTAAATATGGAGATCAAACCCATACTAATGGAAATCTTTGACAATGGAGATAAAAGCCAAAGGAATGGTGATCAGGAATAATAGAAATCAAAACCATTGGAATGGAAATCTTTAGTAACGGAGATCAAAACCATTGGAATGGAAATCTGTAATGACAGAGATCAAATCCATTGGAATGGAAATCTGTAATAACGAAGATCAAAACCATTGGAATGGAAATCTGTAATAACGGACATCAAAACCAAATAGAATGGAAATCTGTAATAACGACGATCAAAACCATTGGAATGGAAATCTGTAATAACGGACATCAAAACCAAATAGAATGGAAATCTGTAATAATGGATGTTATATTGTGTGTGTTTGTACAAACGTACTTTAATATATATAGTGCTAGTGTGATCACTAATGTGATTAATAGACAAATATTCAGGAACACAAGCGTGTTGTTTCTAAAACGTTTATTTTACAACTGATAAGCATGTGGCTAGCGCAGGGTAGTGGTCAGCCAGGCATGCGCATAGAGATAAACATGCAGACACGTGTTCTTAGATATATTACAATGGAGATCAAACCCAATAGAATTGAAATCTGTAATAACGAAAATCAAACCCAATAGAATGAAAGTCTGTAATTATGAACGAAGATCACACCCAATAGAACGGAAATTTGTAACAATGGAAAGCAAACCAGTGAGTTGGAATGGAAATTGAAATAATGGAGACCAAACCAGTTGAAATAGTACTTATAAATAACAGAAATCAAACACCATCATGTGCATAATTTTCCATTAGCAGGTGTTGTCAATCAACAATGTTTGCACTTGTGTATGCCTCTTGAGAGTCATGTAGGACATATTAAATCAAAACGCTGACAGTGTACAAAGACTGTTGGCGACAAAAGAAACTAAAAGCATGTGAATTATGAGTGCATTTTTGCTAAAAGAAAACATTTGTTTGAATGAAGTTCAATTTCCCACCTTTAAACTTTATAATTTGGCTTCTTATTTAATAGTATACAAATTCATAATGAAAACTAAATTTGTAAGTAACAAAAAAATATTTTGTTCGAGCTCTAATTATTTTATGCAAACGGAATTATATACATGCCAGTTAACAAGTCTATCTCGAATGGCCAGAATAACTGATGAAGCGTAGTAGTTAGGCGCACCGACTGTTAGTGCTTCTTAGCCAAAGATCTAAAATAAACATGTGTATTTAGAGATCTTTGTTCGTAGCCTACTGAGTCAAAATAGATCATACGATGCAAGGTCCCTATTGTCCATAGTACAGTTTAAAATTAATAAATTGCACTAATTTGTTGTCAAAATATTCAGAATGAGAATTGGTAACAAGAAAAAACACTTTCGCAATGAGTCAAAAATAACCGATGTAGCGCATTAATTTGGTGGCCTTTTTCCAGGACAAGTAAATAGCAAAAGTAGGGTTGTCATTAGTTTAAAGTTATTTTTTTATAAATTGACCTTTTTGCAAAATGTAATTGTAATAAATTACATGATATACACATTATAATACATATTACAAACATTATCTTAAATCATTAAAATGTAAGAAAACGGGTGTGAAATTTTGCTGTTTTGAAGAAGGACCCTTTCTGCTTTCGATTTATTGACTAATAGCCTGCAAAGAAAAGGAAATTACCATCTCAAAAGACCGTTGGCTTTCGCCAACAGTCTAAAACAATAGCAATCGTCAATCCACTCAATGTACTGAGTCAATTCACTGTTGTTAAACTTACGCGATATGATGTAATACATAAACAGTTAACCAGTAAACAGCACAAACAGATACGCTATCGTACCTGTGTGAATAGACATGACATGAATTCATTTGTAGATGTGGACTTACTGGAATATTATTATTGTTTATTAGTGTTTAAGTCGGATCTATTTCTTGGCATCTATTCATAGAAAGTAGCAGGAAGCCTCACTGCTCAGCGAGCGAAGTGCAGTAATATATCGATTTACTGACTCGTAGCCTGCAGAGTAAAGAAGTAGTTCCCTCAAGGCTCAATTTCTGAATACAACTACTTATCCTGTTGGCTTGCGCCAACAGTCTAAAAATCCCCCCCCCCCCCAAAAAATAATTAAAAAATCATATTTTAACGTTTAAAGTACAAAGTTTTTACAGGATTTACATAATGGCAATTACTTCATTACAGTTTCACGTTAATTACATCGCTTAAAAGACACAAAGTACCAGGAAAACATCAATACATTCAAACAAAATGTTGCAGTAACTTTACAATACATTTCGTTACTCACAAGCACTTCAATAATTATGCTAATTCATATTCACCGCAAAATGCAAATACTTGGTGTATGTTCGCTGATTGGTAGTGCTCATGAAAATCATCATGCATAAACTTTGTATGTTAGACTACGCACATACATACGTATAGTCACCATATAATTTTCAAGGTTAGTTGACAGGCATGGATATAGGATTTGAAGTTAGAGGGGGCAAAACTATTTAGTAACTGGCAAAAGCTGCCAGCAAATTGCTTTTGGTCTCTCTAACGTTTGGATAGATTCTGGAAAGGTGCGGTATTAACAGAAAGGAACAATTTAACGAAAATAAAACATAATGGGTTGATTATTACAATACATTGATCAAAGAACAATTCATTGGCAACGAAATACGTATGTTTTAAGATACTTTGAGGTTTAAAACTCAAATGTTAGACAATTTTAGAGGGGGCATACACTGCTTCCGCCCCCCTCTAAATTTGCCTATGATTGATGAAGATGGTCAGCTTAAAGCAATCTGACTAAAGTGCACAAAAATCTTCCTAATGTAATATCTGATTATTTCCAAAAAGGTTATTTATATCTCAACCAATCAGTGTGCTTGCTTTAGAGTCAGCTTATTTTCAAATTGTGAATTTTTTCAACACTATACGTCTACAACTATTAGTGATTGAATCCATGAACAGTCAACACCTAGTGACACACACAATGTCATGATGAATGAATCATAAAAATGCAGTTTTATACTTTTCAGAATGCACCATACACAATTTATACTTTCACTTTCAGGACCATGAAAGCAATTGAGGCTGTGATTGGTTGGCAGGAAAGACAACAGAAGAAGATGACCTTGTATTGGTCATCGTCCAAACCTTTGAATGCACAATGAATCTGAGGAGCCGTTTCAGTTCCTTCAATTACAGTAAGATTTGTATTTTCTTATTTATATAAATGTTCCAAGTACAAATACCAATGTGCCACTTTAAAAATCAAGACCGCAGTAATGAGTCACACAGTCCAACCACAGCCCTATTCTCCAACAGCCAATGATTTTTCACGCTTCTAACCGCAAATGACAAATGACAAACAACGAAGGATTTATTATGCCATTTCGTAATCTTGTCCAGGATGCAAGTTGTTCTACAGTGCTTCTCTACTTGTGCAAAGAAACATGACGCAATTAAGCATACTTTTTTTTCAGTTACATCATGTCTGAAATTAAAATTGATTCATATGCACGTAAATGACTGGCTGCTTACATCTAGACAAAATAGACAAAAATAATAATGTTAAATGTGTTGCAAACTGTTATGTATAAACAATATACAGCAAAGAAAAGTAACTAAGAATTATTTTAAGTACACTGATAATGATTGAAGGTTAATGCAAAGAAGTCACAACAACCAATTGGTGCTGACATATTCTGCACAGACATATAAGTGAATGAAGATAATCACGATTTAAAAAAAAGGAAACAATATTTGGAATTATTTTAAATAATCCTAACTATTCCAAATAAAAAATACACCAAACCTTTAGAACAACAATAAGTCAGTCATTAAGTCCACAATTTTCCAGAGAATGGTGACTGACGTCTCGAAGACTGACCGCCCTAAAAATAGTGCGAGCTAAACAGCCATAACTTTCCCCCATTCGGAACTAATCAGTGTCGGCAGACGTTTTCATTGCCCATAAAACGGGAAGTCTGAATTTGGTTGACAAAGTGGAAGCCAAATTCCATAGAAAAGATGCAACAAAATTTAGCAATTGGGAGGAAAATTTTGTGTTAGCAACAAGTACCAATTGAGTTAGTGCCTAAATTTCTGAAAGAGTTCAATTTTTTGGTTCACAAGATCAAAATGCCTGATAAAAATTTATCTTACGGAGTGAAAATGTTTGATACAATATTCTCTTTTGAAAATAAACAGTGTATATGCACATCAAGGCTGGTATTCACAAAGCTCCTAAGGGATATCTTAACTTAAGTTGGACTTAAGTGAAAATTATAGATCAAATTTTCTATGTGAATTCCAATGATTTTTATACAAAGAAGGCTGCAATACTAAACATATAACCAATATTTACAAGTTTACAACATTTTAAGGTTAAAAGACCTGTACATGAAACTTAAGGAATTTTATGAATTTAAGGAATTTACTTAAGTTTTCACTAAGGAGCTTTGTGAATACGGGCCCTGACCACTTTTTACTGCAATCAATCTTTTTAATGCAAACGGAACTATAACATAAATAAACTGCCACAGATTTAAGGATTTTAAAGATTTTTTATAGTGGTTTCTTTTTAGAATTTTTTTTTTTTAAGAAACTTTCTGAATATGGATTCAGCTCTCTTCCAGCCAAACACTAATCTTCAGACATCTTTATTGCTTATAAAACAGGGAGATCAGTGTGAGACAAGGATATGGAGGTGGATAATTATTCCAATAAAGGATACAGCTATCGTCCCTGTGGCCATAAGGACAGTGGCTTAGAGCCTTAGACACTTTTTGGTTATTTTTTTTTATATATGAGGCGCGTCATGGGAAAACCGGACTGAATGGATGTGCGTAAAGTGTTGTCCCGGATTAGCCTGTGCAGTCCGCACAGGCTAATCCGGGACGGCACTTTCCGCTTTTATGGTATTTTCCGTTTCAAGAAAGTCTCTTCTAAACATAAATTCACTGTAGGCGGAAAGTGCCGTCCTGGATTAGCCAGTGCGGACTGCACAGGCTAATCCGGGACGACACTTTATGCACATGCATTAAGACCAGTTTTCTCACGACGCGCCACATATATAAAATGCAGCATAGTCAGTTTTTATTTAACCCTTCCTTAAAGACCCTTCCCAATGTCACAAAATGGGTTTATTTTTTCCAACTGAAATGCAGAAATCTGGGTTGTCATTATCAATAGATTTAGATAAAAATTACTTGTTGTCATTATCAATGGAAACAAGTGATTTTTATCTAAATCTAAGCGATTTGGCCAGGGGTCTATGGGGCCGATTTGTGATATTACTTTCTGCAATTTTAAAGTTCCTGAAAAAAACTGCTGATTTTCTCATGATTGTAAATGATAAATTTGATCGGGAATCGGTTAATAATGACAACCCTGAGAAATGGTCAAATCTGAACGGACAGAATTTCCAAAATACATACCCAAGGTGAATCTATGTTCTACAATCATGTAATTAATTGTATGCATTATGGATCCAGTTTCCAAAGCAAAGAAAAAAATTGCTGCTTGTGCATCCACATACCCATGAGATTCTAATAAAACATTCAAAATATTTGCATAGTTGCATTACACACGCTGCGATAAATATAGAACACAAATGTCTGAGACCTTACCGTAATATCGAACAAGAAAAGTTAAAACTCATGTACACTCTACTAATTAAATACCATAGATTTGCATATAAATATAAAATAAATATAAAATAAAGAAGTCAAACTTCAAACATAGCTAATTTATTTAATCACAATGCTTCGGCTGAAAAGCCTTCCTCAGGTAAGATGTTATGACAAAGACGTTATATGAAACTGTAATAAATAATAAATTGCAGCTTTTATTATCATTTAATAACCACTAAATGGAAAGACATAAATCTTGTATAAAGAAAGAAATACTAATACTAGTGAAGACTGCTATTCAATGTTTTAATTTTGATCTTAATTTGCAAACAGTAGGGCATAATGCTCTTCAAATAAATTACAGTTCTATAACACATGTGTCTTCGTTGTAACAAAACATGACAGATTTATATTTTTTAATTAAACAGAGGGAATTTAATGAAATTGTAATGGGCCAGTTGTGTATACAAATTTATTCTTTTAAATACATTTTTACGCATTTCAAACTTGAGCAAATAGCTTATTCATGTAGATATATGAATATCTGAGTATTCCGGATCACTCATAATGAAATTTTAAAATATGCAGAAACAAAATTAAAAGCACAAATCACATTTTTTTAAATATAAATACTATTACGCAAATATATCACAATCTGTAAAATTTAACATTACATTTGCTTAGAATTATTCCTGTGCAATTGAAAACAAAAACAAAAAAACATTTTCCAAAAATTTCCATTCAATAATAATGTTTTCTTGTTCAGGTTTTGTTGTTACTCCAATAATACTTAAAACTGCCAACAACAAACATTATTTCTTTCAGCCTTATCAAGGTTGATAAGTTAAGTGGCTACTTATGGAGTAGAAAGTAATCACATGCTCCGGAAAGCATGTAACGCATAATTCCGAACATTATTTTTCAATTTAGTAATAATTAGTGTTGTGTAACCCACGCTTCTGCAATAAACTACCGAGCACCACTTATGTGTAGTATAAAACAACAAAGAAAACTGCCAACATGATGTTCTTTAATAGTTTCACAAGGGAAGTAACCTTGAACCATGAAATACGCCAAAAACTCTTCTGGTTGGAATTATGGACATTGACATCACACAATTACATAATCTTAAGCTTACATGCATGAACTGTATCAGAAGTTTTCATAATAACCCACTTGGCCAAAGCCCAAGACAACAAGTCAAGGCAACTGTGAGCAAATAAAAATTATTGTTAGTTCGAATGGGCAAGTTAACGATTGACAGAAAACCCTACATTTTGCAATTTATTGTGTTCAAGAAAGCCATGGTACCCTTTGCTCCAGTTATACCGTAATCATCTTAATTTCTTTTTATTTGACTACATTAACATAACCATACCATTTACACTGATCAAGTTATTTCAAGAGTTTTTTGTTTTAGTCTTTTTATGTAGACAAGTTGATTGGGCAAGTTAAAATTCCATGGGTTAGGATGGATTGGGCCAGTTCTTCCAAACAAGAGCTGTCTCAGGACAGCTCGCTCAACTATTCCATACCTCTTTGTCAAGAGTTATGGGCCTTAGTCAGTGAACTTACATAATGACCTCGAAGACATGTGTGAAGTTTCAATTAAATATCTGTAGTAGTTTGGTATTAGAGATACATACTCGCATGCAAACCTGAACCTGAATTTTCTTAGTACAAAAAGGGGCATAATTCTGCTAAATGCAGGTCACAGTTATAGGCCTTGGCCAGTGACCTTATCTCATGACCCTGCCAATATGTGTGAAGTTGTATTTGAATATTTGTAGTAGATACAGAGATATGAACTTGTTGCATACAAACTTAAACCTGAATTTTCTAAGAAAAAAAGGGGCATAATTCTGCTAAATTGCAGGTCAGAGTTATGGGCCTTAGCCAGTGACCTTACATAATGACATGGAAGGCGGGTAAAGTTTCAACAGAACACTGCAGTATATATGAACTTGTTGCATACAAACCTTAACCAGTCTGCATTACGCCAACAAACAAGTGAGTAGAATAGCTTGGAGTATTCGTGAATAGTCGAGCTACAAATTACTTAACGAACACCATATCAGGCATGTATGCATGATTGTTCCAAATTTATAAACAAAATAAGTCAGAATGACACAACAGTGAAATGCGAAATGGCTTCAATGTGAATAATAAAACAATCTACCCTAATATTTCACGCCAGTCTGATTAACTGGCAGTCTATATAATATAATGCTTCCATTAAAATTGACCTTGTGGAATTTTCCACATTTAAAACATAGGTATTAAACAAATTCTGACCGTGACTCACAATCTGTGATACTGTTTCAAAATAACCTTGCACTGGCTTGTAACTTGAATGTCTGAATGGATGTCCTCCATAAATTCTGCAAACAAACAACAAATCATGTAAGTTAAATGGCACATAATGTCATGGTTACACAGTTGAATAAGAATTTCTTACTTAAAAATGCCTGTAGACTTTATTTACTACTAATATCTGCATTTTTAAAAATATTCAATTGAAACAGTAATAATATTTTTCAGATCTGTAAATAATAGTGAAATAACATTTTTACTATAAAACATCACACATGAATTATATTTTAAGGCCAACATTTCAAAACCTAAAAAAGGTATAAAAAGTGTTTTTTCGAATTTCAAATAAAGATCATATTTATGTTGTATTTTTTTGCTTTTTTTATGCTGATTTGGGTATATTTGATTGCACTGCATGACTAATATGATGAATATTATTTCTATTTTGTTCATATTATGATTTAATGGTTTTCCAGTGCTCCAGATAACGTGTGATGCAGGTTGTAAATTGACACTGACAAATAGGAATTCATGGGGGTAAAATGTTGATGTGCACTCAACCCAACATGTATTGGGGTAAATGTACTTTTCTGTCAGAAATTCAATGGTTCCTTAAAAATACATAAGAATACAGAAGAACAACCTTAAATAATGCAGTAAAATAATTGTTTCAAAAATACAAAATATTAATGTTTTAAATAAGGAATTTCTACATATTGGCACCTTTTTGAGTCGGATATATTTTATGGGTCTATTTTTCATTTCCATATGTACTGCAAAAATTGGCAATTTTGTGCATATATTTAAACCCTGATTTTCTTTTCTGACTTCGTATATTATATATATATTTATATTTTGTGCATAAATTACGAGTGTATGAGACTTATTTGGTCATCTGTTATATATATACATAACCTTAATGATTTCAACATGTGGACCATATATTACAAGGACATTTATTACAGACAAATTGGTGTTCCTCTTTAAATTTCCAAGGGTCGTATTCTGATATTCTGAATCTTCCATAAGATTTTCTTACTAAGAATAAACATAAATAAATAAAAGATTGTGTAAATAATTTATTACAATTAACGATTTAAAATAAACAAAACAAAAAAGAACTATTAAACAGCCAAATCCAGGAAATGCAATACACTTTCAATATCTCACTTAAGTGTGCATTACTGATATAACATCTGAAACAATGTGACTTTTATTTTCATTTCCTGCCAAGATGCTGCAGTTTTTGTGCATATGATTTTGCATTGTGACTGGGAAAGTCATAAAATACAATTTCTGTGGTGTCACACCTTTCATAGCCCCGACTTGGAATGTTCGCTCTTGGCACACAAAATCCATTCCTAAGAAATATCAATGACATGTGCACCAGCGTGAATAATTGTGCATTTTGTTCAGCATTACGACGGCAAATTGTGCATGCAAGTACACAATGCATCGCTTACAAATTACAAGTTAAGAGTCTTGATATGCATTTAATTGTTGTCAACTAATTTTTTGTGGGCAATAAATCTGCATCTCCAATTGTTCTTATGAAATAAAGTGTTAATGAAATAAACATGAAACTGCCCTTCAGCTAACAGTGATATAGTTTCTTAGCTTTTTATTTCATGCTAGCAAGAACTTTTCTCCACTTAAGGGGTCTGTTTTTAATACAGTTAATCTGTGTGCTTTTCCGTAGCATCTAAGTTGGCTTAAGTTAAAGACACAATTACACGTCTATGAATAACACTGCACACATTTTATAATTATTTTACCAACAGGAATTTGTATAACCATGGATTTCACATCAGTGCAGTACAGTAAAGTATTTTATATAACCTCACCAGATATAATAATTATATAAATATAGATAGAAGACATAATGTTGCAATGAATTAATTATGTTTCAATGCATGATAATGGCGCACATAAAACTAAGGGAGGCAACTCTTTTGTAAGCGAATCAGTATAAATGAATACTGTGTCTACTATTCCATCACACAATTTACACAAACTCCCATCGATGTTGAGTCAATTACATACTTTAATGCCCATGTGGTGGATTATTAAATTTCAAAAAAAATTATATAATTTATCATACCAACGAAAAAATAAAATACATTATATTACTTTCTCTTTGGAGTTCATAAATATGCAATACCACAAAATATCGGTTATTTAAGAAATAATTGACGGGTAACTGTTTGCTATTGCGATAATAACTAACGGTTTGGAGTTCCGATGAGTAGGAATTAAACCACAAGGGCGGCAGCCAAAACATTAGGCTCCGCCCATAATTTGTTGCAGAATAACCCAGTTATTTTCCTTCTTTATCTATGGACCACTAACCGAGTGCCGTGGTAGAATTAGTATTCATTAAAAAATAATATACGGAATAAAAAATGTCTTGTAAATTGCATTTTCAAAATTAAAAGAGTACCATTTTAAGATGAATGCAATAAAAACACAAAATAATATTAACTATAACTTAAACTTCCTAGACAAAAAATTGTGTGTTTTGGGTAACAGGCTCAAAAAAGTTAGGTAGGGTCGGGATTAAAAAATTATTTTTTTTAACTTTGTTAAACTTTTTTTTAAAGACATATTTGGGTAAAAAACATTGAAAATTGTCTAAAACCAGACAGATTTGGATTTCAGGGAAAACAATTGTCGCTAAAAACTTTAGGGTCTGGGTTTTTCGCTAGTTAGGGTCGGTTGCCCGAAACACAGAAATTTGGTTTTTAGGCCTTGCTATTTTAACTTCCCAATTAACCGTATGTAATGTATTTATGGAAATTCACACTGCTCCAAATAGTGTTTTAAATTGGCTTGTGTGTGCATAAAGCCATGACAATATGCAAAATAAGTTTAATAATAATATATTAGCCGTGTATTTACCAACATCACTCCTAAAACTCATAAGCAAGGATGATGTATTGAAAATAACCTATTGATCATCTTATATGCTGTAATTATGAACTGTATTAAATTATAAATCAGGAAAATCCAGATGTTTTCTAATGTTGTGGAGTATACACGACTGCTTTTAAATCCAACAAGGTGCATCATAACTAAACATTTACATATATTTTATATATGAGGAGCATCGTGAGAAAACCGGGCTTAAATCATGTGCGTAAAGTGTCGTCCCGGATTAGCCTGTGCAGTCCGCACAGGCTAATCCAGGACAGCACTTTCCGCTTTAATGGTATTTTCTGTTTCAAGGAAGTCTCTTCTAAACATAAATTCACTATAGGCGGAAAGTGCCGTCCTGGATTAGCCTGTGCGGACTGCACAGGCTAATCCGGGACGACACTTTACGCACATGCATTAAGACCAGTTTTCTCACGATGCGCCACATATATAAAATGCAGCATAGTCAGTTTTTATTTAACCCTTCTTTCCAAACATTGTACGTTGTGACGGACTGTCGTCCCCGTGAATTGTAGCATTGTTATTGCTATTTATAGATCGTGCCGATTATGTAGGCTAAACAATAGTTATTTCATTATGTGAATGAATATAACATTCTGATCATGACATACAATAAGAACAATTGTTCATAATTATGTTCATTTCTAGAGTGTATGTCGAAGATAATGTTTATAACTTTAATTTAACCGCTTATGTAAACAATCATGTAAATTTTTAATCCCCAAAAGTGTGTAACAGTTATTGGTATACGTTAAACCATTGTTTGAAGTTTGCATTCCCTAAAATTAGAAAATCTGCCCAATTGTATTTGCATTCAATTTTCCCGCTGCATAATTATCGCAAGAAATCTAGCTCAAAAGTGATCTTAGACAGCTACGCCGAAAAACCTTGGCAAAGCAGAATGTGTTTTATCAATCTAACTCTCAAATCCTGATTTCATACTAAAATTTTTATTGTACTGACAAACAAAATGTAAGAAATGTTCATTTTCTGCTGAGAACATGTTCCAAGCTTGTTTTTTTACATTGGCTGGGAAATATTATGATCAAGAATGCTGGAATGTTTTAGCCATTAAAATCTCTCCTGGAATGTAAGATACTCACATTTTTCATGCTCAGTAATTTAGAAGAAGAAAATTGGCTATGTTTAAGATAAGCTAAGGTAGGTATAAATTACAAAATCTACTTTATCAATGACAGAATTAGGTTTATTGACCAACATTTGATACTGCAAAAACAAGAAAACAACTGTTAACATGAAACAGGCATAATGAAAACAACCTTTCTCTTTGCTGAAATAATATTTATGGCAATTTGGTAATTTCGGTATTCTCATAAAAGCTAACAATACACCAGACCAGTAAATACACCAGACCATCTAGTAGCAAGAGTTAATTAACAAGAGATGCACGATGGCCCAAAGCGCTCACCGGAGAACTGGTACAGATGAAGACCATACTGTTGTGACAGGTTTGAACAATACGCAAAGGGGGATAGGATCAATTTTGATTTAAAACATCGGTTAGTGCAATGGGCTAACTAAAGTACGAGTTGGGTAGTGGATGTGCGTTTTTTTTTTGTTAATGGTTCTCAAATCATTTTTCTTCATATTCTTACCTGACCCTTTTTCATTAAGTCAGTGACAATTTCCTAAAAATGCAGAAACAGTAGATTTGTATGTCGTTTTTGCAGACAGTCTTGGAGAACTAGTTGTCATGCGATAATTGCGAGGGCTGTGCTATACGGTAAAGTTTTGCTTTTTCTTTGATAATTTTCTGTCCAATGATGATCAATGATTTTAATGCAGGCTCTGAAGACATCAATGTTGCATGTACAAAATAACTGCATGCATGGTTTGCAACTGTTAAAAATCAAATTTTATCAATCAATTTTTATGGTCATACTCAAACTGTGGTTGTTTGGTCAACATTGAATCAATATAGTGTGTGCAAGCCAATCATTGATAACTTATTGATGTTTCTTTCCAAACACAAGGGGCAATTACTCTGTTGTTTCTGGCCCGATCATGCTTATATTTGACACCACCTGTATCTTATGTTCATAACAAACTGTGAACCATTGGTGAAGATTGGATGAAAAATGAAGTCTATCCTGAATAATGTCCATTTTTGTTTATTTTTTTCTCAAACAAAGGGCAATAAATCTGGTGTTTCTGACCCCATTTTGCTTATATTTGTCTTCACCTTATGGCCATAGACAAACTGTGCAAGACTGGTGAATATTAGATGAAACATGAAGTCTCTATCCTGAATAATGTCAAATTTTGTATATTTTTTCACAAAGGGCAATAACTCCTGTGTTTCTGGTCTGATCTTGCTTATATTCGACTTAATCTGTAATCTCATGGTAATAGACAAACTGTGCAAGATTGGTGAAGATTGGATGAAAAATGAAGTCTCTGTCCTGAATAATGTCCGTTTTGGTATATTTTTTAATAAACAAAGGGCAATAACTCTGGTGTTTGAAACACAATCTGGCCTATTTTTGGGGTCTGCTAAGATCATACACAAACTGTGAAAGTTTGGTTAAGATCGGATGGAAAATAAAGTCTATATGTTGGAAAAAAGGCATTTTTGCACTATTTTTGCATGAAAAAGGGGCAATAACTCTAGTATTACTGGTGTGATCTGACCCAATAACAATCCCATCCGAGATTTTATGGTCATACACAAACTGTGTAAGTTTGGTTAAGATTAGATAAAAAGTGAAGTCTCCAGCATGAGAACGAACCAAATTGTTGACGGCACACGGACGATGGACGACGCAGGAGAGGTCCCCTATACCAATAGCTCACCAGGTGAGCTTAAAATAAAACATGTAATTCCTTAAACATTTCACTTATGGAAGATTTAATGGTCCTATCAGACCAGAGCATGTCCATACTACGTTCTCCAAGTCTTCACCACATCCTGATTTTTCATAAGGACCTGGTGAGAACATGGCGAAAGGCGAAAGATCTGTCGATATCCTGCATGTACAAGTTTCCTTCTATGTTCGTACTACGTCAAAGCGGTCCTCGAAATACTTTTATCTACCATGTCCACCAGGCACACACCACGTCAGCATCACGCTACTACTACGTCCACCCAGTCACATAAATACCCCTCCACGCTCTGTCAGGTAGTAGCGTGATCGAATACGGTCAAAACCGTGGTCTAGTGGTAACGCACTGGCTTCACAATCTAGGGGTCACAGGTTTGCACCCCCGCTACATCCTAACCTACTAACTCGTCTTTCACATGAGACGTTAAACCAGATACAGTGTATGAGGTGCTTCACACTGAGCACTAGAAGACCCAGGGGCACCCCTGGAACGAAGCGTCTCCTGTATCTTGCACTATCCCCGTAACCCAACTAACAAGAAGTCTTCTGGGGGCGATGGCCATGTGGGAGAGAATCCTGGTGAGCTTGATAACAAGAGAAGCGCCAATGGGTGCTGGACGCTCGACTTTCTCATATTTTATAGTACTCTATGCTTTTGTTTATGGAATAAGTTTATCACTGTCATGAAGTATTTTGAAGTTCAAGCCAATACCTCTTATAGATATTAAGAAATTTGACCTTAAGCAAAACAAGAGGGCCAAATGGCCCTGGGTCACTCACCCGAGTTTCATTAGTCGAACAATTTTCTATGTGTCAGATTTGTATATGCATATGGATATACTGATACAGACTGATGGAAATGCGGCCTTGATCATCATGGTTTGAAAAACTTAAATGACAACAGACATTCAATATTTTTTCTTCAATTTGACCTAGTGACCTAGTTTTTGACCCCACGATCCAGATTCGAACTCAGCTGAGATACCATTGGGACAAATGTTCTGACCAAGTTTCATGACGATTGGGCAAATAATGTAACTTCCAGAGTGTTAACAATCTTTTTCTTCGATTAGACCTGGTGACCTAGTTTTTGATCCCACATGACCCAGATTCAAACTCGGCCGAGATACCATTAAGAAACATTTTCTGACGAAGTTTCATGAAGATTGGGCAAAAAATGTGACTTCTAGAGTGTTAACAAGCCTTTTCTTCAATATGACCTAGTGACCTAGTTTTTCACCCCACATGACCCAGATTCAAAATATCATTAAGACAAATGTTCTGATAAAGTTTCAAGAAGATTGGGCAAAAAATGTGACTTCTAGAGTGTTAACAAGCTTTCTCTTCAATTTGACCTCATTACCTAGATTTCAACCCCACATGACCCAGATTCAAACTCGGCCGATTTATCATTGGGACAAATGTTCTGACCAAGTTTCATGAAGAGTGGGCAAAAAATGTGATTCCTAGAGTGTTCACAAGCTTTTCCTATAGCCATATAAGGAAAACTGCCCCGCCCTCTGGCAGCAATGTTTTTCAATGGAGCGGAACCGTTTTCGAACTCGGCCAAGATATCATAAGAACAAAGGTTCTCAGCAAGTTTTATGTTGATTGGGCAAAAATTGTGACTTCTAGAGTGTTCACAAGCTTTTCTATAGCCATATAAGGAAAACTGCCCCGTCCCCTGGCAGCCATGTTTTTCAACAGATCGGAACCATTTTCGAACTCGACCAAGATATCATTAGAACAAAATGTTCTGAGCAAGTTTCATGTTGATTGGGCAAAAAATGTGACTTCTAGAGTGTTCACAAGCTTTTTCTTCAATTTGACCTAGTGACCTAGTTTTTGACCCCACATGACCCAGTTTCGAACTCAGCGGAGATGTAATTGGGACAAATGTTTCAATAAATGTGGCCTCTAGAGTTTCACAAGGTAAATGTTGACGACGCACGACGGACAAAGGGCGATCACAAAAGCTCACCATGAGCACATTGTGCTCAGGTGAGCTAAAAATCTAAGTTGAAAAAAGGGCAATAACTCCACTAAAATCCTTAATAAACTTACCTCCTCTTGTCTATAGAATAAGTTCATCACTGTGATCAAGTACTGTGAGTTTCAAGACAATACCTCTTATCGATATTGTGAAATGTGACCTAAAGCGAAATTTAGAAGTGGAAAAAAGGGCAATTACTCAAGCAAAATCCTTGAAAGAGTTATCTTATCTTGTTTGCAGAATGGTTTCAGCAGTATAAATAAGTACCTTAAGTTTCAATATAATTTATCTTTGATAGTTGTTGAGAAATTTTATATTTACTAACATTTTGTCAAAATAAATTTTATATTTACTAACAATTTGTCAAAATATGCAGTAGGTCCGAACAAGGGCAGATAAGTCTGGAAATACAAATCACAATGTTACCTGCCTTGCTGTAATGGAGCACCCTTTTGATAGTTAACAAGTATTGGAAGTTTCACATGGATACCTTTGATAGTTTCTGAGAAATGGAATCTGACACAAACCTTAACCAAAAAACTTAACCAAAAAAAAAACACTAACGCTGATGCAGACGATGATGCAGACGCCGACGCAGACGACAGGGCGACGACAATAACTGGACTTTTTTTCTTCGAAAAGTCGAGCTAAAAATGTACCACACATACACTCAGGTAGTAGCAATAATTATGTGGTGGCATGCAAAAACGTTGACAAAATTAATGCATTTGCATCCTGAGCTCGCAACTGTTCCATGAGCCTAAACCTTGGAGAAAAGTATTTGAAACATGGCATTCTTTTCGCTGATCATTTCAACATTGATGTATAAAAATATAGTTCTGCCCAAGTATTTATACTTTTCTAAAATACAATGGATTGACGCAGTGCTAACATAGTAAATACCTGGGGCAGACTTGGTGCTAACCTAGCACCAAGGCAGTACAAACTATTAGAGCATGGTAAGGCACTGAATGGACCTCGGGAGGGTCTGTGACAGTCTTAGTAATGTCTTTGTGTGGACGCAACGTGGACAGGATGAGGGTGATACGGACGCAGTACAAGCGTAGCGAGAATGCAACGAGAGCATGGCCTGCAGTTGAATAGTGGATCGTCAGCGCCACGCTCAAGAATTCCTCACTGTGTCCCTTCCAGGTCATAACTATGTCAATGCGGTCCCTACTACACGGCTGATAGGTTCATACTGCGTCCATGCTCCTTCAACGTCCTCACCACATAAGTTTTGAGCATGATCAAAACCCCTTCACGTCCTCCATGTCAATCAAGACCCTACCAGGTCTCCACTACGTATCTGTCGGTTTCGCACCACGTCCTAGCAAGTCTTCGTAATGTCCTGTGAGGACGTGGATTACGTAGTAAAGACGTGCTCTGGTGTGATGGCACTATGAGATTACACATAAGAGAGCAATATCTATATTCAAAAAGTTTAGTCAACAATATTGGATTTGTGTGTTTTATCATATGTGGTGCGTCGTGGGAAAACCGGTCTTAATGCATGTGCGTAAAATGTTGTCCCGGATTAGCCTGTGCAGTCCGCACAGGCTAATCCAGGACGGCACTTTCCGCCTAAAGTGGATTTATGTTTAGAAGAGACTTCCTTGAAACAGAAAATACCATAAAAGCTGACTGCACAGGCTAATCCGGGACGACACTTTATGCACATGCATTAAGACCGGTTTTCTCACGACGCGCCACATATTTATTACTATCTTATATTCCGTAATAAGCAACCCTGAGGGCTTTACATTTTCCCAAAGGGGGGCATTTGTATACAAGTCTAGTTCTTGCTGTTCTTTCATATATATCAGTATGTGAAAACATTATTATATGACCGTCACGGTAGTTCATTGTCAAACATTTCATTGAAAGAGTTACAAAAACAGCTGTCCATTTCAATTACATTTTGAAAGCAAAGTGGGGGCATTTTTAACCTAGGTTTGGGTGTTATTCAAATTGGGGGGGGGGGCTTATTTGGGGGGCAGTTTATTAGGGAATATAGGGTATAATGTACAATTTGGTTGTAAGATACTAAGAAACAAATTGAAAACAACAACATTGCTCAGTAATGTGTTTAACAAATCTATTTCTACAGAAATACATGCTGCACCTACAATGAAACAATACACAGAGGTTGCAAATAAATAAAATGTGCCTTATTTTTCTATGCAGATGTTGTAAGCTATAGGAGTAATAATAATTTAGATTAATAAAATGGCGTCATATCTTACAAAATTTCAATATTACATAAAGTACTGTTGTTTTCATGTTATAAACTGCACCCAAAATTCCATCCACTGCACTATCCATACAAAATAAAACGCAGTTGGTTTGAAATCAATAACATAATGCATCAAATTAACCACGATGCATATTAATTAAATATTTAACCAAATAAGCAATATATCTTTTCAGTAACTTACAAACAAACCTGTAAATGCAGAAAAGATCTGCGTCACATGGTGTTTGCATGGTAAAAACACTCAAGATAAGATTGAAGTTTATCTAGTAAGTTTTTAACCAGGCTCAGCAAAAAACTGCCATTTTGAAGGCCAGATTAGGTTTATGTCATTTTCAAGAGGGTTCAGTATCATTACATTTGCACTGTCTTAATGTCACTGTATTTTCAAGGTCATTATCACTCATGGTCAAATTGTTTTATGTATTTTTTTCAGTATAAAATTTTAAAGACATTATTGAAATTCTTTTTTCAAGATCATTTTATTTAGCTTTAAACACCATAGCCAGTTATAATTTTTTTTTTTTTTTATTCATGTTTAGAAGGAAACTTTTAACCGTCATGGTTAAAAGATTACTTTTTAACAGCCTATACCATAAGTGTCCTTTTCGATGCGCAGGGCGTGTGTCATTTTAGGACCCCTGCGCGTTTAAATGGAGCCATTTTTTGTTGATTCTGCCATTATCTTGAAATCAAGTTTTCATGTCACGATGGTACTGTCAAAATTAATATCGTCGATCGACACGACGAGCTCACTCGCACGATGTAATGCACCATGGTACAGTCTAAATTATTAACATGATCAACGTGATGAGCTGTGACACTGCAGACGCACATGAAAAGTGGTTGAAAAGCATAACATAACACTATTTTACTTCGTGCTATAATGTTCTCCATTTAAGTCTCATAAGATAATAATAATTGGTTATCATGAATAAATAAAATACTATTTATAATTATTTAGGCTATTATTAGAACGCTAATACATGTATACGGTACATGTATAATAATGGCACTGTTCACAACATTCTGGTTGACTGCTTTTGACAGCGCTTGTTGTTGAAACCTCCACGTGGGAAGCGTGAAACTTGCTTTGCGTGCGCAAACTGCCTTACATGTTCTTAAAATAAATATTCATAATATCGTAATGAATTTGTGTGGTCCCATTCACTTGCGTCATATGCGGTTGCCTGTAACCCGTATAGTGGGGCATAGGTTTATTTATATACAGGCAATTCCGGAAACATACGGGAAATATGGCGGTCTATTTAATAGTTTCTATCAAAATTAACTTTTGTTTTTCGTTAATGTTTGAAAAAAAAGATCGACAAAAAATATTTCAGGACCAAAAAATACCCCATGCGCGTATTAGGGCATGGGCGTCAATAAGGACATTTAAGGTATGTTACCTTTTTTCATATTTTACAAGGAACTATGTTTTTCCTTTTATCCTTTTTCTACCTGCAACAGTGACCAAATAAAAGGGTTACCGGATACATTTTCCTATTTCCAGTCAACAGGAAGTGGCAAGGTTTAACCAGTTAGTAGTCATAACCACATTGTCCAGAATGACGTGGCATAGAAATTAAATACACCCGTACTCGCCGAGTTTTTCATCGATAAAAACGTCGTGCTGTCTAGTTTCACAGAGATCCTAGCTTCCATAATGAGTTGTTAATCCGCACATGTATGGCATAATCAATAAAGGTGTAAACAACATCTTCCATCCATTCCATTTCAAAACACTTGATGCAAGCGGGCTATTCTTTGTGAATAGACTTTCTTCAATCAAAAACAAAGACACAGTTTATTCATCAAAGTAATAACCCGTTATATAACTTTTCGTTGAAAAGTGTTTAAAAAAATGAACATAGACTAGATCTAGATCTACATCTATAAATGACTAAAACCTAAATATTTTGGCCACGATGTTCTCCACCCACAATCCGAGTACATTCTAGAAAATATAAATTCAATGGGATTAATCTCACCAGTTCAATTCGAGGCATATATTCCATACACTTTTTGATTTAAATGTTATCATAATCCGTCCAAAACCGAAACACTTATTATTGTATTCCGATTGCTTTTATTTAAAATTTCAACACACTCGCGTCCTAGTTTGTATCATACACTGTGTAAACTTCAAACTCAACCCAATGACGTAGGCATGACGCAATGCAACTTTACATAAATCTATATCTGGTTTAAAGTGGCTACTGTATACTAATTCTTGTTTGTGAGTATTATTGGCGTCAGCAAATCAGATTATTTTTTAAAGTTTAGAATTATTACCCCTTAAGAAACAGAGAACTATTTTTTTGGAAAGTACGCATAAATGCTAGCGAGTTATAAGGTTTGAGGCTCGTCATAAAACATATAGTTATAAGCTGAGCTTAAAGTACTTTTAAAATGCAACTGAGTAGAAAACAGGATAAATAGAATACATCGTAGGTGTCGGGAAGGAGAAAGTTTATTCGTTTCAGCCCAAAAATAAAAATAGGGCTCGATACAGCTTGCCCTATGATCATTTTCTAAGCCTCACCGGATAAACTTTCTCCAATCCCGGCACCAACCATGTATTCTCTATTATGTTTTGAAGAAACAGTAACGTCAATACCTATATACAGTAGAACCTGTCTAAACCAACAGCGTCAGGACCGAGGTGTTCGGTTTACCCAGGTTTTTTTATTGAACGACATTTTCCTTAAAACTAAACATTTTATAAGTAAATTCAAGTAACAAATAAGACAACAACATGAAAATGTTTACACTTTTATTGCTGTTTATTATTTCGATAATTTGCACGTAAACATGTACATTTGTCCACAAAAATGACACTAAATTTATCAATCAAACAAGTACATGTATTCAACCTACAACTTATTTACAACTGTTCAGAGAAATCACCAATTTGTGACTGCTTTGATTAGTTTAAACCTATTTATTTTAGGCTTATAGATATCAGAGATCGAATATTTCCAGAATTTTTACTATATGTATAAAATTCCTACTATAAATTTATTACACTGTTGTGAAACATTTAAACATTTACACTGTAAATAAATGTTAACATTCAACATGACCGAGTCTGACTAATATGTCATTTACAAGTTAACTATTGACGTATGCACAGACTAGCTGATCGCTAATTGCACCACTGCCCCGTTATCACCATGGCAATTATGCCCTTAGTGTACAATTGTGTCGCCAATTGTTGGGTCTATGTTCGGTTTATTCAGGGTTTTTACGGTTGAATGAGATCAAATTTGTGATAAAATCGTTCGGTTTTCGGTTTGGACAGGGTTCGGTTTATTAAGGTTTTTTAATACATAAAATAAGAAGGAAACATTTGGGACCGACACAGCCGTTTGGTTTTGACGGGGATTCGGTTTTCACAGGGTTTGTTTTTGACAGGTTTCACTGTACATGTCAAGTTAATAGAGAGTTAGGTTTTCAAGGTCATACATTTTAAATGTCATTAGAAAGTTTTTCAATGTCCAATCATGCTCACTGCAGATTTTGACGTCAATTCCTGTCTATGTCATGTCTGGAAGAAAGTTTTAAATAATATACCTTCCAATGACATGAAGGAAACTTTTCAATGCCATACACTTTTAATGCCATTAAGGAAAGTTTTCAATGTCATTACCTAACAATGTCATGAAGGAAAGTTTTCAAGATCATTACCTTTTATCAATGCCATGCAGTAAAGCTTTGATCAATGCCATGCAGTAAAGTTGTTAATGTCATAACCTTTCAATGCCACAAAGAAAGTTTTCAAGGTCATTACCTTTCAATGTCATGAAGAAAAGCTTTCAATGTCATTACCTTTCAATGTCATGAAGGAAAGTTTTCAAGATAATTATATTTCAATGTCATGTAAATTAGGAATGTTTTCAAAATCATTACCTTTCAATGTCATGTATATTAGGAAAGTTTTCAAATTCAATTCCTTTCAATGCCATTACCTTTCAATGCCATGAAGAAAAGTTTTCAATGCCATTACCTTTCAATGCAATGAAGGAAGGTTTTCAAGGTTATTACCTTTCAATGCCACGAAGAAAAGTTTTCAATGCTATTACCTTTCAATGCCATGAAGGAAGGTTTTAAAGATTATTACCTTTCAATGCCATGAATGAAAGTTTTCAAGGTTATTACCTTTTAGAGCCATAAAGGAAAGTTTTCAATGTCATTACCTTTCAATACCACAAAGGAAAGTTTTCAAGGTCCTTACCTTTCAATGCCACAAAGGAAAGTTTTCCATGTCATTACCATTCAATGCCATGAAGGAAAGTTTTCAATGTCATTAACTTTCAGTGCCATGAGGGAAAGTTTTCAAGGTCATTACCTTTTAGCGCCATGAAGGAAAGTTTTCAATGCCATTACCTTTCAATGCCATGAAAGAAAGTTTTCAAGATCATCACCTTTCAAATTCAAGAAGGACAGTTTTCAAGGAGGTCATTACCTTTCAGTGCTATGAATTACCTTTTAACGTTATGTATATTAGGAATGTTTTTAACGCCACTAAATACCAATGTCATGTTAGTTTGTCAAGGTGTCCATTAACACTATAATGAATGTCCGTTCTTAAGTATGCATTAAAGATAGAAATGCAGATGACTAATGTGTAGAAAAACATAAACAGACATAGGATCTTCCTCACCCAATACTACTTTACTTAGATAATCTTTTAATTAAATGTTCATGGATATTAATGTACTAATCAGAACTCATAGTGGAAACTCTTTTAATGGATAATAAATAAAGACTCACTTAATCACTCTAATTTACTTTCCTAATTAAAACAAATTAAACAGTCGTGCTATAAGCTTTAATGAGTAATAAAAAATCTGACAAAACTGCTCTTGCTGGATGAATAAACCCAAAGAAACTAAAAAAACTCTTACAACCAGTCACCCTGGAAACTGTCAGGCACAGCAATAAAAACAACTGTAGAGCATGTAATTACTGTTATTGATTGAAGTTGAAACTTAATCCATTAAAACCCCAGTCGAAAACTACTTTTTTACTTTCATGAATCATAAAATGGTTTTATTATGCGCAAATGAAAGCTAAATGAAAGCTAAAGCCCAACATTATAAAAGGGACTTTGTGAACGATCCTACAGGTTCCGAACGATCAAAATAAAATTGAATCACAGCAAGGTCTGCATTAAAGAAACCATTTATACAAACATGGCCATAAAATGTATACGATTTCCATTTATAGGTTGTGGATGATTAATGAGAGTGTGTTAGGCAATCGTTGCTCATTTGTACCAGTTTTCAGAAAGCATCCTAATACAAGTCATTCTGGACCTGTATGCATAAGGCTCCTAAGAGGAAAACCTGAACATTCCATTGGCCTGTGACATTTTCCTTAATAACTCAATTTGCATTGAAAGGTCATATTCTAGTAACATATCAGACAGATGCTTATTTTAATGTATTTCAATTATAAACAAGAGCTGTTTGTTAAACAGTTATGCCCCCTCTAGGTTAAAATAGCTAAAAAGGCTAATTTTAGATAATCAAGAGCCATAACTCCACAGTTACTTGGACAATTTGGTTGATTATCGAACTTAACCGAGATAATACGCCCACAAAGATTTTCAACAAGTTTCGTGAAGATCGGCTACGAACTGCTGGACTTAGAAAACGGGTAGGGCTAAAATGGCCAATTTTAGATAATTCAAGGGCAATAACTCCACAACTCTTGGAGCGATTTGGCTGATTATTGAATTTACCTAGATAATATTATTACAAACAATTTCATAAAGTTTGGTTGAGATCGGAAAAAAACTGTTGGACTTATAGAGCGGAAACGTCTAAAACAGCAAATTTTAGATAATTCAAGGGCCATAACTCCACAATTCCTGGGGCGATTTGGCTGATTATGAAATTTTACCTAGATGTTATGCAAACAAACATTTTTATGAAGTTTAGTGAAGATTAAATGAAAACTGTTGAGAGTGGAAACGAAAGTGGTCTACCAAAAGAAAGACCGACCGCCCGACATTAGCCACTATACTCCACCATCTTTGATGGGGGGCATAATTACTGAGTTCACTTGACCTGAGTAAACAAATGACTATCTTTTAAATAAAGAGCAATAATATATGGTAGGCCATGGAATAACTCCAATATACTAAGATATTATTTAATGGTACATGTAAGCCATGGAATAACTCCAATATACTTAGATTATATTTTGTGCATTGTTCATATATCCCCTCTCTGCTAAAATGTAATATACCAATCACAAATCATACCTCAAATATCCTAAGATATTATTTCATGTATTCGTGGTTCAGATATACCCCCTCTGCTAACATGTAATATACCGATCACAAATCATACCTCAAATATAATAAGATATTATTTCATGCATTTGTGGTTCAGATATACCCCCTCTGCTAACATGTAATATACCAATCACAAATCATACCTCAAATATACAAATATGGTTCTTGCTGCAAAACAAATGCAATAATGGGAGCCAAGTAAATCAGACGATGCCGCAACAAAACACATGAAAGGTTTTGTTGAAAGATGAGACAAAGCCACCGATATTCAACTGGAGCTTACAAATAAACGGTAAAAAAAAATCTGATGCAGATAATCAGTGTCTGGTCTAGTGAGCCATTTTTCTGATCATGTCAAACCTTTTGTCCCATGATGACCAAGCGCTCTGGAAATACTACATGACACATGCCATGACTAACACACCGTGTGATGCAATACCAAACATTCTAAGAATGTTCCCTGACAGACTTGATAATTACTTTCCCTGTATTTATTTATTGGATGAGAAAAAAGGACACAGTAAGATTAATGTCCCATGCAATATATCACACACTCAGGCATTGAAGATAGGCTGGTAACCAAAGCTTTTATCTTGCATAACTCTGGTAAAGTCATCTTCTAACAGTATTTTCTCAGAACACAAAAGAAGCACCAGAATTTATTACCTGCAGAATAACTTACTTCATGGCTTGTGTTGCAATCTATAGGCATTGCCTTCTTAAAGCCGGTATGTGGGGCAATAAAACCGTGTTTTGTTATGGCTGGATGTTCAAATCAGTAATATGTGTTGAATTATTATGGCTTATAAACTACAGAAAGCATTACATACAATGTACTGCAGCTTAGATCATCTGGCAAATGTTTCTGTAATCAACTGTCCGCTTATATTTTTTGTAACCATGGCATCTATATATCAAGCACATTTTGGAACATACATTGAATTCTTAAGTTGCAAACCTGAAACCAGAACCAGCAAAATAAGGTTTCAAGTATTCAGTATAAAGGCCCTGTCACACTGTGGCAAATTTAAGCTACGAGTTCTGGCGAGTCATAACTCACCATACATGACTCACCACAACTCACCTGGTGTCATGAATATCAGATATTGTACACATGTCGTTCTTTGTCGCAGTGATGTCTACTTCTGTCTTCTTATGTCGCCAGAACTCGCAAAGTAGCGGCCAAATTTTTTAACCGTTTAAAGTTCTCGCCGCTTCTCAGCAACTTTTTATTCTCGTACATGTGTCGAAGACATGTAGAAAGAATCTCGGGCACTCTCAAACACACTCAAACACATTCCGAAGACCTGTCTTCCCTTGTCGTAGCGTTTCACCATATATTATCGTTCTACGACATAACACGAGTTTGCTGCGAGTTTGGGAGACCTGCCTACGACGTCTGCTTGCCCATTTCTGGTAAAATGTCGTCATAAACTCATGCTCATGTCCTTACGAGCCGTACAGACTCGTCCACACTCGTAAATTCTCAAAGGCAAGTCTTCGATTGTCGAAAAGATATCATACACATATCTCGGCAGAACTCAAAATAAAATGTGATCATCGTACGTGTGTCATGTCAATGTCGTGTCAAGGTTGAAGAGAACTTGAACAAATGTCATCTTGAAACAATTCCGCAACCAACTTGTCCACTACAGCGAGTTATAACTCGCCAGAACTTGTACAGAACTCGAAGCTCAAATCGCCACAGTGTGACGGTGTTTTTAAGCACTGCAATTTAGTCAAATAAGCAATACGAAAGAATATATAATATGCTCTTTTTTTCATTTGAAATACTCAACCTTTAATGACTGAATACAGACACAAACCAGAACAGAAGAGCAACACATTTAAGAGTGTAACATCTTCAAACCCTAGTCCTATTAATCTAGATCTTCAACAAGTTGCCTGGCAAAAATTCAAAGACAAAACATGTACACCAACAAAACATAACCACATTGCAGAGGAAACAAAATATAATAACTTATATTGCTAAATAATTGCAACACATATTGCCTGTGAAGTGTTGACAGATGTTAAATAACAAAATTGATGAGCAAGTTATTAGAAGAAGTGCTGATAGGCAAATAACCTATTATAAAATAATCCCCAACTGCATTCCTTAAAATTCCTCAACATTATATAGATAAAGGCCCACTCTCACACTGCCATGATTTTGGCTATGATTGCCCATGACTGATCGTTGACACGTTAATCGTGAGGAGTCTGCATCATATAGTGTCCCGACTGCTGCTGTATACCGAAGGTTGAGATTTAGGACAAGACCTTGAATATCAGGGACATTTTTAGGACTCTGAAGCCGATCCATCACAGTTTCACCAAGATATGTTACGATCTGCTATGGTCTAGCATAGTTCAAATACCACAGTAACAGACGATTACAGAGGATCGTTAATATTTCTTCTAAGATTATTGTAACATTATGGAAGATTTATTACGGTGAACCTATGACCATTTACCAGTAATTTTACACCCCGCTACACTTCCAGATGATTTGGACTCATGATGTCTCGTGCATAACTGTGGCACCAACATAGGCAAATGTAGTAAGTGCAACATAACCATGCAGGCATCGCAACCAATCGCCATTCGCTAATGGTCCCAAGAGTACATTCGTGAGAAGTCATGAAAGTTGCCACAAAAGATCCTGCTGGAATCTCAACTAGACCATAGGGAAAGCTTTAAATCCATATTGAATAGGTATCAAGAGGTATCGTAACATAGTACAATTTTTTTTATACATATGGAATGAAAACAGTCACAATTATACCGGCGTTGAATGCCGATGTGATGGCTGTAAAAAAGAATAAGACAGATTGAGATACTATTGCACTTGGATTGTCCTACGTTTTGAAAAACTTGAGGCTGCACTACAGTACGCTATTATAGTTTTAGTTTTGAACATGTTTTGAACAATAAGGATCACCCAAGAATCTTCAAGATTCACACAGATGCCATCACGTATGTGTTCACGCTTTGCGTCAATACATCAGGATTTTGTAAATCGTAGGTAATCGTAGCCAAAATTGTGGTTTATCCCCCCCCCCGCCGTTACAGTGCGACTGGGCCTTAACACTTCTTCAATTTTTAATCAAGTCAAAGTCTGCGACACATAACTCCAAATAAGAAGCTAATTTTAAATACAGGAAATAATTCAAGCGTGAAATTATTCTAATAAAGCTCACAAGTGTAAGGTCAATTTGTCTAATAAAGCTCACAAGTGTAAGGTCAATTTGTCTAATAAAGCTCACAAGTGTAAGGTCAATTTGTCTAATAAAGCTCACAAGTGTAAGGTCAATTTGTCTAAGCTATAGATGCTACATTCAACATTCGGGATTAAAAAATATAACAAGATTCTGTGTTTGATAAACACACATGCCCCCCCCCCCCCCCCGTTGGTGCTGGATAGCCCATTTCTTAGTCCAAATTAGGTCAACGTGAGGTTGGGTGATATGGGAAGATTGGGAATTGTCATAAGTCACAACTGTGTTAATATCAGTGTTGCAGTAAGCGGTGTTGGTGCTAGACGAAACAGTGAAATCTACTTAACCTTGTCACGGAGGGAAGGATACGTAAAGTGCGCTATGTGTGGGCATAAAAGTACATACGTAAAGTGCGCTATGTGTGGGCATAAAAGTACATACGTAAAGTGCGCTATGTGTGGGCATAAAAGCTAACAAGCGGGATAGACCATAAAGAGGATATTTTTTTCCAGATTATTAACAAGAAATGAAATTTGTTAGGATGATTCAAAAGGCCTAAGAAGGTAACAACACAATTAAAGATTGCATCCTTGTTGGTTTGATACAATGCAGTTGGTTTAATATGAGATGATTGTTTGTCAAAAGTGCACACAAACTCTCTAGTTTATGTAGTATGCATGCTGCCAATCCCTTTCTTGGCATTTTTAAGCTTTATTATTTTTCACAGATACACAAACAAGCCAGGATTTTGTATCAGTTGGAATTGTAACATTCAATAGATGTTATATCAGTCTCCATCATTAGAGGAGTATCAAATGGCAATTAGGTATGACAACCATTATAGGCCAGCCATTGTCAGGGATCACAAAAAAAGTCACCCATGTACAGGGCTATTTGAAAAGAAGTAAATTGTGAACCAGCCTGGGTCTGTTCTGTTTGGGAATAATAAGCATGATATAACATCAATTTGGACATGATTCTGTCAACTTTGTACAACTGAAATACAGATCTTTGTAACTGCAAATGATGCCCCGTTTTAACAACGAAAATCATGGGTGACTGAAGGTTCAGATTAGCATAAGATATCAAACCAAACTGACATGGGTGACTGAAGGTTCAGATTAGCATGAGATATCAAACCAAACTGACATGGGTGACTGAAGGTTCAGATTAGCATGAGATATCAAACCAAACGGTGACTGAAGGTTCAGATTAGCATAAGATATCAAACCAAACGGTGACTGAAGGTTCAGATTAGCATGAGATATCAAACCAAACGGAGACTGAAGGTTCAGATTAGCATAAGATATCAAACCAAACTGACATGCACAACTAATGATAACAATCACCTAAAATAAAAACTCCAAACAGCCAAATGACAGCTGCTGTTTTCATTTTCTTAGAAGTTTCAAAGGCAGCTTATTTGTCTAAGACATCGATTAATGGGCTAAAAAACACCAACACAAAATTCAGTGAAAGCATGCTCCACCCTGTGTTCTCATAATCTAGTGATAGCTGGTGATAAAGGAATGAAATGAAGTAGTTAACCTGTCAAAGTGAGTGCACATGAAATCCTTGCACAAGGTGAGTCACAACTCTATCTCAAGATTATTATCCCAGCTGTAACATTGCAAAGTACATCAGAAGTCATTGTCAAGGACACAGTCTCGGTCATCATATAACCGGATCAAGTTTGGACTGAGATTTTGCACTTTTTTTTGCACATTTTTGGGGGGAAATTTGAATTCCAAGTTGTCATTTAAACAAAAAGAAGCATTTTGAGTACATTTTTTTTTTCAATGTAAAAAAGAACCTCATTTGAAGCAGATTGAAGTGCAATTTTCTATGGATATTGTTTAACTAAGAAAATGTGCAATTTTAGAAATTGGTACACAAAGTAACTGTATGAAAATCTGGCCATATATCTTTGATTATTAAAATCAGAGCAACAGATAAGGCGCGTATTTGCGTAAAAATGCAACTCTGCAATCCCTTTTACGCAATTAATTATATATTTTATGAGTAACAAAACTCAGTTAAAATACCCAATACGCAAAAAACGGCAAACTCGGTCTGTGAAGTGATCGACAGACATGGGTACGAAATAACCGATCGATGAGTACGAAACATCCGAAAATGGTTACGACATTGTTATGTTACAAATGACAGACATCCGTAAAATACGAAGCAGTGTGAGTGGATTTTCTTTTCAACATAAACCACAACTGTCCAATTGAGATTAATTGAGCATCTCCGTAATGGTCTGTGTTTGATGACCTCATTATGCAACTTTCATTTTGTTTCTGTTCAATGATTTCGAAATACTTTGGTCATGTTTGTGGGTATTCCGGGAAAAATGTCGCACAGAGGCAGGCAAAATGAATTGAAATTGTGCAAAAACATAGTTAATGACTGGTTGTGCCTTGCACTCATCTTCGATTTCCATTGTCGAGCCTATTTTCAAACCATTAGCGTGGTAATTTCTGCCTTTGACCCAAAATTATCCTAGCGCAACCCATATTTGATGTACCCTAAATTCGAAGATAATATTTCTATTGCAAAATTATGTGAGAGTTTCAATTAAAAATAGTTGAGAAACCATTTAAATATTCAGTAATATTTTTTTCAAATTGGCATTCCATCTTCTAAATAATATCAAAACATCGCCAAATTAAGGTTATACTGAATTGGGGACACACCAGGGTAATCGCGTACTGGATTTGTTCCGACGTCAATTAGGCCACAAAAATACAGAGGAAAAATTGTCAAGAATACTACTATTTACCAGTGTAAATGTTTTGTGGCCATATTTTATATTGTGTCCAAATCGGGTCTACTAATCAGACCTCGCATTGAAAACTGTTAGCAATTTATTTACCAAAGATTAAAATATTTTGAGAATTGATCTGCAGTTAAGTTACTTATGTGTTGAGAATGATATGCAGATTTAGTGTTGTGAAAAGAGAAATGGTTATGTTAAATTAAAGAAAAACTCACACAATTTGCATGTTGTTGTTGTTGTACTAAATTTGGTGATCAACTTTGTTTATTACTCAAACATTTTTATTCTAATTGGGTAACATAGCTTACAGTACTCAAATATTTTGTTCAGTACACAATTATTTAAAATATGACGAGTTAATACCCACTTCTGACAAAATCCTTATCTGTTGCACTGAAAATAATGTTTAACAATAACCAACAAATGTGACAATATGAGACTGCTGTTTAAGCCACAATTGTCCATGTTCCTTTAAAATAAAAATACCTTAAGTTGGGCACTCAGTAATCCTAATTAATTGCTAACAGATTTACATTCATTGACTTATCTTACATTAGGATATAATAAACTTTATTTGCACATATTGTATGGTCGCTGTTATAATTACAGTATCTATTTTGTAGAGAAAGGGCGTTGACACATGACCCCAACACCAATCAGAGTATGTCAATATTTGCCTGCCTCTCATGTGCCCGGTTTCATCATGGCACATTTCCTGTCTGCCTTGCCGGTGTCATGGCATATGTTTGCACTTTAAATACCTGTTCCAGACACACTCAAGAGTTGTTGGACGTTCTTTTTAAAGCCATGATAAAAGACTGTGTCATGTGAGTGCTGTCTGTAACTGATGCCATTTGGTAGACCATAAATAGAATATGAAGGCTCAAAATTATGACAAAAATCATTCTGAAGGAAATTCAGCAGTCACTGTGTACAGAAGAATCTACCGTGTGACCAAAGTAGTCACTTGCCTTAAGTAGACTCCAGTGTCAGACATGCATGGTATAAAGAAATCATGCCAGGGGATGATGCCTATGTTTGTCACCTGCTCTATGGGTGAAAAAGGTCTGATGGTGTTTGCAATAGGCTCAGCTCTATAGGGGCAAAATTGGAGTTTCAAATCTTACAAGCAGAAGACAGACAGATGGATAGCTATTTTAAAGTTCCACACATCCATAAATACATACTTAGTGATCCCTTGCACCTTATACATAATCACGTCCAGTACAAGACTATGTTGACTGCTTTTAAAGCTATATTTTCAATATACAAAATTGCATCGTGCCTACCATGTCTTTAACTTAGTTTATAATTAAATATATTGTATAATACAATACAGTACAATATTTTGTATGACAGACAGCTACATGTCCATATGATTCCTAGCAAACAACAAAAGGTGTGAAAAGTGAAGGCTAAAGCCTAGGTCACACTGTCACCATATTGGCTACGAGTGTTAATAATGATGACTCGGAATTCACAGTGTCCCGATTGCATCTTCCGACGTGTACTGATGGTTGTTGTAGGACGAGACTACGAATATCAACACACTTGTAGGATTCCGCAGCCGATTCACCACGGTTTCACCAAGATATGTTACAGTCTGCTACGATTCTAATACGCTAGTGTATACGCTATGGAAACAGACGATTACAAATGATTGTTAGTGTTTCTCTTAAGATTTTAGTAAGATTTTTATGAACATTAATCACGATTAACCTACGAGCAACCAATAATTCCCACACGTAACTATGCTTGAGGCGATTTGGACGATGTCTCGTGCATTATCCTGGCACTGACGCAGGCAAACGTAGAGAATTTGTGGTATCATCACAACAAACTGGGCAAGCAACACGTACAATCGTCGTGTTGTCAAACACGAGCAATTATCGTGTTGTCATGGTACATCGTGTATATTTGCGAGGAGTCGTTATAGGTGCCGCAAAAGATCCTACTGGTTAACTGAACCGTAAAGAAAGCGTAGAAGTCCATACCATATACATAACAAAACATATCGTAACGTAGTACAGTCTTTTATATATAAAAATTATGTTATGAAAAACAGTCATGATTATACACGAAAGGCCACAAATGCCTAAACAATGGCTGTAAGAATGCCAGATTGAGATACGATGGCACTAGGATTGCCCTACGTTTTGAAAAAATCATGGCGGCGCAACGATAAACCACGAATGTTTTGAACATGTTCAAAACTGTCATATGGCTTCACAATCGATAAGGATCACCCAAGATTCTTCAAGGTTCACACAGATGCCGGCATGCATGTGTTCACGCTTTATCACGGTCCTTCACACAAAATTTGTAAATAGTGGACAATCGTAGCCAAAATCGTGAGCTAGGCTTAACTGAGAATATCCATGCAAATTTTTAATCAATTTTAATTGATACATTGGTCAAAAACACATAAAAACTGAATATAGTTTGTATGAATATACATAACATAAATCAGTCTACATAATGACTGTTTGCAGATGAACAACTTCACAGTTTACAGACACATTTTATCAATGACATAAAGTTGCTGATACAGAATTATACTGCAAATAATTACTGGTAAATGAAATGATGTGTAACATAATAATAGATTTGTAATACTGCATTACTATTAAAAGCATAACACTGTTTAACTGATTTTGTCGATACACATGATTTACCATAATAACATTAATTAGTGTTATTATACTGAACACGCAAAATTTAGTTCGGAAACAAAATTTAACTCACAAAAAAGAACAAGAATCTTACAACATCTCAGCTTTAAAACCTGTTTTTTGTACACAGAACTTTGATTTGTAATTATATACACAGCATGTCTGAACAAAAACAGTTTGAACTGTCACCTTGTCACATGCCAACTTTCCAACCCTAAAATGTTATGTTTTCCACATTTAAATGAAGGATTCAGTCCATTACCTTCCTATGAGATAGACATCTGAACAAAGCGAGTGGTCAACTTCATTGATATTTCAATTTGGTTATTCACTGGGGCTAAACACCACTAAATAGTAGTTTTTCTTTGTTGGACTCATTTTAAATGGTATGAATGTCGAGTGTAAGAAACAAAATTGAATTTCCCTAGTCTGAATACAAAATAATGGAATTTAATTTAAATTCAATTCAGACTTTGCTATCATTGTAAGGTTTAGTATTGGTAAGTCTCTTCTGACAGTATCAAGGATGTCGTGAAAAAGACCATGTTTGTCATTATGTGATAAATGCAGGCTCGTACATGAGGTTCTATAAAAGACAGAAAGAGCTACGCAGTCTTCAAAAAGTGTTTGCACGTCTATGGAGGGCTGGTGTTGTAGGTAGGGTTATTAGGCTTTGGCCAATGAGTTTGCTGTACAGTCATCAAATATACCCATTTAGTTTTTGGGGTATGAGGGTGTTCGGATCTGGAACAGAAATTCACTCCATAGTTTGTTTATTTATAATATATAAACTTAAACAACCTTGCAGCTGAAAGTGGCCTTGAAGTACAAGGGGTGACCAGAATAAAGCTATACTGCAAAAAAGATGCCATCCAACATTATGCAATCAACAAGTGAAACAAGATTCTGTGTTTGATAAACACACATGCCCCCGGTTGGTGCTGGGTAGCCCATTTCTTAGTCCAAATTAGGTCAAGATCAAGGTCAAAGTGAGGTTGGGTGATATGGGTGGATTGGGAACGATCATAAGTAAAAACTGTTTAAATATCCAAGTGTTGTAGTAAGCGGTGTTGGTGCTAGACGAAACGGTAAAATCTAGTTAACCAAGAAATGGCACTTTCGAATTATCTTAAGTCCAAATTAGTTCAAGGTCAAGGTCAAAGTAAATTTGGGTGATATGGGTGGATTGGGGATGGTCATGAGCAACAACTGTGTAAGTATTCAAGTGTAGTAGCAAGCAGTGTTGGTGCTAGACGAAATGGTAAAATCTAGTTCACCAAGAAACAGCCCATTGGAATTATTCTAAGTGCAAATTAGGTCAAGGTCAAGTTCAAAGTGAGGGTGGATCGGGAATGGTCATAAGTAACAACTGTGTAAATATCTTCCCGGGTAAGTGTTGTAGTAAGCAGTGCTGGTGCTAGACGAAACGGTAAAATCTAGTTAACCAAGAAATGGCACTTTGGAATTATCATTCTAAGTCCAAATTATGTCAAGATCAAGGTCAAAGTGAAGTTGGGTGATATGGTAGGATAGGAAATGATAATAAGCAACAACTGTGTAAGTATCAAAGTGTTCTAGTAAGCGGTGTTGGTGCTAGACGAAACGGTAAAATCTACTTAACCTCGTCACGGACGGAAGGACGTCCGGACGGACGAAAGGACAGAAGGACGGACAGGACGATCAATATATGCCTCCTGCATCAAGATGCCGGGCATAAAAACAGAAACTCATTAAACTTTAAACAAGCCCTACTTTGTCTGTGTATACTGTTTGTGACAGCATTCAAACCATTAATAATCAGTGTGGCTCATATTTCATTGGTTGCAGCCTACTAAATGAATCTTCATAATTTACTCTGACATAGACATGGATGCCCTCAGTTTTTCCACACAGCGTTCTGTTGCCTGGGAGAATGTCAGACATTAGAGGCAGACTGCATCCAATTGTTCGTGGCAGACAAAACTACATTAGGTGAACAAAAGACCTGTAAAAGTCATCACAATGAAACTTCATTTCAATACATAGGAAAGCAATGAATATTTTAAAAGCTCCCAACATCTGGTTTCGAAATAATGGAGGCAAATTACAGGGAATTGTACATCCCTGCTTTATTTCCAACCATTATGCATCAATCTTTTACATGAGTTGCATGTGGCTTTCAAACTGCCATTTCAAAACTGATAATGCACATATTTAAATATGCATGTGCATAATGCACATGAGCTCCTTACTTCTCCATAACATGCAAATCATGTTGGCATAAAAGGAAAAGCAAAGAAATGCTTCGAGGATCTCACAAAAATCAATTGCATCACAAAGAATTTGCATGTTTAAAGACATGCATGTCTGACACTGGGGGGCTCTTGAGCAGTAATGACACTAGGATTATTGTGAATTGCTTTTATTTAATTGCAAATTTAGCTGTCATTATTCATAAAAGGCAGGCGGGAAAAATGCAAAGAGGGTTAAAGTTTTCGAGATAACCTTGAAACTTGCATCTCTTACCCAGGTCAACGTCACCCTGTTTTTGTGTTCCTTTACATACATAGTTACATTTGTATCGCTTGGGAAACCATTTTTAGCAATAAACATACTGGACGAGCTCTAACAGAAATTTGACTGGTTCCGAGCATAGCTCTAATCAACACCCTGCTGGCACCAATTTATTTCTCACTACAGTCAGATCAATTCGTGTAAATTAAAATGATGGACATAAAGAAGAAAACAACATGGATGCCATAAAATTCTTGCAGTGTTTTGTTTACTTTGTGTAGTTATCTCTTTTTGTTTAATATGTAACTCCCAATATAAATATTATGAGCAACAACGCAATATTTCAGAGAGAGTTTAATAACATATATAACACATAAATAAAAAATAAAAACTTTGTAAAAATTCCAGAACTGGAAGGATCTTCTAGATGGCGGAAGTGGCCAAGTTTCTGCCTAGGGGAAGTAACTGCTATGGGGAGTATGTCATGTTTGACAGCTCGTTTTTACAAAAAAAAAGCTCTGAACTAAACTTGAAATGAAAAACACAGTTTTGTTTACATATCAAATGATCACTTAAGATTTTTCAATGATTACTGTATTAAGCCATACATTATTCAAAACCATCAAAGTTCAAGATTGTCATTTGAAATTCAAATGTTAATTTCAAATGCTTCTTTTCCAGGCTTCCATAGAGCCGGTACCAGAACTAAACCGCTGACAAGTAACATTGCATATTCACTGCGAAAAACTGGATAAACCGCAAATGCATGGGCACTCCTTTAATCTTGGAGATTGTTTATAATTAGAAAATAAATTTAAAACATTTCCAGCACATGGCAGGCTGGTGGCATGTATACCGAGGTGACTGCAGCTTCCACGGTACAACCCGCTAATGCAGGTGCGGACACAGACCTGGTAAGAACATTCCAAGCTTCCAACTCAATTATGCAGGAATCGCAGACATTTCTTGCATTCATTTTTAGTTGCCAAATGTTATGGATTTTTTTGCAAACCATCATTAAGAGCTCTTGACTAAGATATGAAATGTGTTGTTGTGTTTTTTCTGTACCTCAGGAATACGCAATTAAAAGAACAAAACAGTAAAGTAGAAAACAACAGTCATAAGAACATCATCATTACATTGACATTATGACAGATAACAGAAGGATTAACAAAGCCTAAAAACATATTTTGTTAACAAGCAATAACAAGGATACCAGTGAACTGATGGATGCTCCCCAATGCTCTATGCCAAGTAATGAGAAAGCAATCAGAAGAGCAGAGTCCAAACAAGAATTGTGCAATCCCAAGTGAGGTTTCAACATAAGATGTATACATTTGAAGTAACATTACAATACCCTAATTCATACTTGAGCTGTTGGGCGTGACCCCACCCATCCCGTATTCAATCTTAAGCAAGATATCTATATGAGCATTCCCCAGGAGCTCTGAATATAAGGTATGTACATATAAAGTTTCATTAAAATATCTCAATGCGTGCTTGAGTTATTGAGTGGAGGCTGTTTTCCTATTTTTAGTAACATTGACCTTGACCCCACCCACCCCATATGCAAACCCAAGCAAGGCCTCGATATAAGGTTTCTATGTATGAAGTTTCATTTAAATATCTCAATGCATTCTCAAGTTATTGAGCAAAAACCATTTTTTTATTTTTAGTAACGGTGACCTTGACCCCACCCACCCCACATGCAATCCCAAATGAGGTCTTGATATAAGGTATCTATGTATGAAGTTTCATTAAAATATCTTAACGAGTTTTCAAGTTATTGAGAGGTAACCGTTTTTCTATTTTTAGTAACGGTGAATTTAAATCCACCCACCCCATATGCAATCCCAAGCTAGGACTCAATAAGGTATCTTTGTATGAAGGTTCATGAAAATATCTCAATGCGTTCGCAAGTTATTGAACAGAAACCATTTTTCTATTTTTAGTAACAGTGACCTTGACCCCACCCACCCCATATGCAAACCCAAGCGAGGTCTCGCTATAAGGTATCTATGTATGAAGTTTCAATACAATAGCTCAATCTGTTCTCGAGTTAGAGAGCGGAAACGAAAAGTTGACACCACCAAACCCCGACCGCCCGCCCACCCGCGCAATGTAATAACCAAAATACTTTTTGGGAAAAATTTGGGGGGTTAATAAATCATTCAAGCGGAGAATCTTGGTAGAATGAACACCTCCTCCTGGTCATGAAGGTTCCCATAGTTTACTTGAATTCTGGCTAGTTGTTGCTGAGAAACAGTCCAGACAAGAATTGCGCACTATACACTAATTTCAGCAACCTTCAAAATCCCATAACATAAAATCCTGTAAAGTTTCATTGAATTCCAGCCAGTAGTTGCATAGAAAGAGACAAGATAATAATTGTGCAATAAACGCTTATTTCAGAAATCTTCAAAGTCCCATAACTCTGAGAAAAATCATTGAGGCGGAACGCTCTGGTTTAGTGCACACCTCCTCTTGGTAATGAAGCTTCCTAGATTGGATTCTGACCAGTAGTTCCATAGAAATAGACCGGACAAAAATTGTGCTCTAAATGCTTATTTCAGAAATTTTCAAAATCCCATAACTTTAAGAACAAGATTCTGTGTTTGATAAAAACACATGCCCCCAGTTGGTGCTGGATAGCCCATTTCTTCGTCCAAATAAGGTCAAGGTCAAAGTGAGGTTGGGTGATATGGGCAGATTGGGGATAGTCATAAGCAACAACTGTGTAAGTATCCAAGTATGTAGCAAGAAGTGTAAAACGGTAAAATCTAGTTAACCAAGAAACAGCCCATTCAAATTATTTTAATTGCAAATTAGGTCAAGGTCAAGGTCAAAGTGAGGTTGAGTGATATGGTGGATTGAGAATGGTCATAAGTAACAACTGTGTAAATATCCAAGTGTTGTTGCAAGCGGTGTTGGTGTAAGGTGCTAGGTGCTAGATGAAATGGTAAAATCTAGTTAACCCAGAAACAGCCCATTGGAATTATTCTAAGTGCAAATTAGGTCAAGGTCAAGGTGAGGCTGGGTGATATGGGTGGATAGGGAAATGTCATAAGCAACAACTGTGTAAGTATCAAAGTGTTGTATTAAGCAGTGTTGGTGCTAGACGAAACGGTAAAATCTACTCAACCTTGTCACGGATGGAAGGACAGAAGGAAGGACAGGACAATCACTAAATGCCTCCCTCATCAAGATACCGGGGGGGGGGGGGGCATAAAAATCACTGAAGCGGAACCTCCTGGTTCAGTGCACACCTCCTCTTGGTAATGAAGCTTCCCATGAAGTTTCATTGAATTTTGGTCAGTAGTTGCTGAGAAATACTCTGGACAAGAAAAGGGGACGAACGGACACATGGACGGACAAAGCGGCGACTATATCCTCCCCCTAAAAAAATTTGGCGAACATAAAAAAGACAAGTGAAAAAGAACTATTGCTTTTTGCAAACAGTATTACTCTTTTAATCTTGCCATTGGTCAAATAATTTAAGCACTAAATTTATACATCTCGGACAATAGAAATTATTGTTACAAATAGATTTGTGAAAGATTATATAGTAAATACAAAGTATAAGCCCATAAACTTATGTTCTGTTTATGTACCAGGGCCATTTTTCATTTAAAAAATCCTAAGGGAAACCTTAACTTGTGTTGTACTGAAAACTGAAAACTCCATCTATCAGAAACTCAACATGTTATATTCACAAATGTAAGAATTAAGAAATCTTAAGAAAAAGAAGTTTGAACTAAGAAGCTTTGTGTATATAGGTCCAAAACAAACACATGTATGTTATGAACATGCACCTACTATCCTTAAGGGCAAAAACTGTTTGCCATATATTCTAACTATATCAGTAAATCAGAAAGACAATTATATGTACTTGAAATTCATTATTTTGTTTTTAAAAATGCATTAGCGTCAACTCAAAAGGCTAATGACTTTATCTCTAGTTCTGCATCAGCTACTGTAAAAGGTTTTACCTTGATTGAATTGTCAGCATTTTCACTTACCAACTGTTACAAGGTTGGATAATTTTCTCATTGTCTGTTCTGACTTTCGTTCTTTAAAAAGCTATTATTTGGTCCTTATTGTGTCAGAAAATTTGAATGATGTGAGGCAAGGTTTGTCTTTCTTTTCAGATCCAATCACAGTAAACCTGTTTATCTGACAAAAGTGCTTCATTTGGCAGACTATTTTTTCACACGGAAACCAATATGTATTATTCAATTATTATTGAGTATTTAATATTATTAATGGCATTGATTAACTAGAACTTCACAAGTTGGATGTGTCGGATGTGTTGGATGTGTCGGATGTGTCGGATGATGGGCCATAATTCAAGTATGATAAGAGCAATTATGCCGAAAACCAAACTTAACCTCTTTAATGCATACTAACTCAAGTTATTGCCTGCACAAGAGTTTTTTTAACTTAGTTTTTTTGAAAAAGGGGCATAACTCAAGTACGATAAAAGCAATTATGCCGAAAATTAACTTAACCTTCCCTTTTATGCCTACTAACACTTCTCTAAAGTTTCATAATGATTGCACAAAAACTTCTCAAGTTATTGTCTGCACATGCCTTATTTGAACAAATTTTTTTTTTTATTAAAGGGCATAACTCGAGTACGATAAAAGCAAATATGTCGAAAATCAAACTTAACCTTCCTTTAATGCCTACTAACACTTCCTTAAAGTTTCATAATGATTCACAAAAACTTCTCAAGTTATTGTCTGCACAATCTGAAGGGGACGTCGCCGCCGCCGATGCCGCCAACAATGCCGCCTCCGCCGCCATAAGCAACCCCTAATGTCGCCTTTTCAAGCGACACACAAAACACTTAATCTTCTTTTTTTAATTTCCTTTCTGTGGTGGTTGCAAATGGGCCTATGAAGATATGGTGGTGAAGATGGCTGGATGACCCATGAGTCTTTTAAAGGATTCTTCATAAATTGGATATGGAAAGGGAGATACCCTACTGGAAAATTTGATTATTAAGCAGAGTTACATATCTTGGCATTATAATCTAAGGAAGGCACTCACTCCAAGTTCTTTTAGTTTTTCTAAAGATGCTGAAATGTCGGAAATTCTACACGTTTCATGTAAATACATTTTATATAACATAATTAACAATACAAAGTTCCAATGTGTACTCATGGTTATAATAACAATATTTATCAAGACCAGGAATAGACGAAACAAGACCAGAAAACGAATAGATCGCAATAATTCTTCAATAATGAATAAGCATATGCAAGTTACAAAAAGTAAACTCAAAAACATTAAGTTGTGTGTTTTTATGATACAGGTATGGTATTACATAAGAATTTGCAAAGATAAAATTTGCAAATTGAATGAATTTATACAGCTGAGATAGACTTTTCTGGTACACAATACCTTGTTATCCCTGATCAAACATATCAGAAAACTGTTGAATACTTTCACACATAGCAATCTTCGATAATGAACTGTTGATGAAGAAAAGAAGAATGAAAAAGAAAATCATAAGACTTCGTTTATTTTACACCTACGAGAAAAAAGGCGTATCCAGATATTTAATCATCATCATCTCACGCATAGGCATAAGTAAACAAGTCAACAAACACTTAATATTTCTGTGGTTAGAACGTATTTAAAAACCATCATAAAAAGCAAAAAGTGCATTTTACAATTTTTCTAATTAATGTTGTTTTAAAGCTGTGGCATAAAATACAAGTTGAGAGGCAAATGTGTTGTGATGCTTGAATACTTAATTAATTAAACATGTAGTCAATACAGCATTATTTTCATGTAATTTCTAACACTTAATGCCAGTTAATTGAAGTTAATAGTCCAACCACTTAATAATTATGGGGCCTTAAAGAGGGACTGATATTAAGTAATTTATGGATTTATTTCGGGGGTCTCCTTCATTGTCCACTAATAAAAAAGTGTTTTATATAACATAAAAAATGCCAGCATGGACAAAAAATATTTTAGTAATAAAAAAAATCAAAATGAGGCACGTTGTGGGATAATCGGACTTAATGCATGTGCGTAGTGTCGTCCCGGATTAGCCTGTGCAGTCCCCAGAGGCTAATCCAGGACGGCACTTTTCGCTTTTATGGTATTATCTGTTTCAAGGAAGTCTCTTTTAAACATTAATCCACTGCAGGCGGAAAGTGCCGTCCCCGATTAGCTTGAGCGGACTGCACAGGCTAATCCAGGACGACACTTTACGCACATGCATTAAGTCAGATTTTCCCACGATGCGCCTCAAATATATATTTCCTGTCGAAACGGACCCGTTTATCCAACAGCAATGGCTTACATTTGGTATTAAATAAGAAAATTAAAACTGTGCATGCACCAATCAGTCTGACTCAATTGAGACACTGTTTGAAAAAAAAAAGTCATTTTCTATAATTGTTTGCTGCGCATTAAAAAATTATTTTAGTTTTAAATTTCTCGCCTCATACGCATTTCTGAACTTAAGTTATTCTCAAACATTATTCTTCTAATTTTATCAACTTAGAATGGATGATTTTACGATTTTCTAAAATCGTCCAGTCCCTCTGTAAAGCATTTAATGAAATTTAAAATAAACAAACAACAGCATGAACAATTGTGTAGAAAATTCACTTGTACATAATAATTATGTCATGACAAAAATTATCGTAACTATGTGTTGCACCAGCAAACCCACAAAAACTGTGTGCATATCATTTCACAAGCAAGCATGTGCATATCTGAGCATGTCATAGCTGGTCAAGTGGTTCAAGTGGCCACATTTGGGTCCCATCATGATGTCCTTCTGATTACGTTCTTATCGCCAGATGAGGCAACGATAACGGAAGCATTTTTTTCCTTCATAGTCAAGTTTACAAAATTTTATGTACGATCTCTGATATGAATGTGTTGTAATACAATATGACACTCCAGCTATATACATCAAATCAGTAGTCAAGAGAAACTGTATTTAGTAACAACTCCACAAAGTCCACTATTTAATGCATACCTATATAACACATAATACATAATATTACAGCATAAAACACAAGGCAATAAATTCATGCGTAATTTTGTGAAAACTATTTAAATTATGCACACAGAAAATGCATACTTTTAGAATTATCTATAAATTTATCTGTTTGATGGTACAGTAATCAATTTATCCAGACACTTCTTAATTGCCTAACAATAAATAATTGCATTTTTGCTGTTTGAAACAAAATCAACCGAACCATAATGTTAGCAAAGTGTACTACAAGTTACAAGATACATGGCATATTAAAATAGTGTTTCCTTTTCCCCATGCACTACCAACAATATCCCCAGAGATCACCTTTCTCAAAAAGCAATAATTTTCACCACTGTCAATCATGATAACATGATATGTGTTGCAAAGTTATGAAAATAGTGTCTTCAGATGCCTTTTCTGAACCAGAGTGCTTATCCAACATCACAAAGAATAAAGTTATCATCATTTTTCAAAGATTACTTTTTATTATATATTTTTATATGTTGTGTGCCAGCAGCTTTGGTTATGGATACAGTACCCATTAGATGAAGTGGTTCCTTAAAGGGACTATATCATCGAAAAGGGCCTCAAGGGGGCAATTGCTTAAAAAATTCTGAAATTTAGATATTAACACTGGCAGATAACAACGGTTAAAACAGGGTATATATAATGGGAAGAGTGTACGCATTCTGAGGGCGGATCCGTGGTCTAGTGGTAACGCACTGGCTTCACAACCCAGGGGTTGCAGGTTCGAGCCCCCGCCACACGCTAACCTAATAACTCGTCTTTCGCATGAGATGTTAAACCGAGGTGCAGTGTACTAGGTGCTTCACAACCGGCACTAAAAGACCCAGGGTATATATAATGGGAAGAGTGTACGCATTCTGAGGGCGGATCCGTGGTCTAGTGGTAACGCACTGGCTTCACAACCCAGGGGTTGCAGGTTCGAGCCCCCGCCACACGCTAACCTAATAACTCGTCTTTCGCATGAGATGTTAAACCGAGGTGCAGTGTACTAGGTGCTTCACAACCGGCACTAAAAGACCCAGGGTCGTCTCTGGAACGGGGCATCTCCTGTATCTTGCACTATCCCCTGTAACCAATTAACAAGTCTTCTGGGGGCGATGGCCATATGGGAGAGAATCCCGGTGCACTCGATAAAAATGTACTACACATACACGCATTCTGATATAAAAATCTATTTATACCATGGGTTTTGATTGTTTGGCCCTTCTTCTGTTTACATTTTGACGCCAGAATTGTGAGCATTTTGTATAAGCATATAGTTTACACACGACTCCTTACCAAGCATGATAGCATAGTTGGTTAAATCTCTGTCTACCGTAATTTCTTTGTAAGTCGCGAGTTCGAAACCCGCTTGGTGTTTTAATTTTTTCAGATTTTTTGCTAATTTGTTTTTATCAAAATATTGTGTTTTAAATTATTTTTATTTATTTAATGCACGTCTTAGTAAAGCATATTCTATCAAATAATATAATTTGTAGTGCAATCGGAAGCCAATTTTTCATTGACATAGTCCCTTTAAACTAGAGGTATATTGTGCTAATTGTTCACTAATTATCAGATATATTATTAACTGCTGTACAGGGATTGACAAAATAATACATAGTTTTAGTAATATAATGTTTTAGAAAGGTTTGAACGTAAGCGCAAATATTTTAAGAAAATCTTAAGATGTTTCTAAAATTCGGACCCAGAACTGCTTCCTGTGAGTCTAGAAATCAGAATTTTTCTAACTGCTGCAGCTGGAAGTCTTTATTCCTCGCTTGTCACTTTCCACAGTCCTAGGGTCTGATTGTTGGAAAAATAGATCAGTAAATGTCAAAATGATTGAGTAAAATGTTTCCACACAGTACCATTGGCATTCTCTGCAGCTACCCCTGCTCCCATAATTCCCACCCTGTAAATAAAATGTCAATCATTCACACTTTCAAGAAATTCCACCAGTCTGATAACAGATCTTGATATTCTGCCTAAAGAATGTAACTGCCAGTCAAACAGGGCTAAAATACACCATAAACACCCAAATGTGAAACAGGTTGAGCACACCAGACCACCAACAGAACACTTCCAGTGGCCCAATCATCAAATCTCAATAATCAAGCAGACCCTCAGATATGGAGGGCATTTGGAAATCAACAATTACTGGGAAACAGGCTTTTTGCCACAGAATTAACATTTAGATGAAAGAAGCAGTAAAAGCCAAATTTACAGTATAAAAGAAGAACAAATATTGAGAGAAAAGATAAGACTTAGTATCAGATGAAAATATTAACAACAAAGTAATATGCAGTTGCACCTGAAAAAGTTTGCTAACAAATTGTATGTAGATCACCGAACAAGAACTCTGATGTTAGAATTGTGTGCGCTTCAAGACATTCAAAAGTCAAATGTTATTTCATTATACCTGCACTGACACCTCATTAAATCCCATAAACACACTTTGTTGCTCAACCATAAATCTGCCAATACCAGTAAATTATTTTCAATAGTACAATGATGTTTGTACTATTAGTGTTGCTGAATGAATACAAGCCCCCACTAGGTTAAAAGCAATCTTCAAAATATCTTTAAAATGTCAAGTTAAGTGACTATTAGATGAACTGTTGGACAGAGGAAACAGCTAAAATAATAGGCCATAGCTCTGCAGTTCCTGGGGCAATTAGGTGAATCATCAAACTTAGCTAAGACATTATGCCGAAAACATTCTCATCAAGTTTTACTTAGAGTGGCCAGAAACGGCTAAAAAGGCTAATTTTTTATAATGCAAGGGCAGTAACTCCACAGTTCCTGGGACAATTTGGTTGATTATCAAACATGCCTGAGATAATATGCCCACAAAGATTTTTACCAAGTTTGGTCAAGATCGGATGAAAACTGTTGGATTTAGAGAGCAGAAACAAATGTGGACTACCAACCTACCGACCAACGAACGATATTAACAAACCAGTATACCCTACAGGATGTTCAAAGGCGGGAATAACTAGAGCTTAAGACGCTGTCACACTATGGCAAATTTGAGCTTCGAGTTCTGTACGAGCTCTGATGAGTTATAACTCGCCGTAAAGTGGACGAGTTGGTTGTGGAGTTGTTTCAAGACGACATTTGTTCGAGTTCTCTTCAACCTTGACACGACATTGACACTACACAAGTATGATAATCACATTTTATCACGAGTTCAGCCCAGATATGAGTACGATATCTGCTTGACAATCGAAGACTTGTCTTCGAGAATTTACAAGTGTGGACGAGTCTGCACGACTTGTGAGGACATGAGCACGAGTTTATGACGACATTTTAAGAGAAACGTACGAGAAGATGTCGTAGACAAGTCTCCCAAACTCGCAGCAAACTCGTGTTATGTCGTAGAAGAATAGTATACAGCCACACGCTACGACAGGGGAAGACATGTCTACGATGTGTTCGAGAGTGTTTGAGAGTGCGCGAGATTCCTTCGACATGTCTTCGACACCTGAACGAGAATAAAAAGTCGCCGCTACTTGGCGAGTTCTGGTGACATAAGGAGACATAAGTAGACATCACTGCGACAAAGAACGACATGTGTACAAGATCTACACGACACCAGGCGAGTTGTGGCGATTTAAAAATTGCCAGAACTCATAGCTTTAATTTGCCACAGTGTGACAGGGCTTTTAGACATAGATTAGGTTTGCAGTGGTGGTGCTTTGACACAGAACAATCTTTTGATTGACCAAATGACCTACATAAAATACAGACAGACAGATTAACACATGCATTTCCTATATAGCCCCTACTTTTTCATAAATTTGGGATATAACAATGTAATGAAGAAATGACTTCATGCAAGTCTAGGCTTATGTTCTTTGTAATGACATAAAACTATAAGTGACAATGAAGATCAGTGTTCTTGTTGTAAACCTCAGGAATGTTATATTCTCCAGGAAGCACACACCTTTGTCTCAACATAACGCGGCGATGCCGACTACTGCACAAAAGCCTCAGCGTTTATTGTTGTTCACTGGATGACACACGCCAACTTTATGTTTAAAACATGTCCATCTGCCAAAGTACAAGCCAACATTTCTTTGTTAACATGGGCTGTTCTCTGGGAACAGTCATTACACTGTCGTTCCTTGCATATTTATTATGGATATATAGTTGCATTAGAGCAATAACTCACTAAATATAGCGTAACATACCGAGCATTTATGGCGGTCTCGTACTAAAGTGCTGGCACATCCACTTCCGTACGTAAAAGACATGTAATATGAGTCACAATCGTACAAAAGACACACTAGTCACTTTTGTCTGAATTTCACAAATTGTACTCAAGTCTATTTAGGTTCACACAATTAAATTTCAATGGATTTAACACTTTGCCTGTATATTGACAGTAAATTGTCCTTGAACAGTTAAAAGCCGAACAAGTACGCAAAAACCGTAGCCATTAATTTTACTGCAGAATGTATACACTCAATGTTATAGTAACAATTAGTGACATGCGAAGGATTTCGTAAATACTTTGGTTGAAAACTGGTCCAAGCCTAAGCAAAAGACACAGAGGCCTTTGGTGAATTAAATGATAGTGACATGTAAGATTAATTACTGTACATCTGCATATTTGTCAAAACAATTACAGGCAAATGAAAGCAGGCATGCACAAGATTGTCAATGTGCATCTTGTACATGCCTGCTTTCATTTGCCAAGATTGTCTGCCAGGGTTGTAGACTCTGCCTTGATTTGTAGCTCAGGGGCGCTTAAAATTCACAAAGCTCCAAAGGAAAATCATAGGTTGTACGTGCATTAAGATTTTCCTTTGGAGCTTTTGTGAAAATTCCTGATCATATTATTGCCTATAAGCAATGATTTCTGTTCACAGTGCTGCTCATGCAAAACAAATATATTTCAACAAATATATTTCCCAATTCACCGAATTCTGGCAATTTTTTTTTCGCGATGCACAGAATTCTGACAAAACAAATATTTTGTGATTCCCAGAAGTCTGGTGAAACAAATATTTCGTGATTCACAGAATTCTGGCAAAACATATATTTCTCAATTCACAGAATTCTGGCAAAGCAAGTATTTCGCGGTTCACGGAATTCTGGCGAAACAATTATTTCGCGATTCACAGAACTCTGACCAAACAAATATTTCCTGTTTTTCGCGATTCAGACTCAATAAAAACTCACTACACTCACACTAAGCATTATTTTGTATTATTGAAAGAACATTCACTGCTTAAGAACATGTTGAAATGAAAATGCATGTCCAAAATTGTCATTTCAAGACACGGAGTTAAAACAAATTATAGAATTTAAAGTGATATTGCATTATTACAATGAAAATACAATATGATATGATAAGAACATATTCATATTGGGATAAGAGAACTATGGAAAATAAAAACATATAATGTTCTGAAAGGATTTAAAACAAAAAATACTACTATCTTGTTATACAAGTGCAAAAACTTGAGATACATTAGCGAAGAAAGGCGAAACACGATATACAACTTTGATGTCTAGGACATCCATGATAAAAATGCATGTCACTTAGGCTCACCAACTTGTCTAGCCAAAGGGCTAAAAAAACTTTGTGTTGTAAAACTGGCACACCTCAAAGCTGCGTCTGAGTATTCTCATTAGCAACTGTGCAATGTTGCCAAATATTTGGATCTTTGCAGATAACTGAAGTTTGAGAGCTACTCGAGGAAAATTTAAAGCTACATGTATTTTATCATCACTTAAAAGTTGAAAATTCAAACCTGTTCCCAAACCTTTATATAACCTGTTCTTTAAACTTTATATAAAGGAACACATACTACGCTGGCAAACCAAATTCAGTAAAACCCATGAGTCAATAATTGCATACAGTCAAACCCTTTAACATTAACGACAAGGGGTCAAGTAAAAATGAAACCAAAGTACCAATAAATCCTAATACAAACACAAAACTAACCATGGCAACTTTAGGTACACCGGTATGTTATGTAATTGTACATGTTTTTATATTAAAACTTCACATGCACAACTGTTGGTGATACTAATATGTTATTAAACATTGTTTTCCAGCGCTTCTATACCACCTTTATGCATAATCAAATGATTGCATCTACAAATGTTACAAAGAAAGTACCACTTTAATGCAAAACTGAATTATAATGCATAGTATCACTTTAATGTAAAACCAAAATATTGCCACAGCCGACAGTCTGGCATCTCGAGTCATTAAGAATGCAAAAACAAATCAGGTTCTTACATCAGCAGTGCCATAAATCATAATGAGCCATTAATCATACTATACTCTGCCCCAAGTGGTATCATTAACCCATCAGCCAGTAACCTTGCCACTCTGTGAACTGATATGACCCCACTGGCAATGAGGGAGAGGTCAATAACATCTGAAGTGACCACTCATTAATTAACATCTCGCCTGGAATCCGATCGCTCCGCCCACTTGATCACGTGACCATGCGGTCTGGAAACCTCGACAAGCAGAAAATAAAATGGCGGCTATGCTTAGATTACGCGATATTCCGGATGATTTTGGAGAACATTTTTTGCCTTATAAATGTTTGCTACGTCAACGTATTCAAGGAAGAAAATTTGCTAATGAGTCATACATTGACTCTGTGCGAATTTTTAGGGGAAATGATGACGAAATCGACGTAAAGTCTCGTATCTTCCGCAGTCAAAGAAAGGGAGAAGATCCACATACTGTCAATTTGTCGATGTCAAAAACGGCAATTACGATCGCACATTGCAGTTGTAAGGCAGGGTAAGTGCTTTCCTATTTGTGACACACATATTACCTATCGTTACGTTATTACTGACAGGATATGTTTGTAATTTCGTTGTAAAAAAATAACGATAACGACGATGCTCACATGTTATGATGATAGGGCTACTGTAATACAGATTTGTACGTGGTTGACATCATGTTGTATTACTCTCAATAAAGGGAAACACCTGAACTTAATGATAACATTGTTTAGACTTCCAAGTTTAACACCAGCATATTTTCAAATATTAAAAGGCAGCAGTTTGATAACATATCAGAATTATTATTAATTAATGAAGAATAATGTACATTGTTTTATATCTTTGTGCAGGATTGCTGGAGAATGCGCTCATGTGTTGGCCGTGGTGTTGAAGCTAACCGACTGGATTTTGGATGGTCTTACGGAAGTACCAAGTCAGCCATCTAGTAACTCCTGTCCACAGCAGTGGGACAAGCCAAGGGGATCTAAGATCCAGGCTGAACCAGTCTCTACCATGGTACTATCCCGGTCAACAAATGTGGACAGGAAAGAGACCTATGACAGCCATCTTCAATGACTACAGGTTGTTACCGGGTTGTTTTTAACATAAAAAAATAATAAACTCTAGTATGACTTTATTCACGATATGCAACATAATAATAAACATCATAATAAACATTGTACAATCCAGTTTATTGTGGCCAAGTGCACGATAAAAACAAAAAGACTAACATATAAATCTAATTCTAATTTTGTTCGTTTTTCAGAAAAATCAGGCTTACAGAGAAAGACATCGGTCTACTTTCATCGTTAAAGGACACCACTGGGGTACTTGGCCTGCAAACCAGAACACACCATGGACCACAAGCCGTTGGCAGTACCCTTTCTCACCCAGGTAACATGTTAGTCTTGCACAAGCAATGGCATGAAGCCTGTCAAAAAGCAGCAACAGAACCATATTTGGTTTATAGGTGGGAACAAACTTATTTCAATTTTATGGTCAACAATTTGAAACTTTTTAACCCTAGAAATGGCACACTCTACATGTACACGGTGCCTGGCTATTTTCCTGGTTAGTTTGACATCGCTGTCAGACATTTGACCTGATCCTGGAGCAAAAGGTGGCATGTACAATTTAAGTCCTAATTTTTCAACCTCCTCTTTAATTAAAAAACCCTTAACCACCATGATTCCATCCCCTTTCTTTATTTTCCCACAGTCAACATGGAAATAAATGTAAAAGAGCCTCTGGGGTCAACTCCAACCAAAGCCTTCAATGTTGTAGCAGATTTGTAGTCCGAGTAGCACTGGCTTTGGGAATGTAATGATGAGGGCCTTTCAAGTTTAATGTCTGTTCCGTCCAGTATAAGTAAAGTGTTCGGAAAGTCCTCTTTGTATTTCTTCGGCATTTTATCCACAATTATATCCCTGTCCGGCCAAATTGGTACTGAACCAAATCTGTAAAACATGTAGTTTATCCAGTTTCTAAATAGAGCACCTGCGTCGGTAGGGCTGATATTGAAGAGATTCGCAATGTGTTGGAACTGCAGGTTTAGTCTAAGTTTGATCAGCAGCTGGTCTTCCAATTTCATTTTTTTAATACTTGAAATTGTTCTTGGAAAATCAAATGGACATTCATTCGAAGTGGGTACCAGGAACTGAAAGATGGTCAAAAATTTCAAATAAACAAAGCCAGTGTAGTACTGGAAGTTTTTTCCCTTCATTGTTCTAAGATACTCAACTGAAAAAAGTTGTCTGTTTACAGATTATTTTGTTGTTTTTTTCATTTGTTTCCTTAGTGAATTATTCACTCTTGTTAGCTCTTCATTTCTCAGCACTTGGTCAGCCATTTTTCGGTGCAAAGTTGCTTGAACAGCTTGCAGTTGTTGTTTCAAAGCCTGGTTTTCTGCTGTTAGGGCCAACATCTCCAGAGGAGAAACATCTGAAAACAGAAAAATAAAGTTATAAAAGACAAATTATTTCAATATTTTTTTTTTCCAGATACCACTTATCCAGCAAGTAGACAATGTGTTGAGCCAAACGCAAGACGAGGCTCTAGCGATTGAACTCAACACTCGTGACCAGCGTTCTTGTGCTGTTTGGTCTGCAGAAAGACAAAAAAGAATCACGGCCTCAAACTTCGGGCGGATCATGCTCAGAAAGTCAGCAAGAAGTTTATAGATAGCATCACCAAATCAAAAGTGTTCACCTCAGCGTCTACCAGCTATGGCGTAGCGAATGAAAGAATTGCACGGAACATGTATAGAAAAAAGACAAAAAAACCATGTGCACGACTGCGGATTGGTTTGTAAATCTGAAGTTTCCGTGCATCGGAGCCTCGCCAGACGGCAAAGTATGTGATGGTGGTCAGACAGGAATTTTGGAAATAAAGTGTCCATTTTCTGTTCGCAATATGACTATTGCAGATGCGGTAGATCAAAATAATGCAAAAAAAGATTTCTTCTTAATCACAGATGGAGAGAACATTTCTTTGAGTAAGACACATCCTTACTGGTTCCAAGTTCAAGGACAATTGCTTGTTACGGGGGCAGAGTTTTGTGACTTTGTTACTTACACGAGACAGGACTTGTTCATAACAAGAATATTGCCTGACAAAGATGCCATGGAAAATATTCTTTCAAAGATGTGCCACGTGTACAGAAAGTATCGTGTTATATAGTTACCTTTTTTTTCATCGGTTTGTGCCTCCGCATGATGGGAATGTGGTTTGGGTCTGCGTTTTCATTGTTCTCACTGTAAATAAAATGTACCTATATAATATTATGTGTGTAAGATATGCCATTTTTGTCGTTGATATAGTGTATTAACATGCTCTGTGTTGGTTATTCGCAATATATGCTGCATTATGGGCTTACAAGTTCTGATATTACATTGTTGTTATTGTTTACATGTAAAGATAATACAATTATTTGAACCACTGATGTGTTTATTAAAATTTATACCTTGTATTAATTTCTTGTTCGAGATTTCTTCTTCTCTTCCGTGGTACATGGTCATCTACTGGCAGTCTCTTTAATAGCCGTCTGGCTGGCGTGACTGTGTGGCCCAAGGCTTCTACAGGCAATGGGTCAGGGAACTGATCTGTTGGTTTGCCTTCTTGGAAATGCTATAACAATACAAACGCAATACTGGCATCTGGGCATTAAATTAATAAAACAACCAAATTTTACCACACTGGACATCAAATAACTACGAAATATAAAATGGATGAATATCTGTTGTATTGTTCTAGAGCTACTGAGTAATGTTGCCACGTTTTTATTACACTTACGTCAACATAACACTGCAATCATCGGACAAAGCTAGAAAACCTTTAATCTGATCTGTGTCTTAAAAATGGCCATGTTTACATCCCTCCATATTTGGAAATGTTGACAACACGTGCAGCAAAAATTAATACAAAACCGAATTCTATTGGTCATACATGACCTCAGTTTTTTATAACTGTTATTCGATTGCTAAAAATAACTAGTCAAGCGTCTATCTAAAAGCAAAATACTAAACCGTATAGTAAATCAAAGGGTTAAAATGACAAATATACCTTTGTACAGACGAACATGTGGTAATTGTCGTTGACAGTGTTGACATTAAGTTGATCGTGGGGACGACCGCAGGCCTTTATCCATCTCTAACACTTGTCGAGATCACGTTTTGGCTTAGGAAATGCTATAAAGTCAACTCCTCCAGCTAATCTCTCTGGATACCGACTGTCCGAGTTGCATAAACCCCATTGACACCGTTTAACCATATTTTATTTACGTTAATTTCAAGGAAAATAACAAAATATGTAGAACAATAGTGTGAACCTCGACATTCAGCTTGTCGAGGAAAATGGCGGACAAATCGTTGGCAACCGGCTCCCTGAATTATCGATCGCTGATTGGTCTATCGATATTTAGATAAGAATTTGATTGACGGGTGGCGAGATGTTAATTGCTCACTGGACACTGGTCAATAATTCCTCACCTCAGATGACCACTACAAGGTAAACAACACGCTTTGCATGGAGAAGTGTTTAGGCCTCTTACATCCCATTTACAGTAGAACTAAGCTAGTTGCAGGAAGTTTTAACCCATTTACAGTAGAACTAAGCTAGTTGCAGGAAGTTTTAACCCATTTACAGTAGAACTAAGTTAGTTGCAGGAAGTTTTAACCCATTTACAGTAGAACTAAGCTAGTTGCAGGAAGTTTTAACCCATTTACAGTAGAACTAAGCTAGTTGCAGGAAGTTTTAACCCATTTACAGTAGAACTAAGCTAGTTGCAAGAAGTTTTAACCCATTTACAGTAGAACTAAGCTAGTTGCAGGAAGTTTTAACCCATTTACAGTAGAACTAAGCCAGTTGCAGGAAGTTTTAACAAGGAATAGACCAAAATCCTTGCAATTTTTAGGAAACTGCATTTGGTACACAGGGTTGTCATTTTTAACCGATCGCCGATCAAATTCATCGTTTCAAATCTTGAGAAAATCTGTTGTTTTTTCAGGAACTTAAAATTGCAATTGGTAATATCAGAAGGGAGCCCCCTAGACCCCTGGCAAAATCGCTTACATTTAGATAAATATCCATTGTTTCATTTGATAATGCCAACCCTGGGTACACCAGTGCATCTGCTAGAATCGTTTATGAAATATGCATCACCACAATTAATGTAAATAGCTATTTCATAACTTTCAATTAAATTAAATGCATCAATATTTCCAAATGTTTTATAATTTTATGTATGTTGATAAAAGATCATAATTGAACAAAACATTATATTCAACATGTAAGAATAACATTAATATTCTTGTATCTGTGGTTTCATTAATAGGGTTGTTAAATAAATTCAAAGACTAAGAATCAGATTTCTTTCATATAATAAACAACTCACTTTTTAAACCAGTTCATTTCTGTTTTGGTTATGTTTTGATATGAATTTTTTTTTCAAAGTTATAGTAATTGTATGGTATTTATTTTATAACGCATCCCTCATTTATTTGTATCACTCTGCATTTAGATTCAAAATATCTCAATTCTAGAAATCAACTTACCCAAAAAGCCCGGTGTTCACAGTTATTCCATGCAGCTTGAACAAGCACTCAAACACACACCGACCACAAACCATCCAATCTGTCGGAAATTTCTGTCAAGTGCTATACTTAAAAAATGTTCAAAACTGTTCTCAAATATCAAGGACGGCCTGTTAAAATGCCAAAATTGTCTCTGGAACTTACCAAATTATACAAGATAAGACACTGAAAAAAGGAAATCGGCAGAGGAATGAAGCCGAACATCGGGCAACAAAAATAAAGAGAAAGAAAGATAAATAAAAACATTAAAAAAACATCAACAAAGAACTTAAAGAATGGCAAACCAACAAATTAATAAGTTAAGCATTTCTTACAGTTAAAAAAATATCATATATTTGACCAAAAAAAGCCATTCCAGCAAAAAATGAAAACATCTACCAATGAACTGTGAAAAAACAGATGGGGAAAACATATATTTAATTAGTTTAAAACTATTTATTTTACCTCGATTGCATCGGAAGTCTTAGGCTTATCTGAGAGACACTCTCAAGTCTGTTTCCTGGGAAGAACCAGTACTTGGTGTCTATGCCTTGGAAAGATCTTGAGAACGCTCCCTGAGTGGGGATCGCACCCAAGATCTCCCGGTCGCAAGGCGGATACCATATCCACTACACCTTTGTGACTAGGATATATTTAATTAAGTATAGCTATAAAAAAAATGACACTATCAATACAAGCAACCAGGGCTTTTTTTCACCATTTTGGGAATATGACATATACATATTGAAATTGGGAATGTTGCATAGCCAATTCACCTTAAATTGGAAAAAAGAATAATTGTTTGATTAATAAAATTTGAAGAATTTATTGATAAAACTACATAAAATGTAATGTTCTAATACCAAATCGTTAAACTGTTATTACAACTTCAACCGTATGTATTTCTTTATTACAACTTCGACCGTCTTTATTTCTACACTGAACACCTCTTATTTCCAAACATCTAAAAGGACAAACCATCTATTGGGAATCTTGGGACTGGAAATGGATGTTTGCACTTGGGCATATGACCAAACAGCGGCTATAAAAAATCTGCATAAAAAAAGCCATGGCAACAAACTGATATGTGTCAACAGTTGGTTTACAAAGATCATTCAAACATCAGTTTCACTGAATAAGACTCAGAAAATGTAACCAGACACTGACCTTTGTGCACAATATATTATACAGCAATCATGATGAATATATTACTTTCCTTATATTATTGTTTAGTCGGTATGTTTGGCAGAAAAAAATGTCATGATAAAAATAAGCACATGTGTGCACTAACATATACATATATAATATTATATAGGTAGAAATATTAATTTTAATTTATTTTTTTCCCATAAGACTTCATGAGTGTCAACTCAATTTATCCAAGTTATATGAGGTCACAGATTTAGATCTCGGATTAGCCTCAATTTTCTAAAATTACAATGCAAAATTATTACAACCTTTTCAAATAAATTAACAATGCTGGTCTAATGTACATCTAAACTGAAAGTAGACTGAATATTGAAATGGGAGTTGATGTTTTTTAAATTATCAAGGGTTTATAAAGACAATGTTATACTGGCACATCTTTTCTTAGTTGCACAAGATTCTTTATGATTTATGTTAAACCATATAATAGGACAAAAGTTGTTTTGAAACAAAATACCTCAAATTATGTATAGCCTTCATAACAATTATCTTAAAACTGGTTACATGTATTAATATCTGAAATGTACTATTAGTATCTATGGAGAAGAATTTATATGCATTTTAGTAACTTGTTTTCTTATCCATTATTGTATGTACATGTATGTCATTTATATGTCATGTCAAATTGTCTTCATAAATACTGTTTAAACCAACAATTATCTTAAAATGAAAGTACACAAGTTTATGTGCATTGAAACATTTTAATTATGGCTTTATTATTTTAATGGTTTAAGTTTATGCAAAACGGATGTTATTTCCAAACAATGCTGAACGATACACAATGTACATGCACTTTCTTGATTTAAAAACATCATGTGAAAAACATGACAAGGTATTGAAAAGTTAAATCACAGGTTATAAAACAGATTTACAACATGGTTAGATATAACTCGTTTACCTGGCTATATGTCCCGTTACATGAGCTTGCACATCACAAAATGTGTAATGTAAATTGGTATACAGTCTTTTATCAGTTAAAAAGCTGTGCTCCAAAGTGTCACTGGTTGTAAACACACACTCTACCAAAGCCACTGTTCATCTATATATAACTTTTAAATTTAACTGCTTTTAAAGCAAGGCGACAACGACTCAGGCCGTGAATGTGTATTTTAAATCAACGAATAGGAAATCCACTCTATTATTGGGGATAATAAAAGATTCACTGAAATTAATTTTGATTTTAAAGCTTCTAAATTAAATACGCAGTGTAGCCACCAAAGCAAATCAAACGAAGGTTAAACTACACCATGAAAATTCAGCACACTCTTCGGTAGCATTACCAGACACATCATCACTTTCTAAAGATAGAATGCTATTCGATTGTCGAAGAAATCTTGTTCTTTATCCACACTATCCGTTACAGTGCAATTTTCCCAATAACATACAAGATTTGCAGCTGTAAATTGTACCAAGACACTGTCACCAATCAATAGATTCAGCATTCAGGGTTAACTACTGAAAGCAACAGACTAGTTGGTTTAAAGTGGTTATACCACATACGAATTGAATTTGAAATGTAATAAAAAAACTATTAATGTGTCCACAGACACGGATGCCCCCACCTATGCAGCCATTTCCACATGGCGCCGCTTTGTCTGTATGCATACAAATTATTTTGCAAAAGGAGAATTGTCCTTTTATATTGTACTTTCTGCTAATGTATTCTCTTATTCTGTGAAGTAATTTGGATATCACAAAATAGTTTTAGTCCTAACAAAAAATAAATAAAAGATTTTAATTAAAACTGCATTTATGAGTTATGGTTCTCGTATGCTTCACTTACTCTTACTATCTTAAATCATTCTGTGCAAAATCAGCAAATGTCTTTTATCATTTTTAGACTATTGGCGCAAGCCAACAAGATTTAGTAAGTGTATTTGTGAAATCGGTCTTGAGGGAACTACTTCTTTACTTTACAGGCTACGAGTCAGTAAATCGATAAATTTCTGCGCTTCACTCGCTGAGCAGTGAGGCTTCCCATTATCGATGCTACTTTCTATGAAAAGATGACAATAAATAGATCCGACTAAAAACACTAATAAACAAAAATAATAATCCATTTAGTCCACATCTACAATTTAATTCATGTTATGTCTGCTCACATAGGTATGTTAGCGTATCTGTTTTTTTTTTTTTTTTTGTGCTGTTGACTGGTTAACTGCGTGTTGCGTAAGTTTAACAAAAGTGTATTGAGACAGTACATATAGCGGAGCGATCGCCAATTGTTATTGCTTTTGACATATGCATAAGAATTATGGAAAAGCATTGTACTTCTAAAGAAACTTTTAAATGTATTTTGAAAACTCAACTTATTTTTATTTAAATTGGTATTTACTGAACACAACGCTTGTGATAAAAAGCACCGAACTTATACCATTCATTGACTATTTTTCCCCGTTGTAGATTGACGTGTATGCATATAACTCTGTTTGCTTTTTAAATAGTTTGCACACAAATATTTGCCTCCCACGAATTACAAACAAATAATGATGAGAATGTCTTAGATAAATAGCATTTAATTACACACACGCTATATTAGTTTTAATTTGCAAAAAACAATGGACTGGATCTCCATCTTCAATTAGATCAAATACCAGCTTATACCAATTTATTTTATGTGGAGTGTATAGTTATGAGGTTCGAGACTTTTTTGTAGAAATGATATAACAGACAGGTGACTTACTTCAATAAATGTTCCTTATGATAAAAATACTCTCATAATTCATTTGCTCTTAGTTTCTTTCCTCGCCAACAGTATTTCTACGCTGTCTCTACGTTGTCAGCGTTTTGATTGAATCATGCTTTGCACACTCATGAATAAAGGGAAGTAATTCACTAACTTCACAAGCATGCATGATAATATTATGCTCTGGAAAAATATTAGAATTTTGACCTTGATTAATGACCTTGACCTTTTAGCTACAGACCTGGTTCTTGAATGCCACATGCCGTGTCATAATGCTCATCACTTCTGCCAAGTTATTTGAACATTTTGCATGCCGGACAAAATTATGCTTCAGACGGAATCCATGGACATAATTCTTATACTTGACCTTAGACCTTAAGTGTTACCTTGACCTTGGACCTAGTTTTTGTGGGCGACACATCGTTTTATAATGATTATCACTTCTGCCACGTTGAAAATCCTTTGAAAATCCTGCAATGCTGGACTGAGTTATTGCCTGGACAAGAACCGTAACATATATACATATACTTGACCTTAAAGTGTGACCTTGACCTTGGACACAGGCACCTGTTCTTGCATGCGGCACCACCGCATAATGCTTGTCACTTATGCCAAGATGTTTGAAAATCCTTCCCTGCTGGACAACATTGTGCTCCGGACATTGTCTATGGCATAAATTCTTATATTTGACCTTTGACCTTTTAGTGTGACCTTGACATTATACAAAGTGACCTGGTTATTGCGCGCAATACACCGACACACCATGCTTAGCACTTCAGCCAAGTTAGTTTAAAATCCTTCCCTGCTGGACAAAATTATGCTTCAGACAGTATTTATGGCTTAAATTCTTATATTTGACCTTTGACCTTTAAGTGTGACCTTGACCTTGGACCTAGGGAACTGGTTTTTGCGCAAGACACACCGTCTCACCATGCTCAACACTTGTGCCATGCTATTTGAAATTCCTTCCAATGCTAGACAAAATTATGCTCCAGCAAGGTCTATGGATTAAATTCTTATATTTGACCTTTTACCTTAAAGTGTTACCTTGACCTTGGACCTAGAGACCTGGTTTTGCGCGTGACACACCGCCTCACCATGCTCAACACTTGTGTCAAGTTATTTGAAATTCCTTCTATGCTAGATACAATTATGCTCCGGACAGGGATAGAGGGCTTAAATTCTTATATTTGACCTTGGACCTTTAAGTGTGACCTTGGACCTTGACCTTGGACATAGGGACCTGGTTCCTGCGCGCGAACACCGTCTTACAATGCTCAACACTTGTGCCAAGTTATTTGGAATTCCTTCCATGCTGGACAAAATTATGCTCCGGAAAGGGATAGAAGGCTTAAATTCTTATTTTTGACCTTTGACCTTTAAATGTGACCTTGACCTTGGACCTAGGGACCTGGTTCCTGCGCACGACACACCATCTCATTATGCTTAACATTTCTGCCAAGTGATTTGAAAATCTCGAATGCTGGACAAAGTTATTGTCTGGACAAGAATCCAAACATACGTACATACATACATACGTACGTACACACGTACAAACCATACGGACCATCATTGATGGTGGGGGCATAATAACTAAAAAGTATTTCACATACAAAGAGTCCATACATTTAAGTACATGGGAACACCTTTCTGATTATATGGCATCCTTTCTTAAAGCAGCTGCTGTAAAAATAACATCTGCAGCCAACTGGAACCATAGAAAAAAATGTTACAATTTGGGAAATTTGAAACAACAATAGTATACATAGCAACATCACACCAAAACATGTCAGTACTAGCAGGGATTTTTAAGTAGATTTTGAAAACCAGGAGTCAAATGACCCCTGGCTTAAATTTCCCAGGGGTCAAAATGAAAATTCTGGAGTCAAAATACTGGAGTCACAGGAATTCTGTGTCTACATATTTGTAAAATGGTAATTAGTGATAATTACGGATGAGAAATAAAAAATTGCAAAATAAATTTCCATACGGATGATATAAAATATTATTTTCTAATTCTTTTGAAGTTGGCAAATGGAAAACAGTGCTTCAAAATGATGCAAGGCAGAACATTTGCTTGAGTCAAAAACATGTAAATTGCAATTGCTTGCGTCAAAATGCAGGATTCTGCGTCTATAGAAATCCCTGACTAGGTACTCAAAGTTCTCAACACGTGAAAAAAAAGATTTTTTTTTCTCAAGGACGTGGCAAAGACCTGGTGAAATGACGAAATATGTGCCATTGTTTTGCATGTACCAGGTCTTTACCTATGTGACATAGTTACACATGTACCAGGTCTTTACCAACGTGCCATAGTTGCGCATGAACGATGTCTTTACTTATGTGCCATAGTAACGCATGTACCAGGTCTTTACATATGTGCCATAGTTATGTATGTACCAGGTCTTTACCTATGTGCCATAGTTATGCATGTACCAGGTCTTTACCTATGTGCCATAGTTACGCATGTACCAGGTCTTTACCTATGTGCCATAGTTACGCATGTACGAGGTCTTTACCTATGTGCCATAGTTACGCATGTACCAGGTCTTTACCTATGTGCCATAGTTACGCATCTACCAGGTCTTGACCTATGTGCCATAGTTACGCATGTACCAGGTCTTTACCAAGGTGCCATAGTAACGCATGTACCAGGTCTTTACCTATGTGCCGTAGTTATGTATGTACCAGGTCTTTACCTATGTGCCATAGTTATGCATGTACCAGGTCTTTACCTATGTGCCATAGGTATGCATGTACCAGGTCTTTACCAAACACATACTATATCAAAGTGGTCTTCACTTCTTCTTCCTTCAGAACATAGTCACTCACATATGATATGTTATGACTAGGGATGGAACCGAATACTTGAATATTCGAATATCGGATAATATTCGAATATAAAAAAAGAATATGAATATTCGATTTTCAAATTTATTTAAAGAACCAAATTTTTTAAAAAAATCATGCTTTTCTCCAGTTTGATTGCAAAGTTAACATGAATTCCAGTCGTATTTCCTGCCTAGCAGATGGGCGTGGGCAGTGTAATGTGTTTAAAACACATGCCAAACATGTCCATTTGGCCACCAGGATTCTCTCCCATTTGGCCACCAGGATTCTCTCCCATTTGGCCACCAGAATTCTCGATTTATTGATAAAACTACATAAAATGTAATGTTCTAATACCAAATCGTTAAATTGTTATTACAACTTCAACCGTATGTATTTCTTTATTACAACTTCGACCGTCTTTATTTCTACACTGAACACCTCTTATTTCCAAACATCTAAAAGGACAAACCATCGATTGGGAATCTTGGGACTGGAAATGGATGTTTGCACTTGGGCATATGACCAAACAGCAGCTATAAAAAATCTGCATAAAAAAAGCCATGGCAACAAACTGATATGTGTCAACAGTTGGTTTACAAAGATCATTCAAACATCAGTTTCACTGAATAAGGCTCAGAAAATGTAACCAGACACTGACCTTTGTGCAAAATATATTATACAGCAATCATGATGAATATATTACTTTCCTTATATTATTGTTTAGTCGGTATATTTGGCAGAAAAAAATGTCATTATAAAAATAAGCACATGTGTGCACTAACATATACATATATAATATTATATAGGTAGAAATATTAATTTTAATTTAATTTTTTCCCCATAGAGTTCATGAGTGTCAACTCAATTTAACAAGTTATATGAGGTCATAGGTTTAGATCTCGGATTAGCCTCAATTTTCTAAAATTACAATACAAAGTGGTCTTCACTTCTTCTTCAATCAGAACATAGTCACTCACATATGATATGTTATGACTAGGGATGGGACCGAATACTCGAATATTCAAATATCGGATAATATTCGAATATAAAAAAAGAATACGAACATTCGAATTTAAAGAACCAAATTTCTTTAAAAAATCTTGTTTTTCTCCAGTTTGATTGCAAAGTTAACATGAATTCCAGTCGTATTTCCTGCCTAGCAGGTGGGCCGGGCAGTGTAATGTGTTTACAACACATGCCAAACATGTCCAATTAACGACAATTAATAATTGGCAGGGGGGGCCACGTCTTGACAAGGGCCGCGAATTAACGGTTTGTAGGAGGCGCAAATATGACGCATTGTATCCACAAATAACAAAACTGGGCCATGTTGTGATAACGGTTTCACAGTTTGCACAAGGCGTTCATTGTTGTTTATTTAACCTTAAGTGACATCTATACGGTTAACATGTTTATAGTAAATTACAATTACACTCTACGTAAACCAAACAAAATGAATCCATTATCAGCCAATCATTTCTTTAACAAAATTAGCATGATCTGGTCAATCTTAATATACGTCACTTTATTTATTATTCTCCATTATATCAACACCGTATATTATATTACAAGAGTCTTTATTAATAAACAATGCCACCATCACGTGCTTGGAAGTACTTTACGCGGTCATTTGACAAAACCCAGGCAACGTGTAATCTGCACAGCAGATACAATCTTCATGGTTCTCAAAAAAAAACGGAACGATTAACAAATTAATTAACAATGCATTTAACAATATCTTACATTTCTTTATATTTGCCTAACACTCACTAAGTTATATCGCTCATTTACCACTGAAACAAGGTAAAACAACTACCTACACGTAGTATACATATTTCGGATAGGTAAATATTTGAACAGAGTGCCGTATATAATAGCATGTAGTAGTATTTACAAAACGAATATTCGAATATATTCGAATACCTAAAATGAATATTCGAATATTGATTTCAGTATTCGATCCCATCCCTAGTTATGACAGTTCATATCACACCAGTATTATGCAGTTACCGGTACTACACACTGAATCATTATGCACTACACAAGTCACAGACCACTGTCGTGTTATTAATACCGATCGCCATACCCAGGAGTCGATTGTCGGTCTTTTATCAACAGCACCAAGGAGTGCTTTTTCCAGTGCTATGCATCCAAAGGCAACACAGAAGAAAAGGCAGAAGGAATAGTTTTGTCAAAAGATTTCTGGTATTGGAGATAAAGACAAAAAGGTGGAAATGTCTTCAATGCTCAAAACAGTGCGAGGGACAAAGGTAAACAAAGGTACGCAAAGTTTGTGACTGACCTGACTGATTACCAAGAATAGGCAACGGTGAAATGGCTCCACGTCTCCCTATGTTCTATAACATACTGCTTCCTGTGTACAAGGGAACTTTCCAGAACAAAAGCCTTTGGGTCAAAAAGCAGATTTCTGCAGAAAAAATGCGGTGACTAAAGGCAGTTTATAGTTGCCACACTAGTTACCAAGCGTAAAATGTAAGGATACCAATGAACATTTCAAAGCATAATTAAATATTTGACTTAAAAATGACTATTTGATTGGCAATAAAAAATAACTTTTGAAGGCATTATTTATAGATTACTTACACATGCCTCCAAGTGCAATTTCAGCTGTGTGGAAGAATTTCTCTCCATCTGTGGATAAAACATGTCAGCTATAGGCAGATTTAGAGTGGGGCGGAAACGCCGTACACCCCCCACACCCACCCTAAAATTGTTCATAATCTGATATGAAAACAAAACAATATATTACATTTCATTACCATTGATGTGTTTTTCAATCATTTTCATTTATAATCAATCCCATTCTTTTGTTTTTTTGTTAAATTGCCCGTAACTGTTGATATCGCACCTTTGCAATATGTATCCCACCATGAAAAAGCGAACAAAAGCCATTTGTCTGCAGCTTTTTTCAGTTATGTAGTAGTTCCTTCCCTTCTAACCAAAAATCTTGAATCTGTGCCTGAATCTGTGGGTACAACCTCACAATCTCGACAGTCATCGTTTCAAACACCTGTCACCAGAATCAACAAACAATGTGAAGCAAGTGACTATTGATTTGTTAGTGAGTACGCCGACCAAATCAGTGTCTATCAGCAAAAGTGAAAAGATCACACAAGAAGCAGCAGATATGATTAAGCAGGAATATAAAAGTATAAGTATAGTGGAAAGCAGGGATAATATTTTTCTGGAAACTCAATCGGTCTAGAGGTCATGCTCGTCTTGTATCCGAATTATGTGTATCCGAAAATGATGCATGTTCGAAAATGCGTGTATTATAAAGTATAACTATTATCTGGACAGTTTTCCCACCTTAAACTCCAATAAATTTTCATTTCCGTGTCTATTATGAGTTTTTAACTTCACAAAGTTTAAAGATGCAATACAATAAGAACGACCATTCTGTATCCGAATTATGTGTATCTGAAAACATAGGATGTCCGAAAATATGTATTTTAAATTTGTTATCTAAACTTAGTATACACACCTTAAACTTCAATAGACTTTTAATATCTATGTTTGTTATATGAGTTTTGCTTAACTTAACTTAAAATATAATGAAGTTAAATATAATGTAAAGCAATATATGGTGACTTTGTACTTATTTAAATTAATAACGTGACATCATGAACCTCAATTAAACCAACTAGCAAATACACCTCAATTTTATTAAAAACTATTTGTACTACAATTTTTTTTTATTTTCAGTTAGGTTTCATATCACTATGCATATTTTATATTATTTTGAAAGCAGTACAATTATCAAGGATATGCACGTTTTCCACGAGGATTGCTATGCTCAGTCTCAAAAGTAGCTGGACATGATTTTATCATGGAGAAGTGCACTTACATGTCGACATCAGAGACTGATCAGTGTCAGTCATATAATACGACAAACTGCAGCAAAAACACTCCAATTATCGATTGATATTGACACGACTGTGGTCTATCATGCAGCACTGATCCAACTCTCGCACCTACAGAGCATTGGGGCCATAAAATGTGTGTATTGTGTATTGAAATCGGGGCATTATCATGATTTTTATAGTGACTGGAGAAATTTAAGAAAACTGGTCGGACCTATTGCTTGTCATTTCATTCGGTCTTTTTCAAACCCAATCAGTCTCAGACCGGCAAAACCGAAAATAATATTATCCATGGTGGAAAGTGCAGGCTTTCGTAAGCTTATGCAAACTAGTGCTGAATTACACTGTGCCCTCAGGAAACACTGTGTGCTCACACATTCAGAAAACACACGACAATGACCGAGAGGCACTTCTGACCAGTCTGAAGTCAATGCTTTTTGTCTCGCTTACAACTGACACGTGGACGTCGACCCTGGAGACTAATGTTCTGACCACGCGGGTGATGCCGGAGACACACACAGCAGTGAACCTAGTGGGCAATATCAAGGGGTGTGTTTAGCAATTTTATCTCTATACGAATGTATATATGTGTGTGTGTGCATGAGAGCGCATGCAGTAAAATTCCACTAGGTCAGCCCCACCCCCCCATGGGGGAAATATTGATGGGGAAAATATTGATATGTGCATAAAGTGCATACACATTTTACATGTACCTCTGTAAAATTGTCTCTCCTCTCATCTGCATTATCAAGATGACTTTGCCACCATGCCTACAAATTGTTCTGTCAGTGGCTCTGTATAAATACTGAACCACTAACTTCATATTACATGTGTCTTCTAACTTGAAATGTTGTTTTATCTCATGTAGAAAGAAACATGGTAATTGATGACAAAGAACAATATTTTTGTATTTCTAAACAGGATATTTAATTTTGTGGATATGATTTACTGATTCACTGTGGCCTTCAGACCAATGACTGAATGTTGTGACTGATCTTTATCAGGGACACCAGGATTCTCTCCCATTTGGCCACTAGGGTTCTCTCCCATGATTCTCTCCCATTTGGCCACCAGGGTTCTCTCCCATTTGGCCACCAGGATTCTCTCCCATTTGGCCACCAGGATTCTCTCCCATTTGGCCACAAGGATTCTCTCCCATTTGGCCACCAGGATTCTCTCCCATTTGGCCACCAGGATTCTCGATTCTCTCCCATTTGGCCACCAGGATTCTCGATTCTCTCCCATTTGGCCACCAGGATTCTCGATTCTCTCCCATATGGCCACCAGGATTCTCTCCCATTTGGCCACCAGGATTCTCGATTCTCTCCCATTTGGCCACCAGGGTTTCTCTCCCATTTGGCCACCAGGGTTCTCTCCCATTTGGCCACCAAGATTCTCGATTCTCTCCCATTTGGCCACCAGGATTCTCGATTCTCTCCCATTTGGCCACCAGGATTCTCGATTCTCTCCCATCTGGCCACCAGGATTCTCGATTCTCTCCCATTTGGCCACCAGGATTCTCGATTCTCTCCCATTTGGCCACCAGGATTCTCTCCCATTTGGCCATCGGCCTCAGAAGACCTGTTAGTTGGGTTATGGGGGATGCAAGATACAGTAGACCCCCAGTTCCAGGTGAGCCTGGATCTTTTACTAACTGGTTTGAATACACTGCACTTCAGTTTAATGTGAAAGATGAGTTAGTGGGTTTGGGAGTAGGATATGCTGGAATCTGCAATCTCTTGGTTGTGATGTTACCAATGGACCATGTCAATGCTACTAATGCCGACTGAGAACAGAGAGGAAATGACAGAATGGTAATAGTATGGTGCAAAACAATTCAATGTAGTAGAGGCATTAAAATAGTATGTTGAGAACTCCTACAACATGTTACAGTAGAACCTGTCTAAACCGAACGGCATCAGGACTGCGCCGATCGTTCGGTTTTTAGAGGTGTTCGGTTTACCCAGGTTTTTATTAAATGTCATTTTCCTTTAAAAATGTACGTTCTATTATATATGTTTAGTCGAGTATATAATAAGACAACACAACATGTTAATGTTTACTCTTTTATAATTGTTTATTATTTGTGTTATTTGCAAGTAACAATGTCTATTTGTACATAAAACGACACTCAAAATATCAATCAAACAAGTTCATGTATGTATTTAACGTACAACTTATTTACATCTGTTTCAAGAAATTCCTACTTGTTGACTGCTTTGATTAGTTTAAACATATTTATTTTATCTCGATTATATCACAAGACTAAGGCTGAGATCGGTGCCAGAATTTACTATATGTATACATGAAATATATTATTGTGAAACAAACATTTTTACAGTGTACGTAAATTTCAACATAAAACACGATCGAATAATCACAAGTCGACTACTGTCCTATGCACCAACTTGCCCCATTATCACCACGGCGAGTATGCCCTTTGTGTGTACTTAATTGTGTCACCAATTATCGGGTTCACGCTTCCGCGGTATCGCGAAATGACGCCTAACAGGATACACCGTTCGGTTTATTCAGGTTTTTTAAGGCTGTATAATATCAAATTTGTGAAAAAATTGTTCAGTATTCGGTTTGGACAGGGTTCGGTTAATTAAGGGTTTTTGATATATAAAACAAGAAGGAAACAATCGGGACTGACACATCCGTTCGGTTTTCACAGGGTTCGTTTTGGACAGGTTTCACTGTACATGTATTATCATGTGGAATGGTAAGGAATGGTGGGAACCATTTTGACTCAAGTTTGTGCACAGTCTGCACAGGCTAATCCAGGACAACACTTTCCGCTTTCATGGTATTTTCTGTTTCAATGAAGTTTCTCCAAACAGAAGTCCACTGTAGGCAGAAAGTGTCCTACTGGATTAGCCTGAGCGGACTGCACAGGCTCATCCGGGATGACATTTTAAGCACATGCATTAAGCCTGGTTTTCCCACGACACACCTCATATGTATTTATAAACAATTCAACTTGATAAGGGGCAATAAAAACTTGCACCTACAGCATCCAAGTCTAGACTTTCCCCGTGTCATTTGGTTTATGCAAAGTTTACCGAGACCAAAAATGTCATAAAAGCATTACAGTGAGACACATAAAACATTATGATTGAAAGTAATGACATATTCAATGTAAAATACTGCATTATTATGTTCATTAATTTCTTTCATCTGTACATTAAAAAAACATTATTCATTCTGAGAACATTTGAAGGGGTTATTGACTTGTTGAAAAAGCATAAAATTGTCTGCACAATTTTAAAAATTACAATTTACTTCTACAACAGTCATTCAGTATTTATATTTTGCACTTCATGCATATTGGCAACATAAAATGTGACTGTTCCACGTGAACAGTTCTGAGACATGAAAGGATCAAGATTAGTTGTGACAAGCTGGGTAAGGGCGTTTTTCCATATGTCCGTATCCGCATCTGCATTGCACAAATCCACATCCGCAAGAAATCAAACAAGTTAAAAACGGTCGACACATTTCCATATGTCCGCAGTCCGTATCTGCAAAGTGCGTCCGCAAAAGCTGTCCGCAAGAAATCGCTCGGTGAGTGATTTTATGCAGATGCGGACCACATGGTATCTTACTATTAGTAACTAACCATGCTTAACGAATAGGTTTAAGACATAAATTATTGCAAAAGTAGCCAAAACTGTGTAGGAACACCCACATAAAGCAAGATTTATATAAGCCTATTTTAAGTATAATAACTCGATGAAATCAATAACATTTGCAGAATAATGGATGATGCTGTAGATATAGATCCTGGTCCTCTTGTATTATATTTAGGGCCAAAAAAAAGACATCTCAATATTAATTTCTACGCTGATTGTCTTTTTACAAGACATTTCTTGTTTCATGTATTATTACATTTATCAAGCAAAGTCAAAATGGTCTTTTTTAATCTTTGAAACTAACACAATTTTGCTTACAGAAAAAAACCCATATCCTTTAGTTAATGTTACCTATTAATTATTCCAAAGATATGCCAAGATGGATACAGTAATAACTTCCCCAACAGAAACAATTCCTAGGGAGACAAACAAAATTATTCACTGCTAATGCCTTCAAATAAGAACATGTTGTAGGCCAGAGTTGGTTGATTTTGATTTTCTTGGCCAGTGAACCCTCTTTTTTTTTTAATTGCAAAAAAGAATACACATAATAAAATTTTTAAAAATAATAAACCATTGATAAATTTCATATTTTTAGGAATGTGGTCCCTGACATTTTACAAATGGAATTTGTTTCCATTGTAATGTTTTTATATGACATAATACTATGCTGAATTGTAATATTATTATTACTGTTATCATCATTATTGAGAATAAACTCATGTGTGTAATAGGATTTTCATAGTAAATATTTCAAACTGATTTGCATACACTCAACAAAAGTTACAATGCACCAAATGGAAATAAATGAAAATTGTTGAATTTTCTTTATATATATAAGAATTTCAGCTTGAACTGTCAGCTGTGATTATCTGAGTTATACATGCATGTGTTCATACCAATATATTGGAAAAAATAGGAAAGAATTTTGTGTTTACTACGGTGCAGCTAAAATTCTCATAAATAAAGAAAATTAACAATTTCCATTTGGTGCGTCATAACTTTTGTTGAGTGTATATGAATATAATTGTCATTTATAAGACATTTTTTACTAGCAAACAAAATTAGCTAATACATCCATACTTGAAATAAAAATAATGATTGTTCTATTACGTTTGCTCAAATGTTTGTTCTAACTTTGACCTTGTTCATTTGTATTCTATTTTTATTCTCAGAATGGACAATTTTCCAAAACTGTCTGAGAAACCAAGAATGTAAAACCTCAGGCCTTCACACTGGCCTGTATTGTTTTTGGCTGGATTAGAGCCCCATTAGCTGTTGTGGATCCATTTCAAGAAGAGACATTGATAGTGGATAGATTGTGCTTTGTGGCTCCCTTAGGAGCAATATAGCTGGGAACCGACAATGTATACAGCAGTGCACTAATTGAGATGGCATTAATATTGGAATTGAACATGATACTGGTATTGCCTGTATGAAAACCATAGGAAGACATACTACAGTGACTGATACCTTTTTATCACACAGTTTGCTTTCGTATATAAGCAACACATTTAAATAAATAATTGACATTTATTAACACGTTAAAGAGCATTAAATTTGTGTTGTTGCAACGATGTAAATGAATACACTTGTTAATATTTGAGTGTTTTCAACAACGTAAATAAATACACTTTTAAAGATTTGAGTGTTTTCTTTTATTTTTGAACAGATTAGGCACAGTTACTCTATAAATAGCAATTATGTCAAAGACAATGCTCCCACCACATGAACAGTGGATATAGATAGGACAAATGACCCTACACTCACTTGTCTGCAGGTCAGTGTAGACTCAATCTTTCTGAGAAATAAACTACCAGTCTGCTGTTGAATAGGCAAGACAGACAGAACAAAATTATCATTGTAAACATATTATTTAGGACGTAAGAGATTGTATCTAGCCATAGATATTTTTACATATTAACATGCATGAATACTTCAAAAAACAAATGTACTAGTTATGCCCCCCATTGAAGATGGCGGGGTATATTGATTTGCTAATGTCAGTCAGCCTGTCTGTTGGTCGGTACACTACTTTCTTTTCGGCTGTCTAAGTCCAATAGTTTTCATCCGATCTTAACTTAACTTCATGAAAATATTTGTGGGCATAATATCTCGACCAAGTTTGATTTTAAGCCAAACCGCTCCAGAAATTGTGGAGTTATGGCCCTTAAATTATATAAAATTTGAATTTTTAGTACTTTCCGTTCTATAAGTCTAACAGTTTTCATCCGCTCTTCACCAAACTGCATGGAAATGTTTGTGGGCATAATATATCTTAGAAAAGTTCGATATTTAGCCAAATTGTCGAATTATGGCCCTTAAATTGTCAAAAATTGGCCATTTTAGCCATTTCACTCTCTATATCCAACAGTTTTCATCCAATCTTCACCAAACTTCATGAACATATTCGTGGGCATTACATCTTAGTCAAGTTTGATAAGCAGCCAAAAGACCCGAGGAATTGCAGTTATGGCCCTTGATTCATTTTAAATTGGTCTTTTAAGCAGTTTCTGCTCCCAGGCCCAACAGTTCTCATCCAATCATCCCCGCTCTAAATATTTTAAAGGTTGCTTTCAATTTAAAGGGGGCATAACTGTTTTACAAACAGCTCTTGTTAATAAAGTGTCTTGCTGTGTATGAACTGATTACTTGATGCAGATATTACCGTCTAGCATCATGAATTTAAACTAACCAAAACAAAATGTTTACAAAATATTATATAAAGAAAAATATCAATAATAATTTTTTTTGGCCTCTCTCAAGGCTTGAACCAACGACCTCCGGGATTAAAAGTCTGACATGCTAACCGCTTGGCCAGACGAACTTACAAAGTGTGACGTGTAATTTTTATGCTATGTAAGTGTTACATGAGTTTTCCAAAATACAGATGAAAAACTTTCCAATTTATCCATTTCATATGATGAATATCCATAAACGACCCAATATTTTCCATAAATGTTATGTCAGTAGTGTTATTTCACTTCTTTACATATAATTTACTTTTGTTTTGGAATCTGTGACAACGAAAAAAAAGAAGAAAATTTTCAATTAGCCAATCTATGAATAGATCCGTGTAAGAAATTACGAAATCAGCACATTGTATACATCTTTAAATTCACTTCAAATGCTTTCCTAACCGCTCCTACAAAATGAGGTAACACACAAATTAAACTGTACTAGCTTAAGCATGAATTATTCTTAAGTTTTCAAGTCAATATGTAATTATTTTGCCATTACCTTTTAGCCATCAAATTGCATAATTATAAAATAATTACAAAAGCACATTGATTATACCTCATAAAGTTTTATAACAGTTATAATGTACACACCCAATGCGGCTTACATCGTAAAAATGTCATAAAAATGGAAACAAACAGAATACAATAATGAAAGTGTTCTTTAGAATAAAACTTTGGAATATTCTTACACTATTTGTATAAACCTCGACATTTGTTATCCAATAATTGGGAAGTATTTTAATTCATCATGAATAATTCATCATTTGACATGTTGTTTCTCCAGAACACAATGGATTGTAACAGTTGAATAGCTCTGTGACAAGCCATCCATCTTGAAAAGTGATGTAACATAATTTTATGCAAACAAAATAATGGTATATCAAAATATTAAAAAACAAAAGCCACTCAGTAATTTCAAGGGGAATTGCAACTTTCTGCAGGGATATTACAGTTATATTACCCAAAAATATATTTTCAAACTGCAATTACTTTCTGTCTGACCTATTCAGTAATGTGCAGATTCTTATCAACTTTTAACGACTCAGAAAAAAAGCATATTATTGCGAATAGAAAATGAATATTTTTCTACAAGCTGAGAAAAGAATGACAATTCCCATAGAAAAATGATCTTTTACATGACTTCTATATATGGTCATTTTTATTTTTTACCAACGTTGATGATTTCATCCATGTGGACAACTATTATTTACAAAAAGAATTATACAAATCTATTTAAGGGAGACAACCTTGTAAGAAAATCTACCAAAGTAATCATGAGGTCAAAGGGAGATAAATCTTCATCCCACTGAGTCACAGAAGAAACAGCTGTATGTGTGAGAAAATAGTCGTTCGTCATGACAGTTTATGATATTTCATTAAATTTAAATACTGCAAGTTATATAATATTAAAATTTATATTTATCAGGAGATAACAACTGAAATCTGTCATTCAAGGGCACTAAATGCCTAAGATAGTTCTAAATACTTTTCAAAAGACAATTGTATACAGTAAATATAAAGATAATTAAGGGAAAACATTTGTGTTCACCATGACGAGACTACAACAGTTTTTAAGCTTAGTTTTCACCAAAATTATTAACCACTGAAAATGGTTCTTTCACATGGGCTCTTCTCTTTATTAGCTAAAGTTTAAGTATTCAAATTTAGGTGGCCTAACTGGTAAACCAGTAATTACAAGCAGTTCCTCCTGCACACATTCCCTTCAGCCACAGCTGGAACTCGGAACATTTCAACAAGTATGGAACAGGTACAGTTTCAGTGCAAATTCCTCACATTATGGGAAGAATTTCACAGACATCCCTACAGTTCCACTAAGAGAATTACAAAAATGTCAGCCTGAATTACCATAAATCAGGAATAAAAGCCCAGCAAGACAGCCAAGACTACAAATATGCCTTGTTGGGCCTGATTTAGGAGGTCAATAGCAGACAATAGACTGGTACAGTACAAATAATGTATGACGGGGTGCCTGACCAAATAACTGTGTGACGCTAAGCTAACGGTGACATCCATCAGATGTGGAGTCCAAAAGAAAGGTGGCTAACATGATGCTGAGAGCAACAGCAAAAGGTGAAAAGAAGAGTGAAATGTGATTATTGATATTGATCAAACAATTCTGACCCAGACACTTTACACTGCAAAAGCATGATAGGACAATTTACTAAGGCCAAAAAAAAAATTAGTTCCGTTTCTGGTCTCTTGCCCAAAAAAATTTGGGTTGGTAGGTAGGTTTTTTATATATATTTTTTTAATTTTGATTTTTGGATGATGATGGGAGAATGATGTGTGTGTTCCAGATATGCTTCTATTCAGATAAGTATCGTATTACGCGCACATTTTTACCCTAAAATTCAGCTATGAAAATTCGGCGCGCGTTGTACAGGTTAAATGTCTTTTTCAGTCATGTTTTTTTTTTAAAATGTTAGTGATATTTTATTTTATATTTAATTCATAATTTTTTATTAACAAAACATTGCATCCTAATTACCTTGCAATCATATTTTCAATTTGAACAAACAATAAAATCTGTTAAAAAACACAGTCATTGATAAATAACACCTGCTACAACTGAGAAGAGTGAAAGCGCAGTCATCAATTAACCAGTAGACAGCGAGGAGATCGCTCCGCCCACTGATCACGTGACCAAACCCTTGGACAACTTTCGACGACAAAATGGCTGACACGCTATCATTGAGTGCTATTCCCAGCGCGTTTGGCGAACATTTTTTGCAATATAAGCCGTCATTGCGACAGAGAATTCAAAGGCGAAAGTTTGCGAATGAGTCGTACGTTGCCTTTGTGAATTTTTATAAAGGCTTGGATACGGAAATCTTGGTTAAAGCCGGGGTGTATCGAAGCCAGAGGCGTAATGACGATGCGCATAAAATCAACTTGTCGGTGGAGGGGAGATTCGATTTCGTATGCACTTTGCAGTTGCACGGCAGGGTATGTCAAGTTTACGTGTTCTTTGTTCGTAATAAAATTGTATAAAACCAACATTTAAACAATTAATCATAATTAGCTATTGTCGAAAGTCCTTATTCAATATTGTTAAAAATCATTATGTAAACATTGCATCATTGTGCTAATTAAATTGCCTAAACTACATTTGATCTACATTCTACAGTACTATATTATAATAATTGATATATTGTACACCTCTACGCAGTATAGACAGTATCAATGTTTGCTCCAGCGTTGGAAATGTTTTATTGCATTTAAGAAATAATTTTCGATTTATCGTTGTTTATCGGTCAATAAACAATGTTATGGAGTTATGATGCGTAGGAATTAAATCACAAGGGCGTTAAATTATTCAATTTATGACATGATCTGTCAAATTTTTATTTTGCAATTGTAATGAGGAATACATTTTACTATGCTCAGCTGCACTAGGAATCTGGAGTACTTTTTTCGTTGTTTATTGTGTATTTTAACAACAAAAATTTGTTCTTTAACTATAGAAGCGAGTATCATATTAGAATGAGAATTAGGTCTATGATTCCTTGGTCATACAAGAGACTGGCGTGCATTTAACATATAATGTATGATTTTGTTTGTCATTTCAGACAAAAAAGTCATGATGAATAGTAAAAACAATTTCGCTTTTTGCAGTGCATCTGGTGAGTGTGCACACATCTTGGCAGTCGTGTTCAAGATCACAGATTGGATTCTGCTCGGTTTGAAAGAGGTGCCTGTAGACCCTGCCTGCACGTCTCTTCCCCAACAATGGGATCGACCCCGCGGTGCAAAGATATTGCCAGAACCAGTTGCCACCATGACGATATCAAAACCCGCAAATACTACACGAAAGAAGCGACCACTTGTTGCAGACTTTACTGATAACAGGTATATACTTTCATGAACAGATTACTGGTATTAGACTAAGGATAACTAACAATAAGTGTAAAATATATTTATTTATTTTTTACATTAACACAGCTTTGCAAGTCACATTTATGCAACAAGTAAATCATGGATTTCTTTGAGTACAAAGTAACCAACTTGTGTAGTGGTATTTTGCTCTCTTTTTCACACCAACACATTTCATATAACATATTTATTACATTTATGACAACAATTTTTTGGTAGCAAGTATATTCATACATCAGTTTTGTTTTTCAATGTTCTACATTCCCACAGCATATATATTTTATTTCCAGAAAAAATACAGTTGCTGAAGACTGACATTGAACATCTGCAGTCACTGCTTTGTTTCTCTACCTTGTTTATCACATTTTTGAACTTTAAATTTTCAGGTCTAAGTTCTTCATTACACAGTATCTGTGCAGCTAGTTGCCTCTTCAATGAGTAATTTTCAGCTGTGATTGCCAAAAGCTGCAATGGTGCCACACCAGAATCTGGAAACAAAAGTAATTATATACAGCTATTGTTTATGGACATGCTACATATTTTGTATCATTAATCTATTTCAGTTGCCCCTGGTTAAACAAGCAGACAACCCTGTTGGTCAGTCTTTTCCTTGTGGACAGCTGGCCTTTCCAGTGGTTACAGACACTGACTGGAGCAAGGCTGATGATGAAGACTGGTCAAAAGTTGAGTTGACTTTGTCGGAGGCTGTCCAGTTGGAAAAAAACACAAGACAACAGAACAGCTGTGTGTTGTGGATGGACCAGCGGAGGCACAGAATTACTGCGTCCAATTTGGGCCGCTATATGAACAGACGCGTGTCTTTCATACAGAAATTTGTGGATTCTGTTCAAAAATAGAAGCCATTTAAATCACCCGCCACGTCATATGGCTCTGCAAATGAAAAGGTTGCCCGACAGATGTATCAGAAGCAAACTGGCAATCATGTGCATGACTGCGGGCTTGTAGTCAACCCGGCATTCCCATTCATTGGAGCCACACCCGATGGGAATGTGTGCGACTCCAAGACAATGGAAACGGGTATCCTAGAAATAAAGTGCCCGTTTTCCATCAGGGACATGAGCATTATGGATGGTATCACTGCCATGAAATGTCACACTCAATTCCATTTGGAAATGGGTGAGAACAAAATCAAATTTAAAAAAAAATCATGCATACTTCTTTCAAGTGCAAGGACAGTTGCTTGCTACAGGAGCCCAGTTTTGTGATTTTTGGTAACTTTTACAAAGTGTGAAATTCTTGTCGAAAGAATTTTTCTGACAAATCTGTCCAGTCTGATATAATAACAAAGGCTAGAATGTTGTATAAAACTTTCCAGTTTTAAAAGTATACCTGAAATAGAGCTGTCTTGTGGTTGAACTTGACTGCAAACGTCTTGATTAATCTGGCCATCCGTGGCAACATTCTCTTTATTGCTGAAAGAATTATTGTTATGTTTTACAAATAATGGAAGCTTGTAGCTTTAACATGTCAATGTTATTGATATGATTGTTTGATATGTTGTCAGGTAGCATTAAATGGTTCTGATTTTACTAATTTATTTAGTAAAACAAATATGTTATGTCATAAAAAAGTGACAAACCTGTGAAGACATAATTATGTTATGGAAATGGGCTTTGTTTCAAAGGGTATTGTTGTTGTTTTTTGCTGATGGCTTGAGAGGTGTATTAATAAACTGCATGATAATTGATCTATGATTGTTGTTATTCCTTGTTTCATAATGTAGAACTCACTAGACTACATAAAAGTGCAGGCTGTTTTTTCAATTAATCACAGTAGCCAGTATATAAAAAAGTATTTGAAATAACCCACTGGCCTGAAGCCCGGAACCAGTAAAATTCTATACCGGCAGGTTAAAAGTTTGACCTGCCTGCCCAAAAGAGCATGCACAAAAAGGATGAACAATTTTGAAATTAAGATCAATAATACAACAATGTTCATAATTTTTTTCTCAAAATATATCTATTTTCTTTCCATATGACTGACTACATGAAAACATCGCTATCATTTATAACGTTTAAATAATATACGAGTTTTATTTCCTCATTTTGGAAAAGTTCTGTTGAAATTGTATGGCTTATGCCCGAATGCACAAGCCCTTTCAAAAAAGTTATTGTGAAGACTACTAAAATGCATCTAACGAGTACATACTTGTTTGTTCCATCAGCAGAACTTGACAGTGGTATCAGGACTTTTTTCAAAGTTGCGGATACTGAGCGGTACTTAGGTGGTGGCCGTCTTGGTGAAATTTCCTGTCTTGAATATGGGGTCATAGCAGGTATTGGGTCTGGATAAGCTTCAATTGGCCTTCCATCGTGGAAGTGCTAAAATACCATAACATTGATATGCAGAAAACTGATACTTATGCTGCTTCTCTTATAGCAAAATGTAACAAGTAACCATTTCCATATCAAGTTCAATAAGATAATGTTCTGTCAAGAACACAACAGTAAAACACAATATAGACTTTACCTGTCATCATAAAAGATTTTCATAAAAATAAACAAACTTTGATCTGGATCACTGAGAAGTCGTATTTACACTGTGCCATATAAGGAGTTTTACAACCGAAGTTGGCAATAAAGTAAATTTTCATTGGTCAATAAATCGAATTACAATGACGTAACCATAGATGGAAATAAAACATTCAAGCGTTTGTATTGATCAAGAGCATAAGCCTTTTAAGTTTAACAATAGGCTAATCATTCATGCAATATTAAAAACGTTCTAACCTTACTGCAGACGTAAAGGCAGTAGTTTCCTCTTACGATCTCTACATCTAGCTGGTGTTTGGGCCGACCGCATGCTTTAATCCACTGCTTGCATCGCTCAAGCTGATATTTCGGTTTCGGGAACGGATGGAACACAACACCACCTTCCAGACGTTCTTTATACCTACTATCACTGTTACACAGCCCCCACTGGCACCGTTTAACCATTTTTCGCGATTTAAAATAAGTTGCAATTATCACTTAGTAAGAGAATAAACCATATCTCCTTTCGGTTAGGTTGTCCAAGAAAAACGCCCGGATGTAAAATTTTACTAGGTGCGCGTCAACGGACGACTTTCATTGGTTAATCGGTTCTAGAATTGTGGGCGGAGCCGTCTACTGGTTAATTAGCCAGGTCTTTAAAATCTGCAAGCTGTTAGCAACAACCATAGCAACGGTGTCATGTGGGTTTGACTTCAAAAAGTCTTTGATGTGACTGCTGACCTGGGGCCATTGTCTAACAGTTTGTAGCACTAAGTGTGACGATTAACACATGGTCAGTGAAAAAAGCATCAATCAATACTATTGTATCTTTGAACAATGCAAGCAGTGTCGATAGAGCATTAATGAATAAGCGTTTAAGAAGAAATGTCAAGGGTCTGAAAAAAATTAGACAGTTGTTTTGTTGCATCGGATAATGTAAATTTAAATGGGAGTGACGAAATATACATTTATTGGAATTAACATGGAGATTGTGTTACAGCATACAACTTTGAATAGTAACATGAATATTTGCATTCAATTTGGATTAATATGTGTTTCACGCACAAGGTTATTATGTATGCATATCTGAAATTTACATTGATGACGTTTTTTTATGTAAATTTAGTTCAATATTCCAGAAAGTAACAATAAAAAACTTTTACACAATTTGGTAAAATATGTACCATGTGCAACAGTGAATCATTTTCAGGTTTATGAAACGCGATTTAAATCTTGTTTGGTAAAATGAATAAGAATATTTATCGGGGGGAAATAAAATAATTTTTGGACCAAAAATATGTAGGGTCGGCAGCAAAAGTAAAGGGTCGGTTGGGGCCTAACCCAATCAAAGACATTTCTAGTGTGCAAGAAGTTTGTAATGACATATCCCTTGTCGAAGAGAAAACATGCTTATACCAAAAACACACAACCTATTAGTGGGTTTATCCCGGGTTTTTTCTCAAAAGCAAGCTACAAGTGAGTTTTTTGTAAAAAGAAGTTAGTTTAAGAGAGTTTTTAAGTGGGTTTAACCCGGTCTTTTATTATTTAAGCTGGTTCCAGTGTTTAAGTGGGTATTTAAATAACTTAAGTTGGTTTAAGTGGGTGTATTGAACCTTGAAATTCTCAGAAGCGGGCCTGAAGTACGGCTTTTAAGAAACTAAGTTGGTCTTTAACATTATCTATTATTTTCAGTATTGAGAATTTTGCATTTTAAAGACTCGCTTAAAACGTGCTTATGAATTAAGTTAGCCTTTTTTATAGAATAACATTAAACACAGAAATAATGCTAAGAAATCGCTCACTTATACAGTAACACATTGTTACATATCTCACTATATTGAAGTTGTATACATGGGTTGTACTGAGCCAACTTTGCCAATCCTGAAAGCGATTGCGAAGTTGCAAGATTAATCATAGAAAATGCTCGTTAAATATTATGATCTCCAAGAATGTCAAAAAAATTCAATAGCCCTAGATTTATACAATTAAAATCTTCTGCATTTTGATTAAATTAGCATGGCTGCACAACATATTCAATAGTATACCACAGCCTGTGAAACATATATGTTTCCTGTATTAAGAAGGATATCAACAAAAACGCGACATTCTAAACCTTTATTAGGCGACTGCATAAAATTTCATAAACATAAATTTTTAAATTATTCAACATTAACAGAAAAGTAAAACCAATTGCAAACATTTTCCATTTGATTGAAAATTTTCGTAACATAAATTGTATGAATTATATTAAATTTCAAGTTTAAGCATATGATGCCTTATAAATAATATCGTACCAAGTTAAAAATAATACATATTTCTGTATTTGTTATTTAAAATTTAACAAAAACTGAAAAATTAAACAATCAATTCAAAGAGTATTGATATAGCTTATATTCAATTTAAATTAATTAATAAAAAAAAATATTTCATTCAAACTGTGACTGTCAAAGTGTTAACAAAAAATCTGCACATTTTACATGTCACGGATGGACGGAAAGACGGAAGGACAGATGGACAGGACAATCACTATATGCCTCCTGCATCAAGATGCTTGGGGCATAAAAAAAAACCTAACAACACTGACAGTCAAAAGTAAACAATCCTATACATTTAATGTTGCCTACAAAACCAACATTGCAAAGGATGTGAACACAATAACTGTCTTCTGTACAGTGTCTTTCAATATTTAAAACACCTCATAATCCTTAACCACATAGTCCATGGAAGTTGGGCAGTCGGCTGATACATACAGCTCCTTTGTTGCCATCAAGCAGAAGCACCTGCTCCACTATTTCATCAACAGGGATGAGTTACTGGTCAGTGGTTTCTTTTACCAGAAGAAGGTGTCTTACGTGTTCACTCAAAAAACCCATGACATCAAGTTTATTGATGTTTGCCAGACACTTATCAGTCTGGCTTTCATGAAGATAAAAAGACCAATGTCTCCTTTTGATGTCAAAGCGGCATAGCAAACTCTTTTCTGCTGTCTCGCGTAAGACTTTAAAGTCACAACTTGTCCGTTTGGGAGCCGGACTCTTGCTGCAGTAGACATGTCCGGTTTGGTCGACAGGTTCAGTACTGCCATTACCTGTCTGGTTGTGCTGTCCTCTGATATTGGATTGGGCTTCCCTGCAATCTGGCAGTTATTGCACTGGGTCAGTGACTTGATCCGCCTCCCAGTAGACAGCATGTCCAAAGTGAACTGCTTCAGGTCAGCAGACTGAATGTTCTCCACCTCCCTGCATAGCTGCTTTCTAGCGAACAGAGTTGAAAGCAGCTGCATGCTCACATCTCCTGTGCCATGGGAAGATTTGATTAAATATCCATTGAAATCTTCAAAGCCAAAACACGACCATGCCCAGAGTGGCCCATGATGCCGGACATATGGGTAAGATGGCAGCCAATATTATGAACATTTAATCCACAGTTTTGGGGGCCATACAGTGCCTGGAAGGATATTTGGAACTTAGCCAATGACATCTCTGCTCGTTCAAGGTCGTCTTCTGTGATTGCATCGCCCAACAGGAGGTATATACCCTCGACCAGAAAGCACAGGTTGTCCAGGTATTCTGGTTTCATAAGTCCTTGGACACAGGGAGCACTGTAGAGCAGGAGCCAGTGTTGCAGCTCTGACGCTTTCCAGTGGGATATATGTTCCCTTCCAACCATCTCGGCAGACGCGTGATCGAGTCCACTGGCTTCATATTCAGCAGTCTCCTGTCAATGTCCTTAACATGACGGCCAAGGTAGTAGTTTTCCTTGGAACCGGCTTTGCCAAACCACAATGAAATCAGTTTCTTGGTGGTACCAAGTAAAACTCCGTGCATGTAGTCTGGTGCACAAGCAATGACAGGGTCCAGGTAATGTATGCCAAGGAGCACCGACACACTCTTGATGCCTTTGATGCTATAAGTGGTATTCATCGCCTCCTCAGCATTTGACAAGACTGTGTTGACAGACCTTAGAGTTGGTGGAGTGTCATTTAACGGGTAGCCCCGGCAGTGGCCTTTTTCCTGCTGGTAGACTTTTCCTGGCTCTTCACAAGTGATGCATCCATATTCGCCGTTGTGCTGCACCATCTCCATAACTTGTGCTTCTGCTTGCAGGTCCATCGTGCAGCAAGTCAGGGTGACCTTAATGGATTGGTTATTCCCTTGGATCCCTTCCGTGAACAGAAAGTTCAGTTCCTCCACAAGAGGGTTCAAATAAGTCTTGAAATAGGGCTTGCTACATCCTTGCCACAACCCCCAAATCACTAGATTCTGTGTTTTCTGTTGGTGGCAAGTCGTTGATGATGAGTAGAACAGGCCACAAACTTACAGAGGATGAGTTGTACAGGGGCACACCATCTGTGTTCATTGTCAGTGTAATGTTATGAGCGCCAATTTTCTGCAGCATCCCATCACGCTTCAGAATTTCTTCAAGCTGCTGGGCAACTGGCACGATCGAAAAATAACATTTCCTTCGTTTATGGTGCTGCTTTGTCAGTGGTCCCATGTACCTCAATTCATAGCAACCCTCAGTCAGACAGATATATACCTCTTCTTCAGATGGATACTGGACACCACACTTTGCACAATAGTCAATTGTCAATGGCTGTATGTCACTCAAAATGCTCCGTATGTGTGTTGCAGATACATTCTCAAAGTCCTTGTCAAAGGCAAGCAATTTTAACAATCGTATCAAATGTTCAGATGCAGTGCCTGAAAGTTTCATTTTGTTCATGTACGATAAAATAGCCATGCATTTATCACGGTTAGAAGGAGCCGCAATTTCTTCATTGTTAGTTGTATCCAGCAATCCATATTCAGCACTAAACACTAGCAATGTACGATCTTGGTCAGCATCGCCATCCTGTTCGAGTTGGGTCTGTTCTAGTTGGGGCTCTGAGTTGTGCCGCATTCTGGTTCTTTTCGGTACAGGGGCTGTTTCATTAAACTCATACAGCTTGTATGGTCCCCGAGCTTGCCAATCAAACTCTGAAAGCGTACAAGAGAAATAAGTAAAAACTATGATTCTAACTATTAAGTTCTTTACCAAATACAAAACCTCTGGGTGTAGGAGTTTCAGGAGATTTTTAAAGTCATTTTACTATTTAAGTCTATATAAACCATGTAACCCACTAGAGAATGTTGCATATCAAATATGAATGCTCTCAGCCTAGCAGTTTCCGAGAAGATTTTGTGAAGTTTTTAGTTTTTAGATCTACTTTTAGCTTGGGTGACCTACTTAAGAAGCGGACCTGAATGATTTGAACAATTTTGAAAGAGGGTTACCCAAGGAACTTTACTGTGAATTCGGTTAAAATCAGATATGATTTAATCTCCCCAGCAGTTTGGGGGATGTTGTTTGACTGAAAATGTTGATGCTCGATGGAAACAGGCAAACACAAAAGCTCATCATGAGCAAGTGAGCTATAAATCATTTTATTCTCAATACAAAATACAAATACATTTTCATGGTGAAAACTTGCACCGTTTGGTGAGCAATGCAGCAAAACAATGGGATGGAGCATTTATCCCAGAGAAACTGGGCTCTTCCCAAACTTGTAATTTTGAACCATTATTCACACAAGATGATCAATGAGATTCGAATGTCTGTGCAGCATTCCTGGGGTAGCCACCAGTACTGACTACTTTTGGACTTGAGCCTGTGGGGACTGAACACACAACCTCTGTGTCAGGAGACTTGCACCTAATACCACTGAGCTCCCTATGCACAGTTAATGTTCAATTGCTTATCATATTTAACACTTACCATGAATCTGTTCGGAATGCTTGCTTTCAATGTGGGTCTGCAGTCGCTGCTTCCAAGACAAAATCTGGCCACAGATTGTGCAAGCCCACGGATGCCCTGAAAAATAATGTTTTTGTTCAATGTACTTTTCTGTGAAATTACAAACCTACTTTTAAAGATTTGTATTGGCCTAATATTAAAGAGTGAGTGTAGGTAACTTCATAATTTGTGTTTACATCACATTGCTGGGTATGTCGACATAAACTTGCATGGCCGTTCTGCATATAAAATACAGTTAAAATTTTCATACTTAGATGTTACTTTTCTAAATGAAAAAAATTGTATTTTGAATACAACCTTATATTGAATTACAAACAGGTGTAATTTGATTGTCATGATAAAACAGCTGAGAGAATGACTCAATTAAAGACAACATCGTAACAATTGCTTACAAATGATTAGCTGCACAGCAGAATATTTAATAATTGAGTGATCAACAATTTCCATTTTGGCACAAAACTCAATCAAGGACATTTGTATCACATAAAACACAACAGGGCTTCCTCTTTTTATGTTTTAGAACACTATGCTTTAGGCCCGCCCAACGACATACGCCAATCTAATAACCAACATTTTTATTTGAAAAATTTGATTAAAAATAAGGATGGCCTTATAAAACTATAACTCAGCGAGTCGGATGTGTAGCCTGACGCCAGATAGCTGGATACGTGAATCCAAATGAAGAAGTGCTTAAGGTTAATGCTCAAATTTTTTTTAACAGGTTAATTGAAATCTTCAAAAGCACGACACTCGGGCCAATTGCTAAGAAAAGACTAAAACCAAAAATGCGACACAAAATAAGCATGAAAATTTTCAAAGGGCAATAACTCCAAAAGTATGAGGTGCAGAGTAACGGTTCTTGTGCTTGATAGCTTTCATAGTCTTAGAGTTATGCTCCGGACAAAAATTAAGTATGAAAATAAACAAAGGGCAATAACTCCAAAAGCATGAGGTGCAGAGTAACGGTTCTTGTGCACTGCACTACCCCTCAATGAAATCTATCTACCTATGAAGTTTCATGTTGATAGCTTTAATAGTCTAAGAGTTATACTCCGGACAAGCGAAAGGGTTCGCAGGCGCCGACATAAGTTATCCCTATATGTCGCCTAGTCAGGCGACACAATTACACACTAAATAAGTTTCTATCCCTACCTGTCTGATTTCCATTTGCATCTGGTGTTGAAATGCTGGCCATCTTAACAATCAGAGTTAGAGAGTCTGAAAATTAAAAGGCATTTCTATTCGTTCAATGCATCAACTGCACAGTTCATACATGTTTAAATCATAATTGACTTAAACTTTATTATTATTTGTCCTTTTTATTGTGTTAAACTTCTTTAAATATTTGTGTTTGTGTACTCACACTTCCTGGGCAAGCTTAGTCGATCTAAGCGATTTAACAGTACTAATTGCACATACTTATGCCAGTACCTGACCCATTCCATACTTGAATCAAAGGTAGGGATAGAATTGCTGTAGAAATTATTTCATGACCAGTCAAGTGAACTGCAAACACTGGATTGACCAACTGAGCTATTTGGAACCAGCTAAATGGGAGTCACTTTCCAACACTGATAACAGTATACACTCCCAATTTAAGTACACTACTTTGGACTTAACAAGACAAATGACAACTCACCATCGAACTACCGGTAAATGAATCGGGTGGTTTCTTTTCTTCATCACAGCTACATGTTGAATTATGTTGATGACAAGATGGGCAGTATCAAGGCAAGGGGATTTCCACTATCTGCACCTGTTAAGTCAAAAATAATATACTATATATATATGCAACCAACAATATTCCCCACTTCCGCAGAGGGGTGGCAAGCTGGTCCAGGGGAATTGTTGTTTTTTTTTAATCGTCAAAGTAGGTTTGCAACATGTATTATTTTGATTGGGCTTATAAGTGGCCACTTAAGCGTTGAAATATGACTCATAACTAACATATATTTTGGGTTTTCAACTGTTCTTATAAACTTGACAATCTCGCATTTCAATGAAATTGAATGGCCTTACGAAAACAAAAGGCAAATGAAGGAAACCACGAGAAAACTAAATATCAATGAAAATAAATGAGGACGAACATATACACCTTAAAAAAACTTGGTAAGGTCTGGGGATATATCTCACGCCAAGACCGCAATTTATTATATAGGCTAAATAATTGTTTCAAATCTTGAAAGTGTAAGAGTGTCCCGCCATCTTGAAAATCAAGTTGTATGCGCCTAAATGCCCCAATATTACCAGGATTGTTTTTCTGTCTCTTAGATTTACTGAACAATTAATAAAATTGTCTCAAAGTTTAAGTTCTCACGAGGGATTTGACTAGATGGAAGATAGATAAAAAATATAATCGAGCTAATGAAAACTCGTACTGCCGATTAGCTTCATTCAAACAGAACAAATTAGTTTTGGATCGAAAATAAGTATCTATGGTATATTTGGAAGGCATTCAGAAAATATAAAAACAAAAAAATAATAAACACAACTTACGAAGAGCTACAGGTTTTGAAACACTCAAATTTTTTCTACGATTGTTTACGTCTCTGTTGTTTACATCTCTGTCAATATGGCGCCGGTGAAATTTAAAGAGTGGCATCACACGTACTTGCTACGTTTAGACTTCGTCCATTGGTTCGTTGACGAGTGACGTCATGCACACCCGCTATGTTTACGGTCATTTCGTAACCATTCATTTTCGGTCATTACATAACCATATCGGTCATGTCGTAACCAAATTTACAAATCAATAAAATTATTCAGATAAATATTTTACTGGTTAATTATCACCTTACAGCGTTCTATGAACCCACGAAACAGAGCACGTTTTTTTTTACTTGGAAACCTGTCAAACTGGTTTGACTGTAAACAGCCTTAAACGTATGTGGCTAAACGTATTAACACGTTCACAAACAACCACAGTTTTCAAGTTTTATCCCCATTGTGTAGTAAGGCTGAACGACACCATATAAATTTTTTTTTTATTATCTGCCCTTGCATTTTTCTGTTTATTTAGTTATGATTCCGCCGGGAAGTATGATGGCTCTGCAAACCCCGGGTTAAAATATTTTTTATATAGCATAACCTTATATTATAGAAAGATCAAACAAGAAATTATATGGTGGAACAAGCCTTCAATCGACTGCTACGGGATCTGGTCCAGCCAGTCTACGGGATCTGGTCCAGCCAGTCTACGGGATCTGGTCCAGCCAGTCTTCTCCCATAAGTTACTGTGCAGGACCAAATATCCACTAGGTGAACAGTAAATGTTATATAGTGTTTTACATATATTATACTGTTAATGCAATATATACGTAATTATATTATTGCCGCATCCATATACATAATGAAAGCAATGAAAATAAACACGCAATGTATCCTATACCTTATAATGTATATTTATGACTAATGATAATGTGAAGTATTTTATATGGCTGCCACGCCCGCACTGTGAATACTAACAATGTTTTAATAACACAGTGTGCTCAGGTAAATGTTTTAAACAGTAGCCCTGAGGATAAACAAGCATTTCATTCATTTACAAATGTCAATTTCGACAACAAATGGTCAATTATGTGAAAGAAATAACACAGCTTATTATTTATTTGTCACTGACCATGTGCTAATTGGCTTTCTAATGCTGACACATTACAAAATAGCCACAGGGACTCAGATAATCCGCGAAAAACAATACTCGGAATACATTCAATTACTGCATGTGTGTGGTCATTTAAGATACGAAATGTATAACATTTCTATAATGTTAAGCAGTCCTAATTATTATTAATTGTCGTATCATTGCCAAAGGTCGAATATCTATGCATTATTTTTTAAACAATAAAACTAAATTTATTCCTTCACATGAAGGTGGATGGTCAAGCTGTAACAAACCTTATTTACTGTTTGTTGTTTGAATCAAGATTTCAGGACTACTGAAAAAAACATTGAATATCATGCTATTACGACCAGTAACAAAGATTTACATTTCGATATATATTTATATTAAGGAGTATATATAAATTAAATGTAGCTCTAGAATATATATTCAATAAAAAAAAATTCCAAATATTTCTCGATCTGTAATCAAATTTCACTTCGCATGTACATGTACTCTTTTACTGTGTGTTGTTGAATCTTTGAAATAACAGTCCCGAGCGGAGTGTCTTTGTTCTCGTGCATATTATTTGCTTATCGGCATTTACTTCAAATTCAAAGACAATTACTAATTGATTTTATCACAGAGATCAATGGTAGTGGAATTTAAAAGGTTTTGGTCTCCTACTGTCATGCCGACCGAGATCAGAGAATTTATGACCCAGACAGTAGACAGCATCTTGTATATTCATACACAATAACGTCTCAAAACGGATCAGAGGTTGATAGAACTTGATTGGTTGTTTAATTGTTTTGACGATGCATTCAATTGACCAATACGTAATCCAATAAGTTCGATGATTTAATCATAATGCTAATGCAAACTAATTAAATAATCTCCTCTAATAATTTGAAACTGTGATTAGCAAACGAATTCAGTAGAAAACACAGCCATTAGATCTACCCAACTGAAAATAACAAAAAAGCAATTTTGCCAGTAAATTCCAATTACCGAGGAAATGAAAAATTATGTAAAAACCTCATTTCACAACCAGATGGCTTTTAAATTCAATACAACCACAAAATTAATTACGATATACGTATATATATATATATATATATATATCTAAAGAGAAACAAAAATAGTTTGTAGTATTTCAGTTTAACAAAAAATTGGAAATGTGCGGACACCCATGGTTCTCAAAGCCCGAAAACGTCAACTTTAAAACCAAATACTATAATTATTTTTGACCAAAGACTATATACAATTTTCAGTAAATTGTTGTCGCTCAAATTTGAAATAAATACTGAATACATTAAAATATTATATATTTTGTGTTTATAAACATATTTAAGGGACAGTTTCGCAGTCTGGGGTTGGAAAAACATTTCTCTTAAACTGGAATTTCAAAACAGAACTTTGTAGAATCTATCAAAACTTTTTGTCTGTTATGCTGTTTTGGTTGCAAAACATAATTATTCTGATATTTCTCATACCATTTGTGTAAAAAATTACTAGGGTATGTCTACCAGGTAGAACATTTTTCTCGAACAATAAAAGATATCCGTCAAGGGTTTAACTTTGCACAAACAATATATTCAAACCTTGAAATATGAACAATAAATGTATTTTTGAAAAGGACAAATTCACTTTTAGAAAATTATTGTCCACTGCCAAAATCTGTGAAACTGCCCCTTTAAGTACATAGTTGTTCTTGAATACTTGGGAGGGTCACATAAATACGAGTTGCGATGTTGCAACTAATTAACTGACTGCAAGGATTGAAAGAAAGAAAAAAATGTATTTTTGTTACATAAAACATATAGTTGTGATAACTGCTCCGAGTGTTGGACAGAAAAAATCGAAACCATACACCACCAATTTCAATACCCATATAACAAACGAACATGAATTACCAATTTCTGTGTTAGTCAAAGTATTTTATGTTTTTCCCAATTGAAATGATTTACGAATAACATACTTTAACATTTTTTTTATTCCGAACGATCCTCATTACGAGTATAGTTCATTTGGAAATGCAGCAAATATGATCGGATGTAACAATTTTTAAGCATGATGAAACTAATTGGATGTCGGTTTTAAATTTGCCTTTAATGTATCAAAATAGAGCTAACACTCAAAATAATAATGGATAATTTATGTTGACAAAAGGTCAGCGATAAATGTTGAGGATTCACTAAAAAATGAAGTGTGCAATAATTGTAATTTATTCATCTGTTGTAGATCTTTATATCAAGAATAAATATTATTTTCTTTTATGCTATTGTCTTACACATTGTGCTTTTTGTTGTTGTTAATTTAATAACAACAAATAGTGAAAACTTTTCACTCGTGATTTTCCGTGAACATTGCCGACTGCAAGAGCGTTAATTTGATTGGTCGAAAAATAGTTCATACCCTTACTTCGAGAGCACGAACTTTGACATTTGAACTCCAAAACGAAAACAACTAACATGTATGCAATTGTCTATTGGGAAGACTCAACATTTTCAGTGGTAGGGTTAAGAAGTATTTTATCCCCTAGGAAAGAGGTACACGAGTATAATGTCGGCGATTTGGTGCGAGCCAAGTTTCAAGGGAAAATGTACTCGGCAACGATATACGAAATTGGGGGTAAGTTTTGTTCGAGTTTAATACGTTCATGATTATTATACTACAACTTTTCTAAACTAAGTATGCATAACAAACGACAGTAACTGTTCTGTTTAAAACGATTGTATTTCATACACATTGAAAATATTACTTTGTGATAAATACGTGTGGGCGTCAGTTTTGAAGAAAATGAGGAGCCAAAATGACCTTAAACTTGCACATTTTCTTTGGTTAACTCAATTTCTGCTGAAATCATTTATTTGGATTGTCAAAATATGCATTTATAATGACAAGCGTTTGAGAACAAAAAACGTCACATTCACGTTCGTTTTATTTTCTTTCAGACAATAGAGGCAATCTCAACAAGAGTCTCAATGCAGGTTTCAAGATTGATCTGACAAGTAAGACTATGCTAACTATTTCTTATCAGCAAATGATAAAAGTAAATAAAAATTAGGAAAAAAAACCCACATCAGTGGTAATGTTATTTAATATCAGTTCATAATTTTGTTTTGTTAACCCTTGCACCTGAAGGACATCAAACGTTTTTGTCTGCCTCAATCACTGTCACTCATATGGATTTTTCGCCATATTAATCAGTATCAGTCATGATACGACGGTCAATTAACCTACTTATACTTTTCTTGGGCGAGCTTAGCCGATCAAAGAGATTTTGCCAATACTAAGTGCACATGCTTATGCCAGTAACTGACAACTCAGCCCTACATAAATCTTAGGAAGGGGGAGAAATTCGAGAATAGCTATTTCATGATTATTTCATGACCAATCCCCACACATGTGATGTAGCTGGGCTGGGACTCGAACTCGGATTGAGAGTTCGGCTGAGCTAGCCAGGCCCAGCAATTTTTTATCTGGTGGTCCAGAATTTAACATAGTGAGAATGTTATGTACAGGAATTCAGCCAAATAACAGTAGCAGTGCAGAACGCAAGCATCACAGATCTGCTCCGGAGGAAGCATTCGATCAAGAAGCTGAAGCACCAAAGAAAAAGAAGAGGCGACATCAGTCGGATCAAACTGATTTACAGACTCCAGACCCTCTTGGTGTGTAGTTGTGTATTATTCACACATATTTATATAACTAGTTTAGAAAATAACCATAGAAATACTAACTTTTGATTAAATAATTCATATATTAAATTAATTTGTTCTTGCATTAAGGGGTGCATATCTTTGTCGAAGTTAAAATAAGAAGCTTTTTAGGGAAAGTTACCCATGAAAATCTGAGTACAGTAATTAAATATTTGTGAATTTTGTCAGGCAAGTTGATTATGTCAAAGTCTATCAGCTTGTTTTGTGTTCTTAAGAAAGAACCTTAAGTAGAATAGATGGTTACACATTTCTATATATTGCATGTTTTAATTGAAAACAGTTGAACAGGCGAGGCAGATTCTGTTGAAGCGTAGATCAATGGTGACCCCTGCACCAGTGACATGTGCTCCTGTGACCCCTGGTCTGGTGAACCCTGCACCGGTAACCTGTTCTCCTGTGACCACTTGTCTGGTGAACCCTGCTCCATTGACCTATGCTCCTGTGACCCCTGCTCCAATGACTCTTGCACCTGTGACCTCTGCTCCAGTGACCCCTCCACCAGTGACCCCTGCACCAGTGACCTCTGCTCTGGAGACCTATGCACCAGTGACCCTGGCTCCAGTGACCCCTGCATTTGAGACCTATGCTCCATTGACCTATGCTCCAGTGACCTACGCTCCTGTGACCCTGGCTCAAGTGACGCTTGCTCCAGTGACCCCGGCTCCTGTGACCTCTGCTCCAGCGACCCATGCACCAGTGACCTATGCTACAGTTACCCCTGCTCCGGTCACCCCTGCTCTTGTGACCCCTCCACCAGTGACCTATGCTGCAACCATACCGGTATCGTCGATCACCACCATGACCTCACCAGATAGTGTCTCCCCTAATTTTGTGCAGGCCTACACCTCATTTGCTTATGGACCACCACCACCATCTGTGAGGACGGTTTCATTCATGGAAATGATGGAAGAACCACTGCATGATGAAGAGCTTATTTATTTTCTTGAACCTTTCAACAACTAAGAGATAAACCATTTCAATAAAGATTCAGTGTTTTTAGGGCCAATTTGAGGTGGAAATTCACCTGCTTAAAAATTATATATTTTCCCCTATATTTACCTTAAAATTCCCCTCAGAATGTAAACTTTAAAAATTGACCAACATCGGACAAAAAATTCACAAGTTTGAAGACTTTTCATAAATAGTCCCAGCAATTTTTCACCAAACCAAGTTTGTGCACAATCTAAGTCATCATTTGTAACAAAACAATTCAATAATGTTTTATAACAAAGTAGAAAATAAAAATATAATATGCTTTTCCTTTTGCTGTAAAATTCCCCATCTGAAGGGCACCACCACCTTTCCCCCAAAGGAAAAAAACACTGGGACTCAAAGCTGATGATAGCAGAACGTTTTATGCCAAAATAGTTGCCATAAACACAAAGTCTATGTATAATATAATGAAAGTTATATACACATGACTGACTGTTTATGCCATCATCACGCCAGCATTGACAAAATAACGCCCCATGGGATAAACTGTATTTCCACCTTGTTGAATACAGCAAACATATGCATTATATCCACACCATTTTGTTTATTTTCATGACGTCAATTGATGTTATGGTGTTAGTATGTGTTATTTAGTTCTTTTATTCAGTTTATTTTCAAAATAAAGACAGAAAGTGATATGATAAATAGAAAACTAGGGTAACTGTTGAATATAGAGAAGTTTATCTTGCTCAGCTCGAACATCGGAAGCGCTTACCAAGGCCGGTGTTTTAAGCCTCGTTAGATAGACATCTCTATATTCAACACTAAATTAGTATTCTCTATATATCACTATTTGCCTTGAGATAATTTACATTAAGTAATGTAATTGTATTAATTTAGGGACACTGAGAGATTAAGATGTTTAAAAGACCTTATACTTCATTTGTTGTTTATGCACTATGTTGTTGAATATTTAAACTCATGATTTTCTTTTCTGGTTGCAGCAGATCATTCAAGCGGAAATTCAGCACGAGACAAGGCTGGCAAAGGCTATCACGCGCTGTATGAATCTTTTATTTACCCCCCAGCAACTGGTGATTTGCTCAATGAAGGGAGCACTGACAACAACAGGGCCAGCAAGACCAGGTCTCCCTGCTGCAGAGAGAAATGCAATAATTGGTACTTTTTTCTAGTGTATATCAGGAAAAATTATATTAAAAACCAGTATTAAATTGCAGGTAAAAAGCTGTCTGTACTACAACTTTAAGAATTTGTATTTGAAGGAAAATTATACACTTTAAATTGCACTCAAAACTTGCCGTTGTACAGTTTATCATTAAATATTCTATCAGGATCTCTTTTAAAAAGGTTTAGCAATTACCGTTAATCTTAATTTTAATGGTGTTCTTTATCCCACGAAGGTGGGCATACTAAAAGCGAACTGTCTGTCCTTTAGTCTGTCCGGCCAAGGATTAAGTTTTTTATACAGTCCAATATCCAATACTTTCAAAGGTATTTACTTGAAACTTCAATGTTCCCACCAGGTAAAGCAACCCATTACTCTGTTTTGTTTTCTGAAATATTTATGCCCCTTTTTTAACTTAGAAACTGGTTTTATCCTGCTACTAGCCCAAACAGTGACCTAATAAAGCGGTGACCGTATAGAATTGTTGATATCCGGCAGTAGATCACGTGACTGTGATATACCGTAGATCACGTGACTGTGATATACCGTCAATAGGTATTCCTACGCGCCAGATAACAACATTGTCGAGAATGACACAGCATCAAGTCTATTTACCAGAGTTTTTCATCGATACAAACTTTGTGTTGTCTAGTCTAACAGAGTTAAACAACCAATGAGTTTTTTGTCCTCACATTCCATTTAACTGGTAATCAACAACTTCCTTCCAGTTCCATTCCATTTCAACACACTTGAATCTGATGCAAGCGGGTTATTCTTTGTGGATAGACTTTCTTTGGTCAACCAACAGAGCATATTCATCAAAGAAATAACCTTTTATATAAATTTCCGATGAAAAGAAATGAAAAAAAGTCATCAAAACTTTAACGTAGAACGAAACATTTTATGATTTATTTCACTTTCAGTTACACTGTCCCCCACCCACAATTATCCGAGTAAATCGTAAAAAATTGAAAAGAGATCAATCTCACTGTTTACATTCGAGGCAAATATTACATACACTTTTTGTCTGAATGCTATTGCATAATATAATCCATCCAAAACACAGAAACACTAAATATTTATTCCGATTTCATGTATTTTAAACTTTTTTGGTTCTGGTTTGACTACATTGTGTAAACTTACAACTCAAAATGAATGACGTAGTTGGTGTAACGTAATTAAACTCTTTAAAAACCAATATAATCTGGTTTAAAACAAAAGCAAATTGACTACGTCATTTTCGTGTCGTACTGACATCAGCAAATAAGATTTATTAATATTTTACTTTTGCTTTTTGAAAAAGGTGATTAAGAAATAGAGAACTATTTTTTTCCGATAGTACGCATTCATGCAAGCGAGTTATTAGGTCGAGGCCCGTCTAGATTTTTTAAATTTAAAACTTTAATTAGTGTTTGGTGTTTTTAAATTTAATTGAATAAAAATCAGGATAAACAGAATACATGGTAGGTGCCGGGAAGGAGAAAGTTTATCCGGTTCGGCCCGAAAACAAAAATAGGGCTCGCTAAAGCTCGCCCTATTTTCATTTTCTAAGCCTCACCGGATAAACGTTCTCCATCCCGGCACCAACCATGTATTCTCTATATATTTTTTTCCAGAGCACCCATTCAAACTGAAGTAATACGTTAACATTTTTCATTCGCTTTTATTTACGAAGGTTCATTTTGGTGTCAGGACTTTTTTGTGTTATGTTTACAAAATTGGTTTGTATATTTTATACTTTCAGATGTGATAGCTAACAAGTTCGGCATCCCGCTGGTGCAGGTTGAAGAGAAGATGAGGGGGTCACTGAGGCGCCTTCGGGCTATGCACAACTAGATTACTTAGTAGTGACTGCTATATACGAAAGCTGTCATGTGCATAAATATGTGCTTTTCATAATTTATTTAACATTCTTTATCCCACTATAATTTTTTTTCACTCATTATTTATTACCAACTTATTTCTGTTTTATTATTCGTTTTCTTTTTGTTCCTTTATATGTGTATAATATAATAATATTGCCATGTCTTTCAGCAGTCATATTTTAATGTTGCCATGTCTTTCGCGCTGTGTACATATGTTTAAATTTAAGTTTGAGCATTGAGAAAAAAAATTATTTTATTCTTTTATGTTTATTGTTGTTTTTATTATTACTATGATATTTTTTCAGTTTTCAAGTTGGTGAATAATGAGTTTTTACTGAGTTAAAAGCAAGGTAATGCATGTTTTTTACAGCTTAAACACTTGTTTTAAACCCGGTTTAAAAGCAAATTTAAACCGTGTTTAAGCTGTGAAAAGCCACAGTTATGCTCGCTTTTAGCTCACGAAAAACCCACTTTTCACTCGCTTAAGAACAAAAAAAAACAACTTCATAGAAGGAAGCTAGTTTAAGTGGGTTTAAAAACCCACAAACCCCTTATTGGAGAAAAATACACTCATTATCAACCCACTTAAGTTGGTTTAAGTTGGTATAAAAACCCACTATGTTGGTTTAAGCGAGTTTAACCAAGGTTTACCTAGAAGAACCCAAGTCGGTAAGCTAAAAAACCATGTCGGTACGCTAAAAGTGTGTCTAAAAGACTCACTTTTAGCCCGGTGCCAAAACCGCAGGGTTTAACCCGGTTTAAACCCAGGTTAAAGCCTGGTTTTGCTAACTTTTCTGAGAACACATATATATGTCAGAATGGTGCAAATCAGGTGTCAAATTAACAAGCTACATTCTTTCAAACTTAGGCTAAAAAATAAATATGTTTGTTTCAGGTTACTCGACCCACCCTAAAAAAATGCCATGACCCTAGAACATTTTATTGAGGTTGTCAGATATTAAATTTATTTATTTATGTTTTTCAATAATTTAATGTTTTTTGGGTTCAATAAGTGTTTACTTTCAATAGAATCCACTTTAAAACAATGTTTAAGGGATATTACAGATATGTTTTGAATATAAATAAAGTTTTAGAATCTTAAAGTTGACCATTTACTAAATAAATAAACAAAAACAAAAAATAAATCCCGACCTTCCTACCCTAATTTGTTTGGTCAAGTAACCTGAAACAAACATTTCTGTTTACGCCTTAGGCAAATATTTATTCAAAGAGTTTAATTAATACTATTAATCAGACTTCAACTTTAAATACTGAGAATAGATGTCATATCCAATTTAATGATGTTACAATTAATACTTCCTCTTCTATGATGTCATCAACAAGTACCATAAAAATGGGAAGGATACAAGCATGGTATACAGCTAAGCAGAAAGAGCATCCTCGAATGGCGACACTAAAAAAAGTTTGATCTGATGAGAGAGAAGACTACTATGACCAGATGCTCAGTTCCCTTGGCTTGACTCAAACCAGAGTATTTACATTATTACCCGAGTATGTTTTTGGCCATTGCAGTCAAAGGATAGGCGAATCTACGGTCCAGCACTACCTGCAGGCACGAAGCTGGGAAAGACAATGTCGGGAATGTAAACATTCAAGGTCTCAATATCCAGGTTGATCTCCAGTGACTTTTGATCTATGATCTTCCATCTAAACACACCTCCCAAATGTTGTCAGAAGACTTCGAAAAAACAGCTGACGAAGAGTTCCAGTAATTGATCATTAAAGCTGCAGTCCATAGAATATAATTTGATACATTTTAAATTGGCATTAATTTTAATGAACGTTAATGACATTTATTTAACCGAAAACTTATTCTTATTTACGAAAGTCATTTTATAATGTCTATGTTCTAAAATGCTTGGTACAAAATGAATATACACTAATGTACATGCTGATTTACTCCAGAGGCATCACCAGCTATCGCATAAAAGATAATTTTACGATAAAAAGTTACCATAACGTTATTATTTAACTGATTTCAGTGCGTTTTTTGTATTTTGATCGGAAAGCTGTCCATTAGAAACGATTTCTGCAAAGTATAGTTTTTATTAACATATTTTTGGACTGCTGCTATAAGGACAGAGACACTCTGATCAGCAATGCTGACCAGGCGCCACTGACATACAACCTGCCATCTGCTACTACCATCAAGACAAAGGAGGCCAAGAGCATGTCTATGAATACAATCAAAACGCTGACAGCGTAGAAAGACTGTTGGCAACAAAAGAAACTATAAGAATTGTTTGAATGAAATTCAATTTCCCGCCTTTAAACTTATAATTTGGCTTCTCATTCAATAGTATACAACATCAAAATGAAAACTAATGTGTAGGTAAAAAAAATAAATTGTGTTCGAGCTAATTATCTTATATGCAAACGGAATTATATACGTGCCAGTTAACAAGTCAATCTGCAAGGGCAAGAATAACCAATGAAGCGTAGTAGTTAGGCGCACCAATTGTTAGTGCTTCTAAGCCAAAGATCTTTTAAAAAACATGTAGCCTACTGAGTCAAAATAGATCATACGATGCAAGCTCTGGATAGTCCATAGTGCAGTTTAAAATTTAATAAATTGAAGTAATTTGTTGTCAAAATATTCAGAATGAGAATAGGTACATGTAACAAGAAAAAACACTTTCGCAACTAGACAAAAATAACCGATATAGCGCATTAATTTGGTGGCCTTATTCCAGGACACTCAGGTAAATATTTCGGTTAAATACAAGTAAATAGCAAAAGTGGGGGTATTATTAGTTTATTTTTTTAATAAATTGACCGTTTTACAAACTGTGATTGTAATAAATCAAATGATACATACATTACCTTAAATCATTACATTTAAGGAAACGGGTGTAAAATTTTGCTGTTTTGGAGATGGACCCTTTCTGGTTTCGATTTACTGACTAATAGCCTGCAAAGAAAAGAAGCAGTTTTCCGCGATACCTGTTTTGAAAAGTTAGCCTCTCAAAAGACAGTTGGCTTCCGCCAACAGTCTAAAAACAGGAATGAGAAATATATATGTCAAGCTCACATGCACTACGGATAGAGGGAAGAGGCTCTTAATGTCATCTTCAAGCAGGAAACGTTTTTAAGGATGTAAAATGGAACAAAGGTATCATCAACTGATGCCAGGAAAACAGTTGGCTGAACTCCAAACTCATGAGGGCCTGGGGGATGACGGTGGGGGACATGTCCAGGAGGCATTTTCAAAAAGTAACTCGTGGATGCATTCTGAGTACAGAGGTCTAATGACATCAAGTACTGGCTGCCTTTGAAGTACAAAACCACCGTGGTCATTATGTCTGGTGGAAGAAGGTCTGTCCTGCAACGGACAGATGTATAAATCAACAATTACCCAGACAAATTACACCATGGTCGACCATGGTACATATGGTATTTGACTGCCGACCGTGGACTATCATGGTCAGTCATCAAATACCATGGTCTTGACCATGGTCTACTTTATCATGACAAAAGTCGACCAAATGAAAATGTAATGCCAATGCAAATGAAAAAGCTAGAACAATACAAGATATGCAAGGCATCTCTGATGCCTGCGCCATTAGGTTGATCCCACCATCATTCAGCAGTTGTTCAAAAAGTGTTGCAGAAGCAGTAAGATGGCCAGGATATAATGAGAACGAATGGCTGGATGAATCCAGTGAGCCAAATAATGATCATAATGTTATATTTTATGAAGGAATATTAAATTTAATTGGCCTATCTATTATAACCTACTAACCTATTCCAGTTGCTTTTAAAGCTATACATTCCAAAGTAATTAAATAGTGACCTTGTATGATAACATTAAAATTTCTATATATATATTTGTTTATGTTTAGAAAATGTAATACTAGAACTCCACGAGTCAGATGTGTCGCCTGACGCCGGATAGCTTACGTGAATCAAAATGAAGGAGCACTTAAGGTTAATGCTCAATTTTTTTTAAACAGATTTATTGAAATCTTCAAAAGCACTGCACTCTGGCTAATTGCAAAGAAAATACTAAATAAAACCAAAAATGCAACACAAAAATAAGTTTGAAAATATACAAAGGGCAATAACTCCGAAAGTATGAGGTGCAGAGTAACGGTTCTTGTGCATTGCACTTCTCCTCAACGAGATCTATCTACCTATGAAGTTTCAAGTTGATAGATTTCATAGTCTTTGAGTTATGCTCTGGACAAAAATTAAGTATGAAAATAAACAAAGGGCAATAACTCCAAAAGTATGTGATGCAGAGTAACGGTTCTTGTGCACTGCACTTCTCCTCAACGAGACCTATCTACCTATAAAGTTTCAAGTTGGTAGCTCTCATAGTCTTAGAGTTATGCTCTGGACAAAAATTAAGTATGAAAATAAACAAAGGGCAATAACTCCAAAAGTATGAGGTGCAGACTAACGGTTTTTATGCACTGCACTTCCCCTCAATGAGATCTATCTACCTATGAAGTTTCATGTTGATAACTGTAATAGTCTAAGAGTTATGCTCCTGACAAGCGAAAGGGGCCGCCGCCCACACCGCTGACACCACCGACGCCGACAAAAGTAACACCTATATGTCGCCTATTCAGTCGCCTATTCAGGGGACACAATAAACTGTAGACCATACAGGGCACTGAATCAAGATCATACAATACAATGAACAGAATTAAAAAATAATATACAAAACATATAAAAATTTTAAATAATGTACAAAACATTCAATGGGGCATAATTCGTGGGATTTATCAAACGTAAAACAGCTACCTCAGGATAATATCATTTTATGACAATCAAACCAATGACTAAGAGTCTGCACACATAATTTGAAAGCAAAACACAATTACCGTTATACACCTGGGCATGTGTCATGCGCACAGGAAGATCAACAACCCCAGAACAAAAAGAATATCTAGGAATTGCATGAATACATTTGCTAATGGAGTACAAAATGGCAAGTAAGAGCAACCAGGGCTTTGCACTTGTCTGGCAATTCAATGCACTTAAGAAAGAGCAGGGAATGATTTGAAAATTCTATGCAGCTTTCAATGTGCACATTATCTTGACAAAGTATGCACGCCTAACAGATACTTGTCATTTTCAGGTGCAAACCAATCAGTAGGACAAGAAATAAGACTTTGTGAAAACGCTTTATCTTGACAAACTGCTATCTGTTGGTTCTAAAGTATGCCGCTAATCTTCAGGTATTTTTTTTCTGAAATATTCTAACCATGAAGAAGCTACATAAAAGAACTTGGCATCTGATAATAAATGGAAAAGCACTTTCTCTCCTTCAGAGTTTTTACCTGGACCGCATAATCAGAAGTCTGGGTACTTTTTCTTGTACTTACACCCAACCATAAAGATGATAAAGTCATAAAATTATATTACAAATGCTTAAAACGAGCCAATATATAGGTGCCAAATATAATTATTACATTTTAATGAGTTGTATGATAATGAAATAAAATAGAGCTTAATAAACCAAATAAAATAGAGCTTAATAAACCAAATAAAATAGAGCTTAATAAACCAAATAAAATAGAGCTTAATAAACCAAATAAAATAGAGCTTAATAAACCAAATAAAATAGAGCTTAATAAACCAAATAAAATAGAGCTTAATAAACCAAATAAAATAGAGCTTAATAAACCAAGCTCTTCAGTATCCATTAATAAACTTCAAAAAAAAAACGAAAATTTGTCCACTCAGAGTCAGACTGAAAGTCTTATGATGACATCACAAATGATGTCTAATGAGATGTCATAAATAATACAATGTGCTCTGGTTTCAACAGTAAATTGTGCAAGTCCAAAATGTTTTGTAACTGGCGCCTTTTATTTATTGTAAGAGTACGCCTGTTGAGCAGGAAATTCGACGTTTCCTGCTCATGTATGGTATACAAGTAACTTGGAGAACCAGCTGGTTTTCATCTCAGTGATGCCTGTTTTCCAGCTTAATGATGCCTCTTTAATTCGGTCAGGAAATACTGTTGCAGAAATGATGTCTGATATAGAAAAACTATTATACACAGTTTTTCTAGAGCAAATTAATTCAGTTTTTTTTAAATAAATATTTAAAACAACTTATATCACAATTTACTCAGTAAATACTATATTTGATAAATTATCATTGAGGACATCACCCAAACCAGCAGAAATAATACATTTTTTTGCTTCTATGTTTTCAGACACTTTCCAAAACAAGTGCTGTTTGAAAAACTGGTATGCCCTCTCTAGGTTAAAAGCAATCCTTAAAAATTCAAGTTTGGTGAAGATCTGACAAAAACTGTTGGACATAGAGAAGGCTAATATTAGATAAATCAAGGGCCATAACTCTGCAGTTCACTGGGCCATTGGGTTGATCATTAAACTTGGCTAAGATATTATGCCCTCAAACATTTTTCGTCATCTTTGGTGAAGATTGGATGAAAACTTTTGGAAACTGACAAAAAGGCTTGTTTTAGATATCTACATTCAAGGGCCGTATCTCCACAGTTTCTGGGGCCATTTGGTTGATTATCGATTTTGACTGAGATAATGCCCATAAAGATTTTCATCGAGTTTAGTGAAGATTGAATAAAAATTGTTGGACTTAGAGAGCGGAAATGGTTTTTAAAAGGCCGATTTTTTATAATTCAAGGGCCATAACTCCACAGATCCTGGTGCGGTTTTGGTATGATTATCGAACTTGACTGAGATATTATGCTCACATACAGTTTCGTGAAGTTTGGTGAAGATCGAATAAAAACTGCTTGACAGAGAGCAGGAACTCTACCGATCTACATTAGCAAACCAATACACATGTACCCCGCCATCTTTGATTGGGGTCATAATTCATTAAATCACACAAATTCCTCCAAAAGGCTCGCAGTGCACATGGGCTTGGTAAGGTGTAACAAGGGAGAATAATATTAGCAAGAAACAATGAAGGTCACAAGTACCGATTAACAGGCATGTTACAATCAGTGATGCTGTTCAGATGCTATAGATGCAGGAAAAAGTCCAGCAAAAGTATTTTATGCTTTATAGGTCAGATAACTGCTGAAATGCAAATAGTTCTATGCAAATGCCATTCTTTCTGATCATATTCCAGCAAATAAACATACATTTATTGCAAGCTTCCATGGAAAAGACATTTTATTGGCAGAAAACAAAATCGGGCAGAAAATGATATCCTTTGTCTGAAAATCCCAAGAAAGCAAATACTAGAAGTTGTTTTTCTGCTGGCATAATATCAAAATATGCAAAAACTGATCTAAAAACATAATATTTAATTTTTAATCTAAGAGGCATTAATTTAAAACATTTACGTGCCCCGAACAAAATAAGAACGTCTCCTCAGTAACTAACAAAATAATATTTGATAGTTAAATATGTATATTTTCAGCATTTGTATCCACACAACAATTAAAAATTTTCATAATGTGCTCAAAACATAATCATTAATAAGTTCACACTGTCATGCTATGTGTATGTATGGTATAAAACCAAGGTGCCATCACACCAGAGTATGTCAGAACAAGGTTTCCAAAGTCCACACCATGTCATAAATTTTACTGATTATGTGGCAAAGACCTAGAAAAGTGGCGAAATCGCTGCCATTGCTATGCACTTACCGGATACTTACTACTCGCACGTGTTTACGCCTCGTATTTACGTAACACATATTCCAACTTGATCCAGATTTCATTAAATCTGAAAAGGTTTCCACCTTGTCAAATAAGGAACAAAATTCTATTCCTAGAGTGTAAAAGCCACTTTACATGTAAGTCAAACAAGATTTTATCACCAAGAGACCTAGCCTTTTACCACATCTGAACCAATTTTGACCATAACCATTTTGACCATAATCTAGATGTCATGGATGACAAAACCATAGCCCAGTTTTAACCTGAACTGATGAAAAATGTGGTTCAACCCATACTTGAGTGCCCAGTTGACTTACTATGGTGTTGTTCTACCCCTATATACTGACAAGATCTTGCTGCTAAAAATGGAAGACCAGAGACTGATTTAGATCCCTATTGTTACTTATGTTACATTATTTACCAGAATCCAGATTTCATAAAAGACAACATTTTGGCCAAGTCTAAACCTAATCCGATGAAAAATCTGAGACCTATATCATTATATGATTTTTATTATATTTTACCCACTAGTGAGCCAGTTGTAGACCCTACAAGACCCATACAATGCGAAATGTAGAGTATCAAGTGTGGTCGCCACTAGCAATGCCAAAGCAATAAGAGTAGTGTCCCTTGGCGGCAGCTCATTAATATTAATTAGTGTCGGCAAGCGGCCCAACCACTGGTACCATTTTATTTTGCTATAAAACCCATATAAAACATAAATATCTGGAACCAATCTGAATTGCATATGCTAATTAGATGATGAAATAACAGGGAAACCAGAAAATTTCCCACGAGTGTTATTTTTAGCTCCTAAAATCTTACTCGAATATTTTTTAAAAAAATCCTATTTTTCTGAGAAAACATTATATTTCGCTGAATTTCATGGTACCTGTTTAATCATGAAAATGTTTTTTTATTAAATACATCACAATTCTTGTACATATTTAACCGCATAGGTATTATTTATTGGACATTTCCAACCCCATGCTAGAGAAAACACAAATCCAAGATGGCGGCGCTTTGTACGAATGACATTATTGTACATGCGTAGCAACCTTATTAATTGCTGAAAACAAACTAGTAGTGATGAATAATGTGTAATAAGATGCAATATGTATGTTATATATTTGCATGTGTATTCGAAATTGTTGAATAAGTAGCAATATGCCGTCAATAAGGGGGAGTGACATGCAAACTCTGAGTGGTTCGTACCTGGTCGGTTCGTACCACTGCAAGTCTGCTGTTGCCTCTATTGTAATTTATATGGAATCACTTTGATATTCATGATGAATTAAATATACATACATTTATTATTATTGTTAAAAACAATACTGTGGCTGCACAAGGCTAAAGTTCCAGTTTTTCTGTTATAACATGATATTCTGAAGCCAAACTTTGTGAACAACTAGAATTGAATTTAACTATTTTCTGTCTGAAGGCTGTTTTCTTAAACTGATATTGTAAATATACATTATTTGTCAGTTTCAATATAATAATGATAAGTGTAAAATATCTGAGTAATACTGGTGTTGCAATTAAAAAATGAAATCTGAAAAAGTATTAAACATTATCACTAAACTTTTTATGTAAAATACTCACTAACAATCACTGATAGAACTTAGATTTTGATAAAACCATCAAAAGCAACATGTTGAAATCTATTGACAGTATTGTTTAAAAGATACATTCTAGTTTTCAATCTGAATTTGAAGTATACATTTGACATAAAATATTTTTCCAACATTAATAATGTGTCATGTTTTATAATTTATGCACAAACTTTTAAAGGAATAAACCAAAACTCAAGCTACTTAATACACATATAGGAGCTTAAGGATATTGTTTGTGTTCTTATTGTGTTGGTATTGAGTGTACCTAAATGAATACAATCTTTCTCATAGGTTTTAGTTTAATATGTGAAAAATATAGTTAGGTTGACTATTAGTTATTTTTCTTGTATTACGTTTTATTGCACATCGACGGGTGGTGTGCAAAAACATTCATAACTTCACTTCTAAGTAAGATATTTTAATTTTTATTTCAGTTTTATAATCAGAAAACCTTTTAGGAAATATATTTCGATTCCTTATCAAAACACCCTAAAAAAATCATGTTGCAACGTTACAGAAGTCTTCATTTTTCATGTATTTTCCCAATTTGCGTCTTACTGCTGCCTGACGGGTGGTGTACAAAAATAGTCATAACAACACTTCTAAGTGAGATTATTATGTTTTATTTCAGTTTTGTAATCAGAAAACATGCACCATTTATAAAATACATTTCCCTCATAGCTTTTAGCTTTATAAACACAAATTCATAGTTGGGCTGACTTTTCATGTTTTTTTTATTGTATAAGGTTTTATCACACTTGAACGGGTGCTGTACAAAAATTGTCATAACTTCACTTCCAAGTAAGATATTTTCATTTTCATTTCAGTTTTGTAATCAGAAAACATGTACCTTTTAGGAAATATATTGGGATTGATGAACAAAACACCCAAAAAAAAACATGTAGCCATGCTATCGCCAGACGCCGGAGAGCCTCCTACTACTAACAGTACTGCGGCTAATAGTAGTGCCAGGTGAACGAAAAATGTTAAACTACCGTATTTAGTCGATATTTTCAAATATACAAACTTACTTTCTTCCATTTTTTTGTTTCTGCTGCATGTGTCTTTCTAGTCTTTCTAGACATTATTAAGTCAAAGGATTTACACACATATTTTTTCGCATTTAATCATACCGCCATGCACACTTGTGAAATCCTCGTGGAAATCATGACATCGGGACGTTTTGATTTAAATTAAGTTTAATCGATTAAAAGCATTGTTTATCGTATATTCTGCAACGTAATTTTCGGGTTAAAATGCAATGTGAATGTAGAACAAAGAGCATTCAATTATTTTATCGCGTTTTTATTTTACAAAATAACACATGAAAAACGGTTTATCAAGTTGTTGTAATGCTATTACCTAACTCTTTATATATAAATGATTACATTACATTTTCGACTGTTTCTTATAAATTATATCATATGGTATTCTTTAATCAAGGCGTGAATCATTTTCGACTGTTGCCCGGTCCGACGAACTGTTTCATGTACAGAATCAAACTCCTCGCAGCGGTTACCTCCCCTATCGGTTAAAGGTAACCACTGCCATTACAAGTGAAATCCATCCAGATCTGGAAGGATTACGTGTTTGTAACTTTTACATATTTAATGCAACTCACTGCAGTTTTCTACACAAATGGACTTTTATATATCGTTTGCGGTCAATAATGAAAACAGAAAAAGAAAATAACTAATTAAAACCATAAATAATATCTTGAAGATTTAAATCGACCATCATCACGTGGTTTGTTATAATGGCAGGGATTTGATTAGAGCTATGCTCGGAACCTGTCTAATCTCTGCGCGGAGGTTGGTACAGAATGATGCGTACATTTTTGCAGAGAATAATCGAGATATGACGTCATTGCTCCGTGTTACATTTATGACAAAACAAGTTTTGGGGATGGATTAAATTCTAGTAGATCTATTGGTGTCTCGTAATTTTGTTTGATTAATGCATTGATAATGTATATCAGAAATAGATATAAAAATAGCGATACAAATCGCGTTAAAAATAAAAGCCATTGTAGAAAATTATTTGTTCGGAATGTTATATAACACCTGCAACTGTTTTGTTCTAGTATGAATGATATTATTGATATAGGTAATAAAAGAAGTTAGGTAAAACAGTTATCCCATATGCGTTTTGGAAACAGTTAAAACGGTTGCCCCTCGGTGTAATGCACAGTTGCACACATCAGTATTTTCTTGACTAATTTGATTTTTTGGAGTCTAATTCCCCACCCTAGAGCCAAGCATTTTTGCCGAGCAAATCCTCTCAGTAGGAGATTCTATAGGGATTTCAACTTCATTTTACAGAATTTGTAAAAGTTAAAACACATTTATGTACGCATCCTCTTTATACAAATAAACATGCTTATTAAATATTTAGCTTTTTTAGTGTTTCTCTTTCCGGACGAAATGTATTGATTTATACATATATTACAACAACTGTATATCAGTTAATGGTCACCATTACGGACAGCTGGGTTTCCCTGGTGAATAACCAAGGTTTCCCTTACATCATAAGACCAAATCAACCTTAAAAGGTTGTCGGTTAAATGTTGGAAACTGTAATTTCTTTCTAAATTCGCCCCCATATGTCGAGGTGCATTATAATTTAAGATACATTACCTGACAAAATCATCATAAACAAATACGAAAACGAATGTATATTAATAAAGAAACTGCATAATGTTAGATTGAATTATAGTGATTGACAGATGAGTAACTAGGCATACTTCTGTACGCACGTGCATATAAATTGTAACTCTTACATGGCAACTGAAACACACACACACACACACACACACACACACACACACACACACACACACACACACACACACACACACACACACACACACACACACACACACACACACACACACACACACACACACACACACACACACACACACACACACACACACACACACACACACACACACACACACACACACACACACACACACACACACACACACACACACACACACACACACACACACACACACACACACACACACACACACACACACAAATAAATAAATAAAGAAATAAATAAATAAATAATAATAATAATAATAATAAAAAATAAACAAATTAAAAAATAAATAAATAAATAAATAAAACCAATATCAAATGACTTCAAGACATTGAAAGAACAAATCCGATTGACACGATATTAATTTGTGTATCATAATGAACAAGAGTATATTTGAAATGTGGTTTTGGATTTAGCATATTCACATAGGAGGCACCATAGAATTCTAAACTTTAACAATATGCGTACACTAATGTTTGGCCTAGGTACGCCCCTAATTTGAGTATATAATGTCAACATTACACAGAAATCTAGCTTAGAAATATCAAAAACTATTTTTAATAATTACATACTCGTATATGCAACATATGACAGTCATCATTACTCTATTGATGTGTTTTCATGGCCCATTTATTTATTTTAATGTATAGATTCTATCTTTAAATTGATTTTATGATTAAAATTATACAATGAAAAAAGAACATTTCCGTTAGAATAAATAAATGCAATTTTAATAAGTTGACATTATACACGAAATATACTATACCATATAAACAAAAGATGTATCTTGTGTACATCTTGCTTGTTATTGTTTTTATTAAATAGACACATTTTTATAAATCTTACCATATATATATGTAGTGGTCAGTCCTGTCTTACCTGAAAAGCATTCTACGTTTTGGTCATACAAATGTGTATATATATTTAAAACACACGTTTCCAGGATTTTCAGTTAAGTGTGCGGAAATAATCAGTAAGTGAACAAGGCTGTCATCAAACTGCTTGTGGTCTCTATTACATGTTGGGATAAATATATGACCGGTGCGATATCAACAAAAAGGCAACATCTTAACAAAAACATCGACGAACAGGTTTGATTATTATAATAAAATGACTGAAGCACATGTTATCGGCAACGAAATGCTGTAAAATATTGTTAGGTTTATATAGAGGGGGGAACTTATAGAGGGGGCGTACGCCTCTTCCGCCCCCCCCCCCCTCTCTAAAGCCGCCTATGGTTTCTTTCATGGCAAATTTATAACTTTGTGCTGAAAACTACAACTGTGCGTTAGGCTATCGTTGAAGGGCGTGGTTGTTCAAGAGTACTCACGATGTTGCTTTCCTAGAAGGATTTTGACTAAAGATTAAAATGGCAATTTTAAATGCAACACAAATCTGATAGGTAACTAGATACTGCAATATTGCCCAAACTGCATATTCAGATTTCTTTCTGTCGTTGATGGCTAATGCTCTCCTCATAGTGTGTCAAAAAAGCGAATTTCGTGTGACTACCCAATGGGAAAATGAATGAATGTCAACATTTTCTTAAAATTATAGAAATGTCACGCTTTGTTAATCAATTTTGTATTTTTTGTTCATTTTATCGACGCGTTTTCGGAAATCGGCGTATGGCAATACAACAGAAATGATGACAGAAAACTGACAAGGTACGGTAAAAACTGCCCAAAAAAGAACGAACAATCACAGGTATTAACATAAACGGGGTAGAATTAAAACAATCACTATTCGCAGACGACGCTACATTTTTTAACAACGGTTCGCAAGCCTCCTTTGAAAACCTCATAAATACAATAACACAATTCGGTCATACCTCTGGATTAAACCTTAACATTTTCAAATCAACCATACTGAGGGCAGGGATTTTAAAAAATACAGCTATAACGTTTTGTCAGAATTACAAATTTAATTGGACATCTGAATCTGCGAAAACATTAGGATTGAATTTTTATAATTGTAAAACAAAAAATGTAACCCTAAACTTAGAACCTAAATTAAATGCATTTAGCGATTGCCTCAAACAATGGCAACATAGGAAACTGACCCTATTTGGAAAAATTATAGTAATTAAAACCTTTGCACTACCAAAATTAGTATATCCTTTTACTGTCTTACCAAATCCCTCAAAACATATTATTAAAAACGTAACAAAACAGATTTTTAATTTCGTATGGGATGGTAAACCAGATAAAATTAAACGCACTAAAATCATTATGAATTATAAACATGGAGGTTTAAAGTTAACAGACATCGAAATGTTTTTAAATTCTATTAAGGGTTGTTGGGTTAAGCGGCTTCTTGCACAAAATAACAGCTCATGGAAGTGCATATACGATACTATTGTTAAAAAATACGTAGGGGAATTGCTTTTTGAGTCAAATTTACGACCACTAGACATTAAACGTATTTGTAAAAATAAAGTATTTTTTGAAAATATACTTAACGGTTGGAACGCGAGTAAAAATTGCTATCAACATGATTTTAGTAAACATATTATATGGAATAATAGTGAGATAAAGATTGAAAACAAAACTCTGTATTGGAAAGAATGGCATGATAAAGGTATAAAATTTATTGATCAGTTAATTGACTTCCAGATGAATAAATTTTATAGTTTTGCAGATTTTAAATATATTTACAATGCATCTAACGGCGATTTCTTAAAGTACAATAGTCTAATAAATAATATACCAAAACATTTATTGGAAATTGTAGACGAACGTTTCTTAACAGGACATAGAAATAAAACATTATTGGATATAATTAAGACATCAAGCCAACCAAATAGAGTTTTGTACAACCTTCAGTTATCAAAAGTATCTAATACAAATGCAACATCAGAAAATAAATGGCAAGACATTTTGCAAAATAAAGAATTAAATTGGACTAAAATATATACATTAGTACACCAAACATGTACTGACACAAGTCTTAGATGCTTTCAATATAAATTTATTATGCGCTTAACCCCAACAAATACATATCTCTATCGATGCAAATTGATACATTCTAACATGTGTGATTTGTGCAATGAATACTATGAGGATATTGAACACTTGTTTTGGAAATGCCGTGTTTCGCAACACTTATGGAGCAAACTCTCTGATTATTTATACGATAAAGGCATTTTAGTATATTTTAACTACGAACTAGTATGTTTCGGTCAGTTAGACAACAATAAAAACGCAACAACGATCAATTTTATTATCTATCTAATGAAATATTTTATATTCACAATGAAATGTCGGGATCGTAATCCCGACTTCAAAAGTTTTATTTCGATCTTGACATCACGTCTTGATATTGAACACGAAATAGCCCTAAAAAATGATACAGTTGAAAGATTTTATACAAAATATCGAATTTTAATCGACAGTCAGACATGAACCTCACTTTTTATTTCTTTTTTCCTTTTTTTGTCAGCATAATATTCTCTACCTTTTAAAGCACCTCTCTTTTATAGCAAGATTAACTAGTTAGCATATTTTTATTTTTTTTAAGATAAAAAGAAAACACATCCGGTAAAACACGTCATTATACGTGCATAAACTGTTGCTCTTTTTTCTCCGTTTAAATTTTGGGAAATAATTTACTTGCATATGCTTGCTTTAAGTGTTTTTGAACTCATTGCTCATGTGTATTCTCAGTGTAAACTGCATGTATATACATGTGTATGTATAATGTATGTTTTATTGATATTTAATAAAAAAAAAAAAAAAAAAAAAAACTGCCCACGAACTTATTGTTTATAGCAACCCAGTGTGAAATTCTATACGATCACCGGGGATCACAAATATATTTGTCCTCTTAAATAAATTGAGGATTCGTGTCCGCACGATTGCATAAACGCTTGATGATTGCATAAACGCTTGCCGGAGAAATGGCCCTACAATCTTGCGATATTTTAACATTCTTGTAGCTGCAAAACAAAAAACGCCACATCACAAAAGTATGAGTTATTACAATTAAAAATGGGACATAATTAAAATGTGGCAGTTCTGATATATAATTAGAAACACACTATTACCAAAAAGATTCGCTTAAGGCGTAAAAAACAACGTATGTTTGTTTCAGTTTACATGCCCATAAAATACGGTTGGTAGGTAGGGATTTATTTTATTATTATTATGTCCTTTTATTATTTGGTTAATGGTGAGTTTGAAGATTCTAAAACTGAATGAATGTTTTAAACTTATCGGTAGTATCCTTAAACATTGTTTTGAACTGCATGCTATCAAAATAAAACACTTATTTATGCAAACAACATTTACTTATTGGAAAACAGTAAATAAAACAAAAACAATCTGACAAACTCAATACAATGTTGCAGGGTCGGAGCATTTTTTTGTGAGGTCGGGTATAGACGGGTACCTGAAACAAACATATTTTTTACGCATAATTTCACATTTGCATTTAACAGTTATTAACACTTATTTTATGAATCTCGGAAATGATACTAAAGAGCCTAACGTAAATTTTTACTTTAAATAATATGTAGTAACATGCAAGGGATATCACTGAATATGCATTGAAGCCAATGTGAAGTTTGAGTTACTTCCCTTCCTTCAGTACCCGTCTGAATTCACACTGGAAAGGAAAACGCCGGACCTCCAGTTTGTTCTCGCTAGCGTAACGCACAATCTCCCGCTAAGATGGCCGATAGTGTCAACATTTCAAACATTTTAAAAAGACGCCAAGTACTGGTTCTACTGAGGAATTATTCTATTATCGATAAATTAAACAATATGAACAAGCCTGTTAAAACTGATGCCATAACCGGGTCATGCAAATTATAAAATGCCCACATAGCCATTTGTGAACTGTTGCACCGGACGAGAATGTAATACAGTAGACTAAATTTCAGGAACAAATCTCAGAAGAATGTTCTAAAACATTTTAACATTAAATTTTCTATGCACGCAAAGGTAGTCTTTACTAGCTTACTCGACTACATTGAAAACCTGAGTCCTACACAAACTCGAGACCATTACCTCATAAATTCCCAGAGTGCGGATCGAAATTTCATATCGCAAGGTTAACACCATATAATTGTTTAACAGCGACATTCCTTCAGATTATCAAAGGCCCTCAATTTAATGAAAGATTCGTCCTTGAATAACATTAGAGGATAGTGTGCCTAATTGGCTGTGTGGCAACGTGCTTTGCCACAGATATTTAATAAGTGTTACATATAAGTAAGTACTTCAGCTAAATATGTGATAGCCAGCATTTAAATTACTAGGCGGGTATGGACTAATAAATATATCAGACTGTCCTTCATTAAATTAATTAAATGATCCAATCTTCACGCTAAACGCATTTCCTGTATCAATAGGATAGCTTGGCTAAAAATGGAACGACACAAATGTATTTAAGAAGTTACGTCCTGTTGTAATTTCTTACTAAAACATTATTTAAGAGTTGTCAAAATAAACTACATGCAGAAATGATATAACCCACGCACATGCTTTTCATATATTTACTGACAATTTGCTAAAAGCTATTATATCAGCTTGACAGACTTTGAAGATGTAAAATAGTAATACATGCATTATAGAGATTTAAAATGGAAGAAACGGAAACGGAATTTTGTAAAATACAGTATTACTAGGAAAGTCTTTAAAAAAGTATCAACACATCAACATGAAATTGACTTTTTTAAATAACGGGCGGATTAGATTACAAATCCTAACATTGTTGTTATTTGAGGGAAGTTTTTAAGTTATTCTCTTTTGTTTTAGGAAAGACATCAAGTAAAACATACCAGGTAGCCAAATATGTTTAAATAAGGAAACACATAATATAGTAAATATACAATAGCACTATATAGTAGAAAATGGCATAATCATAAGATATCTGCTGTATACATCATTTTATTATATATACGTATTATTTGGTAAACGCATTAATATTGTTTATATATATAATAAATAATAACTATGATTATACAGAGACCAATGTATCAACACGCGCAACGTTTCTGTAAGAGCATGTACACAGAGAGCTTATTGTTGTAGAAAGATCACACATGCCTTGGCGCCTTCTTCAATCATTGTAGTTTCCTGCATATGACTGTTATACATGGGTCAATGTGCCCGAAAACGAATTATATCTATAGGTATCTGTATACAGCGAGCTCGAACCCGTGGAACGCACCCAGATCTGGTCTCCCATGGCAACCTGTGTCGTCACCTGCATAGTCACACATGGATAATGTCCACTGTGATCATTGTAACCTGACCTTTTTATTGTTTTGTCTTGCTGCACAATTTCAAGATAAGCACATTTATTTGTATAAACACAATATTGAACAGCAAACAGATACAGTCCAGGGACGGTAGCACTGAACTTTCCAGTTGCATGATCATAACCTTGACCTCCGCGCTGGTGTAGACGAAACCCTGGCTTTCAGATATGTAACTCTGTGTTAGACGTAATGCGCGCGAGGAAGTAAATTGTGGGAACTTTTAGCTGATCTGAAATACCGAAGGTTTTCTTGAAATATGTGGCGAAAGAATATTTTATTTCTTATGAACAGTACTCGGACGCCAGATACACTTGTATTAAAAGAGGTTATTTATTTTAAAAAAAGTTACTTGAATATGCACACATAACGTGGCTTTTAGATAACCGTCGTTATTTCCAAAAACATAAATAAACACACATTATTCTATATATTTGCATTATTGTGTATACTCTTACTATGAGCTTTCTACATACACTTTTTCAGAAAGAATGCTATACATGTTGTTTGCATATTGAAAAAGATACTTGAAACTTTGCATTGACCGTTCCAAGGCGGTGACCCCAGTTTTAATCATTTTTTGTTTCGTGTTGTGTTGTGCGTATTGTCATGCCGCTTGTTTTTGTTGTGTTTCGATCAATGTATGTCGAGTTTTTGGTATTACAACTGTCCGGTACTCATATGTTTTGCACTTAATTTGACGCATCCAAGTGTTATATAAACACGCTTACATTAAACATATTTATGTATAAAAAAAAGTAAGGCGCAAACCTTATTGGCACACATACCTTTAAGAATGTTGACTTCCTTTACGAGTTGCTTTACTGCCGTTGATGCATTTTCTTTAATCTCTGATGAAGTTTGAACCATTGCGTCTACATTTGCAGATAATGTAGAATTTATTATATAAGATGTATTGTTAATAAAGTCTCGCAATCTAGATTCCATTTCGATTTGTTTCTTTTCCATAACTGCCAACACAGACTCCACTTTTGCTGTACCATATTCTAACTGTTTTAACGCATCCACAACGTTGGCGTTCGTGTTCAAGATCATCATTCAGCGTGGTTTCCAGAGCCAGTTCGTTTCTAAGCACTCTCTCTAGCAATCGTTCCTCATAGTCGTATCTCGATCATGCCGGGCACGATGGCTCTCGTGCACACGTGGTGACTATCACGTGCAGTAATAGGCACAAAGTCTTCTTCTGTAGCTGCATGATAAGATTTGCTTTACGGAGTACAACGCGGCCTTAATATACGGGCGCCTTTCAAATTTACGTCAACGCATATACAATGAAGACGGGAAGCTCGTTGTTTTTTTTTAATTGTTTTTATATATAACGCTCGTAACAAAACATGTTTGTAATGCCGTAAAAAATAAGGAGCAGGACAAATTACTGGCTTGAATGAAAACAAAGTCATAATTCATTTAGACAGACAGGATGATGACGTCTGTTTGTACGGTGGTCCGTATCGGACGTCGCGATGTTCACACGTCAAGTCACAATGCCTGATATGGAGAACGGTGAACAAATAATGGGGAAGTGTGCTTGATTATGACGTCGATAAGCTGGTAAGTGGGTTTTAATAATATTTTGAAAATTTAATTTTTTTCGAAACTCACTTACCAGCTTAACGAATCTTTAAAGTCTTATAAAATGTGCTTTAAGGCGGCCATATTAATGACTCGATGCAAGCATCTCACTTAAAAAATAACGCCGTGCCCTGCAGATGCGAGGACAATAATGAGCTAAAATTTGAAAACACAACAAAGCAACACACAATGAAATCATATTTGATAACTAACACGTAAGCACACGCAGTTAAATATACATTTATATTACAGTTTTTCGGATAAACTTTTGTACTCGGGTAAATGTACTCTTCTGAAAAATTGGAAATGAATGTACACTCTCCAGGCTTTATGGGGTACAATACATTCTTATATAGGATAGTGGTGATAAATTTATATCCATCAAAACATTGCAATATAATATAATAATAATGGAACACGTTATGATTGGATCTATAATAATCCTTAAAGCGAAGCAAAATTATTTGAATACAATTATGTTACAAGTAAGACTTCTGAAAATGTTAAGACTTTTATTGTCAACTACTGAACGTATTTTTAACTGTACGTTCAGGAAGGCAAGCATGTCAAAACTTTCGTCATCTTCAGTCTTCCAGTCCCCATAATTTGACGTTATGTACGCGAAGATAAAAAATACGTGTAAATGTACACCATAATTTTAATTTCTCTGTGTATATATACATTCTGGTCCTCTACTGTATAGCTCTTATTTTGTAAGCAAGCTTTTCTTATATTATGATGAATCTGTCTTTCGTTTGCCTACTTGCCAACGTTCTGTTCCGTTACCACCAAATAACCAAGTCAGTTACGACAATAAATATGTATTTGTACTCTATTTTCATCTTGGCTGTACCACAACCATGCACATGCCTAACATTGTGAATAGGTGCTTCAAATGCCAGTATGTCAATCAAATATAATTAGAAGAAATACCTTCAGCCGGCAAAATGTAATTTAATCTTTACTTTCCATACTATTGTATGTTTATAGTGACTTGTTATCTCTCTACCCATAACCATTTCAAGCGGTAACACATTAAATGGACGATGTCTTCGAAAAGAGCCGCAATGGGTAAAAAATCAGTTATAGGTCTGAAATTTAGATTGTGCCATAAAATGGAGATTTAATTAATGTACATAAATTCAAAAACGAGTTTCCCCATTCTGAACAAAATCATTGTATAAGTTCGTGTTTATTTAGTCATTTTCTTTTTAAACATGATCTCCCATGGCAACCTGTGTCGTAAACTGCATAGTCACACATGGCCAATGCCCGCTGTTATCATAGTAAGAAGACCTTTGTAAAGTCTTGCCTTGATGCACAATTCCAGGATACTGAGTAAGCATATTTAATTTTATTAACACAACATTGAACAGAGAATATATATATTCCACAGTGGACATCAGTGAACATTCCAGTTGCAGGATCATGCAGAACCTTCGTTGACGTCCATGGCCGGGAAGACTCTATCCTGGCTTCCAAACAAGACTGTAAGAGGCGTAATGCGCGCGGACAAAGTATATCGTTGGAACGTTCAACTGATCAAAACTTAAGAAGACTTTCTTAAAAATTTAGTAAATGAAATTTCTATGCTTATTTTTATGAACTGTGACTTTTGAATTTGAAATTAAATGAAACGAAAATGGAGCTTTTAGTGTAAAATCAGGAAAAGCAATTATGGAAGTTAAAACGATATTTTAATTATAGATTTGGGAACATGGACAAATGTTACAAAGAAGCGATTTGGTGTGAACTGTGACTCGCTATGCAAAATTTTTAAACAAGAAAACTTGATATTGGAAATTCTACAATTTCCTTTATTTTGATTTGTAACATAGATCTGATAAAACGTGTGTGGGTTCAACAAATAGTATATTTTAATGTATATTTTTATTGTGTAAAATTAGTATAGTCACTTAACACTTTTATTATTTGCAAAGCAGCAGCAGGCATGTTCATATGGTTAATATCAAATTTTCATTTTGGTTTGCCCTACTGTCAAATACGTTCTTTTTATTACATCCAAGCTGTATTGTATTAATTAAAATCGTTTACTTGGGGGCAATTTAAGGAAATTGCTGTTTAATATGAATATTAAATTTGTATTTTGAAATAAGTGGTCAGAGCGTATTTTATCATTTAAACTGTTAAAACTGAAACGAGGGCTATTTCGACTGTTTACAATGTGGAGAACAGTTTGGCAGTTCCAACAAAAATGTTAATTTACAAACGTTAAGACAGAAGAACTGCATACTATCTGAACATAATACATAATGATAACGACCAATATACTAATATTTACTTGTATTATTTATTTGATGCAATAATTTCATTCGTTTTGGAAACACACCAACGGTGACTTCTGGTATATACATACATGCACCATCATGAAACCAAAACCGTTTAAAGACGCACAGAAGTTTTATGAATACGTGTGCACTTTATTGTATATAATAGATAAAAAGCTGAAACGTGTTACTGTTTGGATGCATTAAAGGTTATTGAATATAATACAGAGACTCTGTTCCACATCACAAAATGTCATATGAGCCATAAATGTACTGATATAATCCAATCTTAAGGGTTATCTTATTACATTGTATGTTGGGTTGGCAACGTCTTACCAATTAACATATTTCAATGTAAAATGTACTCTTTCGGTGATAAGCTCAAGCACATCCATATATTAAACATGCGACGGTGACCATAACATTAGGTTTTTAATCCATATTTAAATTCAGAGCAACCCTTTAAATAAGCTGTAATGAAAATCGCATAAAATAAGTTATTTGCATTATGTGACCATACAGCGTAAGAATGTGCAGGCAGATCATGTACACCTTATGCTATATGGTTGTTATAAAAAATAAGATATCTACCAGAGTGTATTTTAGTATATTACATGCATATCAGAGCTCCAAATAACTTGTCCGTAAATGCAGGTCATCAGTGCGTTTTTCTTATATGTTAATAAATCATTCCAGTAGTTCAAATACATCAGAATGTAAAATGGCGCTCCAATCAGTATATGCGTACACAATGGCGTTATTTCTATTTTAATAACCAAATCAATATGGTTCACATTTACACATGGATCAGTGCTCCAGAGAACGAAACATGTCTATGTGAATCTGCATACACATAGCTCGTAGACGTTGTGCGCACATTAATCACGTCTCCCATGACAACCAATCTTGTCGCCTGCATAGTTACACAAGTAGTAAACCCAGTGTTATCAGTCAACATGGATCTTTGAATTGCTTTGCCTTGATGTAAAATTTCAAGGCCGACATACTTGTTAGGTTGACAACAAAACTGAACAGATAACAGATACATTCCAGAGACGGAAGCAGTGAACTTTCCAGTTACAGGATCGTAACCATGACCTTCGTTGACCTCCACTGACGGAAAGAATACATACTGGTTACTTGTGAACTCTTTAGAGGACGTAATGCGCGCGAAAAAGCAAATTGTGGGAACTTTTAACTGATCTGAAATACAGGAAATACAATATAATATTTAACTTGTCGGGAAGAATACATCCTGAGTAGTTGAAAACTTTGTAAGGACATGGTATTTTTTAATTTGAAATTAAATTAAACGAAAATGGAGCTTTTAGTGTAAAATCAGGAAAAGCAATTATATAAGTTAAAACGATATTTTAATCAAAGATTTGGGAACATCGACAAATGTTACAAAGAAGCCATTTGGTGTGAACAACAGTATTTTTTTTCAATAACATGTTTTTCCTTGCTTGTTTTAATATATCGAAGTTTATGAAACTAACACAGTAGTTTAAATAACCAATATATATTTGGTAAAATCAATCAAAGTATAATAGCTGAGCAATTGACAACACACATTTGTCGCGCAACACCGGTTTGTTTCTTCAACATACCAAAAGATCTAATTATAATATGAAATAACAAACGATATGTCAATAAATTCGACATGACTAACCACAGGGGCACAAAACAATCAAAATGTAAGTGTGCGAAACGGCAACAAGACGAAATCATTGCAAATAATATGAAAGTGGCTTATAATCATTGTGCATATAAATGCAAAGTATTGCTGATATATAAAAATGAATGTGTTAAAGTAACTAACATCACAAATTTCAGTGACAAAAACAACGCAAACAAACTTTTACCGGTCGAAAAAAGAGCTTTTTCAATTTTTGACGATAACAATGTCAACAGTTACTAAATTAAAGCTGTATATTTAGTCCATATATGTTACCGTTATGCACTGATCATCACGGGTCAACCTAATAGGCTTTACTATATTAATCATCCATAACATGCTTATTTTATTATTGAAAGTGAGTGTGGAGGAATTGACACTTGTATGTATTTTATGTCATTTTTGAATGTCTCTCAGAATATAAAGTAAGCCGTAGTGGAGACGTATGTTCACTCTTACTGTATTTGCTATCATGCAATATTCGATCCAGTACAATACAATATAGTCAGACAGACATTATTTATTCAGATCCAATACGCCAAATGTGGCACATGAGGACAACATATTTACATACTTGACATGGTAAACTATATACATATATTTACATAACATTCATGAGCATACGTTCTTGCGGAGAAGAATCTTTATTTAGAAATTTTTATTTAAGTAAATTAATAATAATATCATTCCTATAATTATAAGTTTGTGGTGTTAAAATAATTTAAAATACATTGACCTTTCACACCAAAAGTTAATTACGATGTATAGTCTAATGAGACCTTGAAAAACAGGAATTATAATTTATAGTCTTAATGAGAGAAAAGGATTTTAAACATATATTCGAGTATAATAAAGATATATAGTATAAAAACATACCAACATGTTAAATATGTATTTTATCAGATAAACACTAAAATACAAACTTTAAGATGCAACACGCAATATGTATCTTTTCATGCGTATATATATATGTGTCATTGAACAACATGTATATTCATAATTAAGAAGCTCAAATGAAGTTTAGTCACAACAATAATCATTTATATAATATATCTGTACCAAATAGTAAGTAGTACTCGAAATATGCGCCCTATCGAGACGAAATATAGAGATTTTGCACATATTATTGTGGCTTATTGTGTTTTATCTTGTCATAGTGTTCTATGGCCAAAGTCTACCGAACCATACACCCTATCAAAAAGAAATATAGGGCTTTCGCGGTTATAATTATACCTAATTAGACTTTGTCGTTTAGTCTGAAATGTACTATGAGTCGAAATAAATTGTAAAATTAGTCAATAAAAATAGCAAACGTAATAAATAAGTACATGAAAAGTGTATGCAGGGCATAGTATGCCAACACACGTTAAAATCAGTTATAAAGCCATAAGGTGTTTGAAACACACATATAAACAATGTTTTATAGAGTTAAGCCTTTAATATATACAATTGCCGTACACAATAATACAATTTATAAACAAATCCCCCGGTCATAAAAAAACGACCGCAACATAGTGGGTATAACTATCGATTTTAAAAGAATGTTGTAAAACAGTTATAATGTTTACTCTTTAGCCTTAAAGCCGAGATATGTATAGCAGGCTAATTTTGTCAATGTAGTTACATTTTCTGATTTCAAAAGTGTGATGAATTTTGGCATGTTAGGTCTTATCCAATAATACCTATTAATATATTTCTTTCTGAGTTCTGTTAAAATAGAGCATTCCATAACAAAGTGAAATTCGTCATCGATTTTTTGACAGTGTATGCATTTTCTATCAGTATATGGAATAGAAGTAGGCTTATGCCATCGGCCAGATTCAACCAAAAGGCGATGAGAGGAGACTCTGAGTTTACATAAAGCAATGCGATATTGTTCATTTCTAACAATATTAAGGTAACATTTAAAATCATTATTTATGTTAATTTCCCTATATAAGAGAGCTCTAGAGGATAATATTAGTATGTCATTCATGTCTTGGTAAAAACAATCGTTGGTTCTTTGCTTTAGTAATGATAGAAAGATTTCTTTTTGACCAACACCTTGTGTTATCCAGACCTCGTAAAAGCCTAAAGTTGACAATAACTGATGCAATAAACTAACCCAGTTTTTCTTAGTAGGTGTCGATTCAAAGTCATGTTTCATCATGTTGTATATAATTTTTATTAATTTATTTTCTTTACTTTCGAGGATCTTGAACCAGTATTTTACAATTTTAAAATGTCTATCGACAAGTAATGGATGACGCCCTAACTCTCCGTAAATAAAATCATTTTGAGTTGCTTTCTTTACACCTAATATGTTTTTACAGTATTGTGTGTGAACACATTCAATATTTTTAGCATTATGGAAGCCCCGGATTTCGCACCCATAATTTAAAATAGGATGTACAAGTTTGTCAAATAGTTCTAATCTGTGTTTAATACTTACGTTTGTAAAGTTATATAAATATTTATTAAGCTTTAACATAGCTTTTCGTGCTTGGACTGCCAGTGTTATTTGCGTTTGATTAAAAGATCCCCCAGAGGAGAGAACAATCCCCAAATAAGACATATTACTAACTATTTCAATGACTTCATTATTATATGTAAATTTTATGTTTCTTGGCAGTGTTCCGAATATATTGCGAACGTCCTTATGCTTATGAAACGTATTATCCAACTTCGTTACATTTAGGACAATATCCCATTTCTGCTAAAATGTTATGCAAAATGGTACAACACGTGTATACTGGCATGTATATTGTCACTAAAACAATACTGTCGTAGTGTATCTGCTTGATCATCCTTTCGTTTCTTTCAATGTATGGCGAGTTTAAATATGATAACCACCCGATACTCGTATGATTTGCACTTAAAATACTTTGGTTATGTCGATTGAATTGGACGCATACAACTGGGCATACACACGCTTACATAAAACAAAATTTTAACACCAAATACTTAGATTCAAAACACCTATATGGCAGAAACCAAACTGCCAAACCTACCTTTAAGAATGTTGACTTCGTTGACGAGTTGCTTAACCGTCACTGATGCATTTTCTTTCATCTCTAATGAAGTTTTAACCATTGCGTCCACATTTGCACCTAATGTCGAATTAATCGCATAAGAAGCATTGCTAATAAAGTCACCCAATCTAGATTCCATATCGATTTGTTTCTTTTCCATAACTGCCAAATGAGACTCCATTTTTGCTTTACCATCTTCTAACTGTCACAACTTTCGTGTTCGTTTTCAATATCTCGTTCAAGGTGGTTTCTAGAGCCAGTTCGTTTCGAAGCACTCTCTCTAGCAACCGTTCCTCGTAGTCGTATCTCGAGCATGCCGGGGACGAGGGATTTCAGTTCCAAGTGACGTGAAAAATGCCAGTGATTGCTGAACATTAGTTTAATATATTCTCTTTTACAGTAACATATGCCAGATTCGCATTTAAACGGAGTATCTAATAGTCTATGCTTTGAAGATGTTACGATTCGTTTGCCCTAGAAATGGTATCTGTTTCAATGGGTTTCAATAGATGTATTGTAATTTCAACATTATTGTTTCTAATCTAAACAACTTAAGACAAAACATGCATATAAATTAACCACATGTCCAGTTTTTTATGTTGATAAGTACAGGATATTTCATATAGGAAAAGTATCTTCACAAAAGTGTTCTTTTTAAGCATCCGAAAACTGCATACAGATGAAGGATAAACCAGCAGAGATGCCCTATTCCAAAAGCCCACTCAAACAATCAAAATAGGCCACGATGCGCCATATTGCTCACCGGAGTATGAACCATGACTGAGACCTCAATCATGTCATAACAGGTATATGTCAGCTTGAACAAAGCTGATTACAAATGAATATCATGATAGCCTTATATATGGCCTCGTCTCGTAAATAAAATTACATACTGTTTAACTTTGTGCTATATTTTTGATTATCGAAACAAAAGAATCATGACGTCACTTTATCATACAGAAGCATGATGCTATGGACAATGATTCCCACTTGATCCGGTTTTAGAATTAACCATGTTTCAACCTGACCTGATGACATTGCAGCTCTTTCGCAAGTAATGATTAACAAGCTTTTCAATATTATTTAACTGTACTACTTATTGTTTTACACCACATGATCCATAGAAGAAGAACTTAACCTTAATTGCGCGCATGGCCTAGATGTTAAACTTTTAAATTTGAATAGCGACCACGTTCGTCATAATTTATACTAAGTACATATAATTCAATGTGGACCCATATATTATCGAAACGAAACCTGACTAAAATAATGATGGCATAAAAACTTTACATGTTATTTGATCGAATATGATCGAATTATTATCTTTATCACATGTAATTGAATTTGACCTACCACAGATTTCATGGAGACAAACAAATGTAACAAGGCGCGGGTGGTTTTCATATTATTTGACCTAGTAATATTCGTTGGCCGAACAAATTTAGTTAGCTTTTTAATTACACGCAATTGTCTGTATGTAATCAAAGCTAAACAAATAAAAGCAATTTTGACTATATGCTGATCATAGCTTTAGTGGTTGCAAATTTGCGCGGTTGTCCTGTTCTTTTGATGTTGCTAATCGATTTCTAGAAAAATTGTCAATAAATAGTAAAAAGACTAAATTTTAAAGAAACAATCATTAGTCATCAAGATACTGCAAAAGTAGAGACACCATATTTGATTATTCTTATCTTTGGTGACTCGTACCCTCTAGACAATGTGTATGCAATGAAGCCTGGTGGTGGATAAACAATAGACTTGTCAAACTTGTTTTAGAAAAATAGCAATATATACGCATTAGTAATCAATGTTGTATTTTTTTATAATTTTGTTGACGCGTTTTCGGAAATCGGGGTATGGCAATACCCCCAGGAATGAGAGAAACTGAGAATTTAAATATTCCCATGATCATATTTCTATAACAACCCAGTGTGAACGACCACAGGGTATCACAAGTTTGCCATTATATATTAATTCAGGTTTCGTGTCCGCATCATTGCATAGACGCACGCTGAAAAAAAGGTCCTGCAATATTGTGATGTTTTACTATTCTTGCAGCAGCAAAAACAAAATCACCACATTAAAAAACAGGCGCGGTTACAGGACTTGCAGTTAGAGTGGGCGCAAATATTCAGTACTGCCAACGAACTGCTGTTGGTCTCGTGCAAATGTTAGATTATAACATAGACTAAAATATTGTCTAAAAGAAACAAGCTAAAAGAATACAACAGAACAAAATGATAATTGCAATGGATTGATGGAAAAACACGTTACCGGTAACACAATACACGTGTTTAAGTTATTTGTGAGTTCTCAAAATGACATTTTCAAAGATTTTTATGGGGGCGTACGCAGCTTTGATCCCCATCTAAAATCGCCTTTGCACAAGCATGTGTTATTAAAACTTTAAACGTGACAACATTTAATTGTATTTTTTCTGATATACGATAATGAGAAATAAAAGATTAATAAGAATGCATTCGTTTAATTTGACATTTGCATTCGCCATTATAAACACATATAGTTTATCAATGTCGGTAATGATATTAAAGAGCTTAATTAATAAATAAATTTCGATATATCGTTGTTTATTGGCCGATAAACAACGATAATGCAAAAATTATTTCGATTATAACATGCTTTGACATATATTTTTGCAATTGTAATTGGTACTACTTTTTACTAAGCCCTGCTCAGAATCGGGACTTTTTTTGCGCTGATTATTCGTAGTTTAACAACGATAATTTTGTTATTTGTCTATAGCAAAATAAGCGAGTATCATGTTAGAATGTCAAGTTTACTTACAATAAAATGTTGCAGAGATGCAATGGATATCACAAAATATGTATTTGATCAATGGAAAGCATGAGTTACTTCCCTTACTTCACAAAACTTCTATTGGTGACCGCTATTTTACGAATGGGTGTCTGCCTGTATAAGGTTTAGCCTATGGCAAAATGTTTATCTTTTATAAACGTAAATGTAATGTTTGATACCCAATTTCAAATGGCTGCCCTTACGATAAGACCACCACACTAACCACTATGTCTGGAGGAGTTAAATCAACGTTTTTATCGTTCATTCATAAATTTTACAATATTTTCAATTCATTTCTGTGTCACGTGTGTTGTTTATATAGTTTCATAGTTATTTTCATTAGTTCCATTATATTCAGGGAATCGAGTCTATAACACTTAGAAATAGATTCTCGCATCCATTGGCAGTCTTTAGACGATATAATTGTATGTTTCACTGCATTCCAAAGGTAACGATCTGGGCCCAGTTGCTCAAGCTCTGTTAAGCCTTAACAGTCTGTTAAAAGTTAACGGGTATGCTTAAGTCAGCGTTAGCGTTAAAAATGTGTTGCTCAAAATAACATAGGTTTTTTAACGGCCAGTTTAACGACAGTTTCTGTCGTTAAAACTAACTGAGGTCCAAACCACAATTAACAGTTTAACGCTAGGTTACAAAATGGCGGCAATAGCAGTTATGCCATTTCGAAAACAAAAAGAATTTAGACTGTCACATCATCTTGACGAGTTAAGTGATGAAGAGTTCATTGGAAGGTATCGATTTTCGAAGAATGGAGTTTCTTTCCTTGAAGATCTCCTTAGGGATGATTTACAGCGTCCAGCATACAGAAACCGTGCGCTGACGACAAAGCAGCAAATCCTTATAACATTGAGATTTTTGGGATCTGGAGCTTTTTATTCGGTCATTGGCGACACTCTTGGATTTCATAAATGTACTGTCAGCAGAGTGGTGGACAATGTTGTTGATGCGCTCATCAAACACGTCCATGAGTTTGTTGTGTGGCCATCCGTGGCGGAAAAAGAACGAGTCAAACAAGGCTTCTATGCAGCTGCCGGCTTTCCAAATATTATTGGATGCATTGACGGGACTCATATCCGTATTCAGATGCCGCGTGAGGATGAGGCTTCCTATGTGAATCGTAAAGGCTTTCACAGCATTAATGTCCAAGCTGTTTGTGATCATCAGGGTAACACATTATGATGCTGTTTGATGTGTTATGATTATGTCATAGTCTGAAAAGTAAGAAAGAAAATCATATAAATTTGATACTAAAAAAACTATGTGTCATGTTATGTGTTTAAATTTAATTAAAGCGTTAGTTATTTAATCATATTTTTGTATATTTCTGAAAATTAACAATTCATATTTGCAATTTTGCATGCATGATGCGCATTTCAAGATAAATGAATACTCAGTACATCATTTAATATCAATCCATTTCATACTAAAAAAAATGTACCTTTACAACTAATCTGTAATCATTTACAAAGCACAAAGGCATCAGCGATGTTGGTAAATCTTACAAACAAATAAAGTAAACCTCCTATAACGCAACCTTAACCTTATCCTATGGTAAATACTGGGAAACTTACTACTCCTCAAAGCACGTCTTGCCTCGCCTACGTCTGGAACGGAAGAGACCCGTGAACTCGCGGGTATCCCCCACTAACCGGGAGACAAGGGAGAAAACCATACTTACCGATACGCTACCGTACTATACTGGATACGTCACAACACTCCCCCCGACTTTATGATAAAAAGGCCTTACCAGGACTGGGATTTATCTGCACGAGATGGTCAGCAACTACAAGTTGCCCCACAAGGATATCTCGGCTACCAGTGACGTATCTCCGGGCATCCCACACGCTCACTACATTACTTTAGGGGTCTCATCTGGCGAACCGTTCTTCACTACCGAAGTCAATGGTCAGGTTTTTACTGCGCGAGCTACAAGCCCTACTTTTGGTCTTTCTGGAGGTTTGGTTCTCTGTTACAGTAGACACCAACGAGTTACAAACCCAGCTGATATCTACTGGCCACTATCTGGACTGGAGCAGGCGAGCTACAAGAACTGCTCGTCACTGCTGACTGTGGTAGAGGTGTTTTCCGTTGGCCAAGGAGATCTCCAACACGTGTTTCGCAGTGGTTCCTCGATGTGCTGCCACCGCTTCGGCCACGGAGAAGATCTGACTCGGCGACGATACTCTGGATCCAGGTGCCGGAAAGTAAGGAGCATCCGTTTCCAGGATCAAGTGACTTTCCTCTACATGTTGCAATGCCGCAATCTGATCCGACGAAAATGTCCTCACTTTGTTGGTGAAACCAAAGTATGTCCGCGGAAACACCTCCAGCCACCGATCCTGGACGTACCTATTACCGGTGAAACAATGCAAATGTACCGGGTGATTCATCCTTACGAATTTCTTCAGGAAAGGAAGGAGCAGGAGAAATGCTTCTGTACCACAATCTCCCTCCATTCCACGGCAGTGAATCACCAGCACATGTCTGTCTTCCAGGAATGGGAGCATCTTTTCCAGCAGCTCCACCTGATATGCCCAGTACTTCATGGGCTCTGTGTGGTCAAGTCCCAATTCTCCAAAGGCTACCACACGAGGGTTGCCCAGTAGCTTCTGGAATCGTTGAACTCCCTCGTTTACCCGAGCCATACTGTACCGAGCATGTCGTGGATGGATACCGACCCCTACGGAAATGTATTGCGGAAGATCTCGCAGTTGCTGGTCCGTAGGATAGCTGTCTGGGTCGCAGTAGATAGCAACACCCCCTACAAGGGAAATCCGCTTGCCTTCTTCTACTGTTACCGCATTCAGGATGTCCTCCACTCGACCTTGGTGAAGCTTCAGACTTCGCAGAGTCCTATCCAGATGAAAGTATGCGTCAAACGCCTCTGGGTACTTTGGCTGGACTGGTTGAGCCTCCTCGACTTGATGTGCACTCTCGGGGGCCTGGAAGTTCTGCCACCAGTAAGCCCGCTCTTCTTCCGACAAACTGGCTGCCAAGAGTAGCCCCACTTTCCAATGTAGCAGTGCTCCCACCGAGTTGCAAGGCTCCAAGGTGACCTTTTCCGGAATGGGCTCATGAAGGAATTTACAAAACTCCCTCATAGCCGCCTCCTGCCGTTCCGTGACTGTGGTGTTGTCCGAGGTACTCAACATCTTCTGCACAATCAAGAAAGCGACCAGTTCGTCCAAGGAAACAGGTTTCCCCAGCAGCCACCTTCCAGCCTGACTTAAGGCGTTCCTTCTTCCTCTGAGTACCCTTTCATCCGCAGGGTCCAACGTTTCGTCGAAAATAGAGGGGATGTGCGTGAAGAATGCATGGGCCTTCAGATACTTTGCCCCTTCCACACACCCCGGGACCCAGCATCGCTTCTGACTACGACGATTCCGTCTTTTCCTTTCTATTTCTCTGCGCTCTTCGGCCTTCTCCCTGACTTGGGCGAGGAGATCGCTGGTTTTGGCTCTCTTCAACACAGACATTGAGATAACCGAATCCTCGCTGCCTATGGCCGACCCGCTTTTGCGCTTCAGAATGCCCACCGAGCTCTCTGGGTTCTTAATCTCTACCCAACGAACTGGCTTCACTACATCTCTGTGATGATAAGTCTTTGGCCATTCATCGACCCACTGGACTCGCTTTGATTTTCCCTCAGAAGAGCCACAGGCCCCTTCTGATCTCGGATGCGCTGCTGTGCCCTGAACCGCACTTTTCACTCTCTGGAAAGCTGGCGTCTCTGAAATGGGTTCCTTGGTTACACTACGAGTCGCACCCGCGGTTTCTATTCCTGTTGTTATGCCGTGTGCCACACGTTCCACTGTACGGGAAGGAACTGTCTCCAGGTAGGGTTCCGGGGTCGGACTACAAGTCACGACCTGAGCTCCCCTCCCTGCTTGGACGTGAGGAGATGACGTTGTTGTGTCGGTATTCTTGCCCCTGCCAATCAGCCGAGGAGATCGACGGGGACTATTCGCCACGGGAACTGTACTGAGGACTGGTGAAGCCAGCAACCTGTCCACATCGACGTCCTCATAATCCAGGATCTCCATGTCCTCCTCAACTGCATCTAACACTGGCAAGTCCGACCCGGTTCGGTACCTGATGTCACTCCTCCCTTTTGTTGGATCGTAGTCCTGTTCTTTTGAGGGTGGCAAGTCGGGAAGCTTCCACACCTTGGTACAGATCCAATCCCGACCTACCAGCTGGTACATCTCCAGTGATTTGGCAGCCTCCTTGAGCCAAGCGGAGAAATTCTTCGTATTCCGCCCGCCTTGACTAGACTGCTTCACTAAAGACACCATACGGGTGACCACATCCAACAGAACGTTCACTTTTTCCTTCCCCCCACAACATCTTGGGCACAGTGCCAGCTTCTTGACAAAATCCCCGGCCGGCTTGTACACCTGACCACGACTTAGGTAGTCTTCCGCTATTGCCAGGAAATCTTTTGGTTCGTTCGATCCTGATGCCATGACTACCACCTGTAATCTGAAATAACAGACGAAAATTAGTACCCTAACTCTTTTGTTTACAGGCCCTGCACTTGTATTTGTCTAGTTCAAGTGCCTCTGTTGCCGTCACGTTGACACAAGATCCATGATACCATTCTTCACAGAAGTCGCACTGTATCATGAACGGACCGCCATACGGCTTCCTGCAAACACAGTACTCCTTGTTGTCCTCTTCATTTTCCTGTTCCGGAGTTCCTAAAATCTCCCCTTTTTGGAATTTGACAATCCAATCCGGGAGCTTCCGGTCCTTACATGGCATCATCCTGTCATGATTGGCTATGGATACTACATTTCGCAGTCGCACCTGGTAAAGGTAGGCTGACAACTTCTTGACGATCACTGCTGGACCTTTCCAGGGAGAACTCAACTTGCGTGATTTGCCCTTGAGAGTCGCCGTATCTAAAAGATATATGACATCTCCTTCGACATAGGGGCGCAATAGTATCCGTAGATCGTAGTAGTGTTTCATCCTCCTCATGGAAGTCTCTAAGGTGGACCTAGCAGACGCATGGGCTTCCTTCATGGTTTTCAACAACTCTGCAACATAGGTATCACAGTCCTCATGCTTATCATGTACACTGGGAAACATGAGCCGTGCTGGAGTGTTGACTTCTCGGCCCAACATGAGCATGTTCGGGGTAAAACCAGTACTTCGGTTGACCGATGCTCTAAGCGCTCCTGCTATCTGCTGAACATGCAGATCCCATTTATTCTGAGATTTCCCTAAGAAACACCTGATCGCGTCCATCAACGTCCTGTTGAAGCGTTCCACTTGTCCATTTGCAGACGGCCTATAAGGTGTCATTCTTGCCTTATGGATATGTAGTGCTTTACACAACGCCTCAAACAGGTTACTTTCGAAGTTCCGCCCTTGATCCGAGAATAATTGGAGGGGTAACCCAAATCGTGAGAAAAACTCATCGACTGCTGCCCGTGCAGTTACCTCTGCTTTCTGTGATGGCAATGGTATGCATTCCACCCACTTCGTGAATTGATCCACCATCATCAGGCAATGTTCGTTCCCTCGTTCTGTCTTGGGTAGAGGACCTATAAAATCGATGTGCACTCTCTCCATCGGGGCTCCCGCCTGATACATGGTCAATGGAACCCTCCCGTAGTGCTTGTTTTTCTTGTTCTTGTTGCACACGGGACACGTCAACACAAACGATTCCACATCCCTGGACAACCTGACCCAAAAGAACCTTTCCTTCAACTTTGCTTTTGTTCTGGCCACCCCCTGATGCCCTGACGACGGTATATCATGATGCCATACCATTGCTTGTTCTTGAAGGCTGTTAGGTACCACAAGTTCAAGATCTTTGCTGTCCAGCTTCCGTTTGAACAGAACCCCGTCCACTAACTGGACCAGTTCCTTATTCACCCAGTAGTACTTGGCTTCTGGACTGACGAGAAATATAATTCCTTCATCAGGCTCTTGCCCTGTTAACAGCCACTCACGAATTATACTTAGATCTTTATCCTTGCTTTGTTCCGCTTGCAGTTCTTCGAAAGTAAAACCCCAACAAGTAGGCGTTTCGGCAGTAGCTTCTTGCACCACTCTTACATTACACACTTTGGCACACTCATTACCCACGGTGACGATATCGAAATGTGCTTCACTCAGTCCTAGGTCACTGCTCTCCACTGTAAGATTATCGTCTGATGTCGCACTGAGACTCGAACATCTAACTGACACGGTTTCCCCCCTCGCACTTGCCCCCTGTTTCATGGCAAAACTGGACAGGTTTGCCGCATCATCCACATCTTGTGTGAAGAAACCCCATTGTTCGTCCGCACGTTGACAGTAATGGCAGCCCCCACACGGCAAGTGCTCTAGCCGAATACCTGCTACATAAGCCGCACATGGCACAAGTTCATCAGGCCTTCTGGATAGAGCATCTGCATTGCCATGTTTCGCACCCTGTCGATGTTGAATGACCATGTGGTATTGAGATAGCTCTTCGATCCATCTCGCCAGCTGACCTTGGGGATCTTTGAACCTCAGTAACCACGTCAAGCTTGAATGGTCTGTTCTTACTGTAAACAATCGTCCCAGCAAATAGTGCCGAAAATGTCTAGTAAATCTTACAATGCTTAATAGTTCCTTTCTCGTCGTACAGTACCTGCGTTGTTCCGGGGTTAAAGCGAAACTGCTATAAGCAATAACTCTTTCTTCCCCTTTCTGAAACTGGCTCAATTCAGCTCCAATTGCCGTGTCGGAAGCATCTGTATCTAATATGAAAGGATCTTGACTGTTTGGAAGACCCAGGACTGGGGGATTGGTTAGTGCCTTCTTTAATTCTTCGAACGCCTCTTGTTCTTCCTGGTGCCATTGAAATTTATTCTTTCCTGTTAAATTATACAATGGCTGGGCCAAATGTGCAAAATGGTGGATAAACGTCCGGTGATAATTTGCCAATCCCAGGAACCGTTCCACATCTTTCGATGAAGCTGGGACGGGCCATTCAGCCACGGTCTGCATATCTTTTGAAGCCATCTTTAGCTGATTACTGCTAACTATTCGGCCCAAGAACTCTACTTCCGGCTGGAAGAGAATACACTTCCGGGGTTTCAATTTCAACCCATGCTGTCTGAACCGACGAAAAGTGTCCACCAAATTCTTCAAATGTCCCTCAAAATCTTGACCTAGGACCAAGACATCGTCCAGGAACGCGAGTACCGTCTTCCACGTGAGACCACGGAGCACCAGGTTGATTACACGGGAGAACGTAGCAGGAGAATTGGTCATTCCAAAGCCCATACGAACATGTTCGAACAAGCCGTATTTGGTTACAAACGCCGTCTTCTTCCGGTCTTCTGGATTGACCAGAACCTGCCAGTAAGCGGAGTTTGCATCCAACTTGGAAAACCAAAGGTTTCCCGCCAACGTATCTAGGCAATCTTCAATGAGCGGCAGGGGAAAAGTATCTTTAACAGTCACCTCATTTAATGCCCGATAGTCGATGCACCACCGGACCGAACCATCTCTTTTACGTATGAGTACTGGTGACGACGCCCAATCTGATACCGACTCTTGAATGACGCCCGCCTCTAACATCTTATTTAGATGCTCTTCTTCCTCGTTAGCAAAACAAGCCGGTGTTCTTCTCATGCGCTGTTTAATGGGTTTCGCATCTCCCGTGTCGATTTTATGGTCGATTTCAGTAAACGTACCTAAGTCAAAATCGGTACGGGCAAAAACGTCCTGGTATTCACACAAGCACGTGAGCAACTGCTGGCTTTGTTCTTCATCAAGGTGCTTGATTGACGCTTCATAAAGGCTTCTAAGATGTTCTGGGATGCTTGTATCTGGTTTCCCAATTGTCTCTGGCGCAGGGAGATTAGAACAACATGTCCCAGTCTCCCCTAGCTGGGTCTCCTTCACTGCGGAGACTTTAGAAAGCTCCTCCGGGTAACTTGTCACTTCACAGGCAGTCGCAATTAGTGTGTTCTTCTTCAACGTTGCGCAAGTGTCCTTGATGTTGATGAAACACACTACTGGGTCACTGTTTGCTGCACTGACTGTCCTTGGCATAAGGACCCTAAGGGCACTCACTGGTTCAATGCAATAGTCACTAGCCATAGGTGCATCTAACTTGCAAGGTAAACGTACCACCGAGTTAGGTGGCACCACTACTCGAGTTTTCAACATTACCCTAGCAACTGCAGGCTTCCCATCTTTGAAACTGGTGGTAATTGGGATTCTTTCACCGTCAAGTATCAGCGTGTCTGACTGCATGTCCATCAAAACCCCAAGATGATGCAAAATATCATGCCCCAATAGCATATCATCGCCTATGGGAGCTACGTAGACCTTCTCTTTGAAGCAACGGTTGCCCAATTTCATCTTCACAGGCGCTGTTATGAAACCTTTAAGGACAGCTTCCGCATCAGCCATCTGCATAACCACATCTTGGATCTGTGCGGGAGCCTTTTTTAGCTTCTCATACATTCTTGATGAAAGGATCGTAATCTCTGCGCCCGAGTCAATCTTTGCATTGAGGTCAAGGTCGCCCACCTTGATCCGCACTATGGAAGAACCCGCCCGCACCTGGCATATCTTTATGGGCTCTTGAGACTTTTCCGAACTTGGTCTCTGATCACTGGACTGATTAATCTGAGTACCATCACCTTGAACTGTACCTAAATGGGTTCCCTGTTTACTAGGCCCATCTTCTTCCTGTCTTCCCTCCGATTTGGGGAAGTCACAGGCTTTGCCATCAGAGATAGTCACTGAAGTTTCAGACCCCCCTATCTCCTGTTCCCCTACTGTGCTAAGACTGTTGCCCGGTTGGGCGAGCACACCATTCTGTTGCTTTTGATCTGTATTAGGCGAGTCACATACCCTGCCTAAAGCAGCCGTACCTGTAGCTTTTACCCCAACAGACCTCTGTGGTAGACCACTTGTCTTCACTGTCGAGGGCCCGGTCGTGTGGTCTTCCCGTCCAGCCCTCTGCCGTTTAAACCCTTCGGCTTGCCCTCCTTTTTCTTTAGCCACTCTTGGTACCCCACACACTCTCTTTTGAGGTGACCCTTCTTCTTACAGAAGTAACATGGTCCCAACCTCTTTGGTTGATCCCCACATTGACCTTCCTTCGACACTGCTTCAGGAGGGGTAAGGTGCATTTGCTTGGCAAACTCCTTCAAAGCGGACGCTATAAGCTCCTCCATCTTTGCTTGTGAAGATGCCTGCACTGTATTAACAGAAAGTTCCTCCCGGCCCCTTCTGGTCTTTTTTCCATCTACTGCCTGCGATATGTATTGGTGCTGTTTCACCAGGTTTAGGGCTTCCTCCATGCTTGAGGGATTCTCCAAACAGGCATGCTTGGCTGCCTCCTTGTCCAAACCACCCTGGCAAAATCTGGCAATAGCTTCCTGGCGCATATGATCCTCCGGAAGGTCCACAAAGGCTGGTGTAGCTAATGTTAGCACACGATCCGCCCAATCTTCAAGCGACTCCTCTTGCCCCTGCGTAGCCTGTCGGAACTTGGCCTTCGATGTCTCAAGCACTTCTTTCGTACCGAAGCGAGACTCTAATGACTTCATTAACCGACGAAATGAGTATCGGTCATTATCTGTGGTTGTAATGGTGAAGAAGTCAAGGGCCTTCCCCTCCAAACTCCAGATCAGATAGTCTTTGCATTCCTCTTCAGACCACTTCATAACCTTTCGGTAGCTATCAAACTTCCGCTTAAAAGATAGCCAACTTGCCTTCCCATCATACCGCAGCCCCTTCGGGTGTCTACGTGGATCCCCCTGTCTGCGCGAACTACGGTTCTGGGACCGGCTGCTGTCAGAGGAGTGCCTACGACGGGTCTTAGATTTGTGATTGGACCCACGTGATTTAGATCTAGACTCTGATTCGGAGCCCGACGGTGAACGATGGGAATGCAGTCTTCTTCCGGTCTTCTTTTTGTGTGAGGTTGTCCTGCGTGGTGATGTTAACCTGGCATCCGGCGACCTACTTGATGATGATGACCTATGAGGCCTACCACCTGCAGTCCGATTGCTTCCGGTTACAGACTTTCGGTGCCCACCATCATCACTAGCCTTGCCCTTCCGGTTTCTGCACGATGATGTTGACCTGCATACCGGAGAATTACTTGCTGATGGCGACCTATAAGGCCTACCACCTGCAGTCTGATTACTTCCGGTTGCTGACTTCCGGTGCCCACCGTCACCACTTACCTGGCCCTTCCGGCTTCTTCGCAATGCAGTTGACCTTGCCTCTGGCGACCTACTCGAGGATGGCGACCTATAAGGCCTACCACCTGCAGTTCGGTTACTTCCGGTTACCGACTTCCGGTGCCTACCGACATCACTTGCCTTGTTCTTCCCGTTTCCCCGCAGTGATGTTGTCTTGGCCCCCGGCGACCTACTCGAGGATGGCGACCTATAAGGCCTACCACCTGCAGTTCGGTTACTTCCGGTTACCGACTTCCGGTGCCTACCGTCATCACTTGCCTTGCTCTTCCCGTTTCTCCGCAGTGATGTTGTATTGGCCCCCGGCGACCTACTTGATGATGGTGACCTATGAGGCCTACCACCTGCAGCCTGCGTACTTCCGGTTGCAAATGTCCTGTGTCGTCCGGCGTCGCTTAGATCCCACCTCCTGCTCTCTTCCTTGACCTGGCGCTCATAAGAACCCGACCTTGAGAGTTGCCCAGCACTATAAGAGCTAGGCTTTCTCAATGTTCTGCGTTCGTGTTCAGAGGACTCAGCATGCACCCCGGGTTTCTTTTCACTGGACCCCCTGGTCTTTACCATTACTGGACGATCCGGGGAACACAAAAGTGAGCTGGCTCTTGAACTATCGGAACCATGTTCTAACTTTACTGGGCTGTAACGTCGTACCCTGTGTGCAGCCGGTGTCAAGGATAGAGGAGGACAAGATTCTCTAATTAGCGGTGATTTTGCCCATGAGGCCATTATGGGAGCTGTTGTGGTGACCCACGTTGACTCTGTATACACCACCGATGTTCTCGTAGACACCAGTAATGTCTCCTGAAGCAGCGGATACGCCGGAAATGCTGCCGCCTGAAGTGTGATGCATTTTGGTGAAGGCAGGGACTCACTAAAATCGAGCCAATTAAAGGGATCAGGCTCAGAAAAGTCCAACATACTGAGCACTTCCGGTGTCAGCTTGCTGCCCAACGCTAAATCAAACACTTCCTTTTTAACCACCCCATACGCAGCACGCAACTGGATGATATGATTGGCCAGTTTTTCACCAATTCCCCGAATTTTCATCAAGTCTTGAACAGACGCTGTATTTACGTTGATAAGCATTTTTATTAATAAACAAGTGCAGGGCCGATACCAATAAATAATAACCAATAAACACAAAAAATTTATTTCTTTATTTATTTTACTTAAACAATTTACCCCCGATACTAGAGGGACCAAGCGTGACTAAAAGACACAGCTTGAAACACTAGCGTGGCTACAAGACACTGCTTACTAACCTTCCCTAATATTTCCCGATTCTCAAACACTGTTCCTTTAATTCTGTGCAGAAACAGAATAGCCACCTAATTCTGGCCTAAACTGGAAAAATTAATTAGTTAAATTAATTTACAGGCCTTCACAAGGTTGCCAGACTAATATCCCCGATAACTGAATGCCGTACAATCAAAAATTATATTTTAACCCACAATTTCCCCTCCCGCTAAATTTACTGGACCTAACCGGAAAGTTCTGGAAAAAGTGAAATATAATTGTTGAATTCTAAATGTACGCAGCCACACCAAATTATCCTCGTCGCCAATAAAGTAAACCTCCTATAACGCAACCTTAACCTTATCCTATGGTAAATACTGGGAAACTTACTACTCCTCAAAGCACGTCTTGCCTCGCCTACGTCTGGAACGGAAGAGACCCGTGAACTCGCGGGTATCCCCCACTAACAGGGAGACAAGGGAGAAAACCATACTTACCGATACGCTACCGTACTATACTGGATACGTCACAACACAAACATCAATTCGATACAATCAATGAAAACCAAATACTATATAATGGCAAGATTACAAACAGGGGATATAACTACTAACATCATTTTAATAGTCAAAACGGCCTGACTTCAAACGGTATTTAACTGTTGAATAACACTTTATTTGTTTCTTAATTGACGATACGCTATGAGATTTATAACCACGCCTTACAAGGATAAAGTCCGTCAAACACCGTTGAGAGTGAACGAATGTTTTTACAAGGCATGCCCGTCAAACAAATAAGTGCAAGCTTTCTGAATGTCAATCAAATCTCTGCTTAATGTCAATTATTTTCTTGTGTAGTTTTACAGGGAAATCCCCCAGTGTCAACGCCAGTTGGCCAGGGTCATGCCATGACAGCCACATATTCAGAACGTCCGGTCTGTGTGTCAAACTGGACCGTGAACAACAAAACTTTTCAGATGGTGTTCTCCTCGGAGATAGCGGGTATGTTAAAGGGACTATGTCGGCGAAAGAATGGCTTCCTATTGCACTATAAATGATATTATACGACAGTAATGAGCTCTACTTCATGTCACTTGCATTAAATAAAAAAAATAAAGAATATAATACACAATGAGATAATTGATAAAAATAAATTAACAAAAAAAGTTTGGAAAAATTAAAACCCCAAGTGGGCATGGAAATAGCAACTTAACGGAGGCATACACAAACATTAAATTAGACGACCCTTTGTCCAATTGTACTATTCTGTTTGGTAATGAATCATGTGTACTGCAGTAAACTATGGTTTAACAAATTACTCACCATTATGACGTGGAATTGAAAACAGGAAAAGGGACACATAAACATGGCCCTTATTATAAATTAATGTTTCTCTCAGAATGCGTACAATTTTTTGCCTGTTATATATATATATATATGTAAGGTGTATATGATGACACCGTTTCTTGTAACTGATTCTGCAGCCAAAGAAAAATACCAACAAGCTCACACTCGAACACGAGTAGTCATTGAGAGGAGCTTCGGGAGGCTCAAGAGGAGATTTGCTGTTTTACACTCTGAGGTACTTTTTATATAAATCAGTATGAGTGGCATATTTTTTTTTTTTTTATAAAATTGACAGCATATACACATGCACTTTTGGCAAAAAAAAAATTTGTTGAATTTATATTTAATACATGCACCATAACCTTATTACTATACAAATAGTAATAATAATAATAATATTAATAATAATAATATTGATGATGATTATTTTACTACTACTACTACTACTATTAATAATAATAATAATAATAATGATGATGATGATGATGATGTTGATGACAGTGATGATGATGGTGATAGTGATGATGGTAATGATGATGATGGTGATTACGATGATAGTGGTGATGATAGTGATAGTGATGATGGTAATGATGATCGTGATGATGATTATTATGATGGTAGTGATGATGATGATGGTGGTGGTAGTGCTAATAATAATATTAATAGTAGCAGTAGTAGTAGACTATATTCAATATGTCCATAATATTCTGTGACTTTTTTTCCAGGTTCGGCTATCACCTGCAAAGGTTTGCAAAATAACAACGGCATGCGTGATACTCTACAACATCTGCTTACTACTCAAAGAACCTGAAGTTGAGGATGCTGATGAAGTGAATGATGACAATGATGGTGCAGTCCTGAACAATGCAGTGAATGGAAATGGAAGTGGAAATCACATACGTGATTTTATAGTGACAAGATATTTTTATTAAGTGAAACAACCTTATTTGCTAAACAAGTATATTAACATGTTACATTAAATGCTAATGTCCACATTTTGGCGCACAAAGTTATTCAAATTTTACCAAGTAAAAAATGTAAAACAGCAATGTTACTCATTGCTGCACCAGTAAGTACAACAATATATTTAACAACGTTTAATTATTCATGGAAACTGTTGATCAAAACTGATTATGTTTACATATCTGAATATTATTAACTCATGTTTAAATATATATTCGAAAAACAAGTGAACTGTGTGTCATATTTAATATTATGTACAGTTAAATATTTGATTACAAAGCGGACCAGGGCCTTTAAATTAAACATTAGACCAATTTCAAAACAAGGATATCAGTAAAACTGATGGATGCTCCACAATGTGCTATGTCAGGCAATATAGATGCAATGAGGAGGGCAGAGATATTAAAATGACTAAAAAATTACCATAACTGCTGGACCCAATCTGACACCAAAACTGAATGTGAACATGCCATAAAAAACCCATACGAACATAACAAATATATTAAAATTATTTTAATTTAATAATTAAGTAACAATTTCATAAGTGTCATATTTAACATCCAAAGACCACTACTCTTCAAAATATGTCAGATTGATCAGGTCGTTCACGGCCTCGCGATCTCTCCGCTTCTCCTCTGCCAGCAACATTCTTATCTTTATGTCAAGACGCTGCTTCTGAAACATTAATGATGCAATCAATCAAACACAGAATATTCCATATTGTCATGTAATTTATTTTTAAAGTTATAGTGCAATACTATATTGTATATAAATAATGAAAGCTACATGTACAGTTATGTTACAGGCTCAATTATTTTGTAGTTATAATTTATAAATTTATTTTTTTAAATTTATGGTGTAATACTGTATTGTATATAAATAATAAAAGCTACATGTATAGTTATGTTACATACTCAATAACTTTGTAATTGTAATGTATAAATTGTATTTTAAAGTTAAAATACATTACTATAATGTATTATAAATAATAAAAGCTACGTGTATAGTTATGTTACATACTCAATAAATGTATACGATCCTAATGTGTTGTTCACTGGCTGATTTGGTCACGGTCCCTCCCCCAGTTTTTCTCCTTTCCATTTTTTCTGTGGTGATGTGCTGCTTGCTATCTCTATTGAGGTTCAGCCACTTGTTGCTGCATTCATGTGCAGACCTTAAAGCAACTCCTTGCGCAGAAATTTCTTTAGCAATATTTTCCCATATTTCTTTCTTTAGTTTGTTAGTAACTGTGTTAGAAAACTTGCTGGTTATAATTGAAAAAGTCTTTTCTTCTTTAACTAATTCTTCCAGTTTCAACATTTCTGAATTACTAAAGTTCACACTTCTTTTCTTTTTTGCAGCTGGAGAGCCTGAAATGTCTTCTGTACTGGAGGCCATTTTGGAATAACAGGAAGTGGAACTTTGGAATGGATTCTGGTAGTTAACATGGATGTTAAAGTTTTAACGCTGCGTAAATTAACGCTAGCGTTAAAACTGTTTGAGCAACAGGAAATTAACGGATGATTAAATTACGCTGCGTTAGGATATTTAACGGAGGATTAGCTTAATGGTAATGTTATTTTAACAGAGCTTTGAGCAACTGGGTCCAGACTGTAGATCTTATCACAAAATGGACAGAAAATGTGAAGAATGAGACTGTGAATGTGATGTGTGACTGTGAAGAATCATTTCCACACATCATCACATGTGAAGAATGAGATCCTATTTTTGTGAACAATATGATTTGTACAAATATGGTCCCGCATACACTGATCCATACATCTATAATGACATCATCTTATTCTGCGTAGATCTATGTATAAAAATTTGGATTAGCGAATAGTTAATTTAGGCAGGTGCGAACCGTTATTGGGCGAAGCGTTACTCGTATTTAATTTCCATCTGCCCCTTTGGTTATAAGTGTTCATGTTTGCAAATAGAACTCCATTTGCCTCAATGAAACCCAACCAAATTCACACTAATGACACTATAATAAGTAATATATTTAAATCACTTACCCTTTATTCATTCCACTCTGTGTACACAATCGACGTCTACCATGTTGAAATATAGCTTCTATATGTATTTATGTCAACATTTCTGATTGGTTGTTTCTAAGTATCGGAACCAATCAAATCAATTTCTCGGGTAACCCATGGCAACCCGCTTTTTGTGTAGTGTTCAATGTGTTATAATTTTCGTCGGAAGATTGGCAAAGTTCCGCGCTTTTTAGATTCCGATTTCTCGGGTAACCCATGGCAACCCGCTTTTTGTGCAGTACTCAATGTGTTATAATTTTCGTCGGAAGATTTGCAAAGTTCCGCGCTTTTTAGATTCCGCTTTCTAGCCGTCGGAACAAATGTCCAAGAATTGCTATATAAATAGTATCTTTCTGTCCGTCGGAAAATGTAAAAGTTCCGCGCTTTTTAGATTTTGAATTCTATCCGTCGGAACAAGTGTCCCGAAAATAACTATGTAATTTGTATCTTTCGGAACAAATGTCCCGAAAATAACTATGTAATTTGCATCTTTCTGCTCATCGGAAAATGTTGATTCCCGAAATTCCGACGGCTACTATATGCCTATATTAGCGTTGTTTTTCGCGGAATATGAAAGTTCCTCAATGAAAATCTCCGAAAGTCCGATAGTTACTATACATTTTAATGTAATTTAGCGGGGGTCCCAACCGGCTTTCCATACTTTCTGCTCGTCGGAAAATGTTGATTCCCGAAATTCCGACGGCTACTATATGCCTATATTAGCGTTGTTTTTCGCGGAATATTAAAGTTCCTCAATGAAAATCTCCGAAAGTCCCATAGTTACTATATATTTTAATGTAATTTAGCGGGGGTCCCAACCGGCTTTCCATACGGAACAAATGTCCGAGAATTGCTATATAAATAGTATCTTTCTGTCCGTCGGAAAATGTAAAAGTTCCGCACTTTTTAGATTTTTAATTCTATCCGTCGGAACAAATGTCCCGAAAATAACTATGTAATTTGTATCTTTCTGCTCATCGGAAAATGTTGATTCCCGAAATTCTGACGGCTACTATATGCCTATATTAGCGTTGTTTTTCGCGGAATATGAAAGTTCCTCAATGAAAATCTCCGAAAGTCAGATAGTTACTATATATTTTTTAGCGGGCGTCCCAACCGGCTTTCCATAATTATTCGCACAAAAAGGTATTCGATGGAAATCAATTTCAACACAATTTGAAAGAAGCTTCGACATTTCTACTGGAGGCAGCCATAATTTGTCACGTGACTTAAAGCCTAGAGCAATTATAGTACGCGACGTCTGGATAATGCGCTCATGCATGTGGGCCCGGTAAGTGCTAGTGAATAATATGGAAAGCCGGGCTAAAGTATATTGTAAACATTGCAACGTGCTTTAATACCCGTGCATTTTGCACTAAACTTTAATTACAGTTTCACTGCAGTATATGTTACGTACAAGTTCTTGTTTCCGCAAGAAATATGAATGTCAATTGGTAATGTTATAATAATATATTTAACACTGTAATGAAATTATTTTTAAATATATTTTATTCATATATTGTTTTCAGACTCATGCAAACTTCATAAGAGGGGGGGGGGACGGGGGGGGGGGGGGGCATGCAAATAAACACCAGCAAACAAATTTTGTGTATTATTTATAAAAACGTTTTTATCCCTCCCTTTGACCATTGCCCTACACAAAACTTTATTGTATGGCCACAAATATAAGTTGTTAACAAATATGCCTTTACTATAAATGCCAATTACAGTATGTTGCTTTTTGTCCCTCATTCATTATGTTTGAAAATTATATAATTTTAAAGGTGCTCAATATGCTATACACTATTTCTTTAAGAGTTCATATTTACACACTGTCTTACAACTTGTGTATATCTGATTAAAATAATACACTAATAAATGATGTATTTTGGTTACTTTAACAAGAGATATTGATTAGTGCTATTTCATAGCACTTTAGACATATAAGAAAAACTGTTTTTTTTTCTAACAAAACACACTATCTCAATCCAATTGTATAGTCCGGTTAGCAATTTGAGATTATATCTAAACGAAAATCTGTGTACGGTTTTCAATATTAGAAATCAAGAACAAAATTCAATGACTGTTATAACATTCGCTTGTACTAGTAGGTATTGAAAATGTTAGTGCACTGTTCAATATCATAGCGTCCGATGGATCTTATCGACTAAACCAAATAACTAAGTACAATAGGCATATATACGGTAAGACCCGTTATGGTGTATATTGCAGAATGTTTGGCAAATATATTGAAAATACGATAATATTAAAATTGTATATTAGAACCAGTAAATAATTCAAATTGTACGAAGTCACCTTAATGACCATATAATAACTTTAAACTTAAAATCCCGAACCGTAATCATGGAAAATCTGGGCAATTAGTGAGGTATGCCATATCATATGTAGCCTTAAACACAGTGGTTATAATCGTATAACTGTTTTATTGGTAAAACTGATAGTTGCGCTAATAGTTCGTTCAGTGTTCTTATGTAAACAGAATACAAATCACTGAATTTAACTTCTGGTTAAGAAGCCAGAACCAGCAAACACGACGTCCCAGCCCGCAAGGACATATGGGACCCATATGGGTCCAATATGAGCTACCATATAGGTCCTGTATGGGCAAGCCACATGGGTTCAAATTGGATTCTGCAAACTGTTTTTGTATGGGTCCCAGATGGGTTGCGATATGGGACCTATGTGTGTCCCATTTGGACCCAAAGTGGGTCCCATATGGAATACCCATATAAGTCCAATATGGGCTTCGATATGGGTCCTGTATGGGCAACCCATATGGGGCCAAATGGGATTTTGCAAACTGTTTTGGTATAGGTCCCAGATGGATTGCTATATGGGACCTATTTGGGTCTCATGTGGACCCAATGTGGGTCCTATATGCGATACACATATAGGTCAAATATGGGCTTCGATATGGTTCCTGTATGGGTAACCCATATGGGGCCATGTGGGATTTTGCAAACAGGTTTTGCATGGGTCCTATATGGATTGCAATATGGGTCCCATGGGGGTCCTGTATGGATATAAGATGGGCCCCATGTTGGGCTACCCATATGGGACCCATGCAAAAGGAGTTTGCAAAATCCCACTTGGCCCCATATGTGTTGCCCAAATAGGACCCATCCGGATTTCGATATGGTTCCTCTATGGGCAAAGTGTATGGGACCCAGTTGAGTTGTGCAAACTCTGTTTGCATGGGTCCCATGTGGGTTTCGTTCATATGAAGATCCTTTGTGTTAGACATATATGACGCAATGCAAAATACAATCAACCGTAACTATTATATGAATGTAACTCACAAACTGCTGGGCATATAGATACAAATATAATTTAGTTCATTCTTGAACACAACAACACTTTTAATATTTTCTTACTTTAATTGGATTGCCATTTGCAAAATATAAACACTTACTTGTAATTATCAAATGTACTTGTTTTGTTTTAGATTATTGAATAGATTTGTTAGTGCCTTTTACAGTTACTATATAATTATTTACAATGAATCACTTTTTTCTTCTTTTATTTTCACAGGAAAACTAAAGCATGGCTTAACATTAATGTTTAATATATATTAAAGATAAACTACTTATAACAATATAATATAAAATACACACTACATACATAGCACACATATCCAGGACAACATTTTGTCATTGTGTTACAACAATAGACAATACTATTAAGATTATCATGATTGATTTGTCTAGAAAGTTACAACTCTGAAATAAATCATGATTGTAAAATGCACATATGTGGCACAATAAACACCAATGAAGCAATAGGACACCACGAGGAAATTCAGACACATTTGAAAGCCACACACAGTATGTACAAACCTACCACTTATGACTCTATAGCACACAAATGCCATTGCTACCACAAATAGTATATGTGTATGCCATCATGCTAAGAGAGCACTTCTATGATCATGATTTGAAATTGTGCATTAAAAAGTTCTCCTAACACCACAGGTATGATTTGAGGATTCCATCATGGACAAAAGTACTATTCCAAGAAAAAATGCATTCACTGGTGAGACATTTATTTAAAATAACTATAATATTGGTAATTCCACAAGTTGAAATGCCATACTTAATGTAACAGTAATGTATAGTATGGACCCCAATTACCCCGGCAGAGATGTTTTAGTATATTATCAAGCAGTAACAAAATTATTATTCAGTAAGGTAAGCTTGTTAGTTTAATACATTTCATTGTAAATACCATTGTTATAAGACACATGAACATGATTACAAAGTTAAGGCTCACAAACTACTAAGTAATTCAAGTATGCAAAGAGTTAAAATGTTATTAATGTTATTTTCTTAAAGCCATATCTAAATACTACTAACGTGCAAAAATGGTTAAAACTTAAAGATGTCCCACATTTAATTCTGACTTTTATTAAACAGCAATTCAAACTGTAATAATAAATATGTTTAAATAAAACAAACATGAAGCATGATCAATATAATTTACAATATAAAGAGGACAAATATGGTAAAATCAAACAGTAACCTAGCAGCTCTACACTATCAACTATTTGTTAGCAATCTTTAAATATTCAAATGTTCTATTTTAGCTTAACTTAACCATTTTAAAAGAAAATTGTCAAATATCTTTTAATACATGTGAAATTTCGAACAACATACAATTATCAAATTCTAGTCGATATAATACAACATTTTGACTATGATAGCAATTATTTCAATTACAGCAACTACAATTGCATGCGCTGAAATTAACAACCGCTGCTTAATAAATATCAAATGTCAAAAACATCAGTAGCATGCATTGTTTTTGTTTTATTTAGTGGTGTAAGGGCTAATGAACAACTTCATTGCTAAGCGACTGTCTCTTCAAGGAATAACGCTTGTAAGCTGTTTCTCTAAATTATTTACAACCATTTTAAATAAACGTATTGAATCATGTTGTGAAAATAATGGTAAAATTTCGGACGCACAATTCGGATTCAGAAAAGGATGTTCGACTGTTGATGCTATTTATATTTTGATGTCTGTTGTGCAGCATTTATTAAAAGAAAACAAACGCTTGTATGTTGTGTACGTGGATATGCTTAAATGTTTTGATAGTATATATCGCAGTGCACTATGGTTAAAAATGTATAAATCTGGAATACAAGGTAAATTACTACGAATAATTAAGAATATGTATGAGAATGCAAAATCATATGTCAAATCTTGTACAACATACTCTGAATATTTTAGCTATGCTGTTGGTCTAAGACAAGGGGAGGTAATGTCTCCGATTCTTTTTTCACTGTTTGTAGAAGATTTAGAACTGTTTCTACAAGATGACACACTGTCTGGCTTAAATATAGATGACCTAATTTAAATTTTGTTGCTATTTGCAGACGACATGGCCATTTTAGGTAAAACACCAGAAGAAGTAAAATCCCAATTAGATAAACTTTACATATACTGTAATTGTTGGGGGCTTAATGTGAATACGTCAAAAACCAAAATAATGGTCTTTCGCAAAAGGGGTAAAATTCGCCAAGATGAGAAATGGACTTACAATGGTAAAAAAATAGAAGTCGTCGATAATTTCAACTATCTCGGCACTGTAATTAATTACACTGGTAGCTCTACATTAAACCAAGAGCATTTGGCTGGAAAAGCCCTTAAGGCTACCAATACTTTACTCTACAAATGTAAGCAATATGATCTTAAGCCTAAATTATTTTGTCAATTGTTTGATTCTTTTGTTGGCTCCATTTTATGTTATGCCTCTGAAATATGGGGATTTAATAAATCTAAAGAGATCGAACGCATCCATTTAAAATTTTGAAAAAGGTTGTTAAATGTAAAAATAAACACATGTAATGCTACGGTATATGGAGAGTTAGGTAGATACCCGTTATATGTAAATAGATATGCACGAATTGTTAAGTATTGGTTTAAAATTATTAACAGTAAAAATTTTATTATACAAACTGTGTATAAACAAGCAGTGGATGATTGCAACAAAGGATACAACAATTGGGTTGCGGATGTTAAAAAATTGTTAAATCAATACGGATATTCCTATGTATTTGAAAATCCCAATGTTACTAACACTCATGCTTTTGTATGTGAATTCAAATGTAGAATTATTGACACATTTAAACAAGAATGGTTTGGTAATATGAATAATAGTTCTGTTTTAGACATGTATAGAATGTTTAAAACATCTCTCGAATATGAAGACTACTTAGACTTATTACCCAAGAGCCTACGTTTTTACTTTGTAAGATTACGGGCGTCTGCCCATCCATTGAGAATTCAGACAGGCAGATACTCCCGTAACAATATCCCTCGTAACGAACGTTATTGCCTATGTTGTAACCAAATAGATACAGAGGATGAATTCCATTTCACTTGTATATGTCCTTGTTATCGTACACCCCGAGAAAAATATATTAAATGTTTTTACTATATCAGGCCATCTGTTGTTAAGTTCCACATTTTATTGACATCAACGTGTAAATCGGAGATTGTTAATTTATGTAAATATGTAAAAGAAGCTTTAACTATACGAAATACTATTATAAATACCACAGTAATTATTAACAATAATGCAATGTAATATACTTTCTCTAACTTTTAAACCATAGCTATATTTATTTTAATAATTATTTTGTTTTTATTTTATTTTCCGCAAAAATATTTTGTCTATCTTTACTGCCTTTAAAATTGTACTTTTTTTTTTTTCGTAACATTGGTTATTGTATAATTAAATTGTTTTCATTGTAACATATTGACAAGTGACAGTACTTTATTTAAAATGTATAAGTTCCATGAAAATTAGATTTTTTTCGCAAATTTGGTTTTTGTATAATTAAATTGTATTCATTGTAATATATTGATACGTGACATAACTTTATTTCAAATTTGTATGTATTTAAGACGATGTACATATGTATAAGTCTAAATAAATTGTCTGTCTGTCTGTCTGTCTGTCTGTCTTCAAATAAGCACAAAAATACTGGACTCCATACCAGTTATGCAATCACTGCCTTTTTAACCAGAAAATGCTTAAGGTTTAACAGTTAATTGAACTGATCACTGTTTGTCTTTGGAATTATGGGGTGTTTCACATTCATGTGTTTACATTCGCTGCATTTTCATATTTCCCTCACCAACAAGTCACCTTTTCAGTCTGTACGCTAGCCATGCTTTATTGGTTTCTCGACCGCATTACATGGTCTGAAAACACAAATTGAAAAATATGTGTTAATTATATACATAAAGGAATACATGTACATAGGATTCAACACAAAACATTATGTTCTGATGAAAGATGATATACATATTTTAAATTGTCTTTGAAAACAAAAAACTGTATTTAGGTAAGAAATCAGTTTAAAGATTATCTGCATTCCATTATAAACAAACAATAACTTCATTTTCATAAAACAAACAACTATTTCATTGTCATAAAATATCAAATTTACTTTATCAAGCTTGAGCAAGAGGTAGTTACCTTCATTACTGCAGAATAATGTATTGCAGAGTCAAATGTGGTGAATACCAGGTAGCTCTTCAATGATCTGCACACCTGTGTAAAGAAAGAGATACATATTATGGTGTGTGTTTTGGTACAATAACCAAAGACACATATGAACCGACTGAAAGTGACATGGTGTACACAAGAATCAAATTATTCATATACTGCGTTATTTTATACATGCGTATATATTCCTGAATAAATTGTGATCAATATTTAAATTTTTCTTCTGAAGCAAACTTTGCATATAGATCTACATCTAAATACATCGAATTAGTTACTTAATATTGAATAGCAGGTTTAAAGATGATGTATAACAGAATGAACACACACGAATTTAGTGTTCATTTCTTGCAATTAAATGTTTTAATACTCCATAAATAAATTGTTTAATGGATTATTTAGTTATTTATTTATCAACATTCAAATAATTCAACTTCAAAAAGCATATATATTGTGTTCCTACTGCTAATAAATGCTTTATTTACACAAAGTAAACAATACACAAATAGTTGTGATAGACCATTAAATGAAATACCTTTTTGAAATCATGTTCGCGAAAATACATGACAATAGTGGTATTTTAGTTCAAATATTATTTTAAGTGCAATTATGATAATTAAGTTATTAAAAAAAGTCATTTTTAAGTGCAACACAATTATTTGCCTACTTTGAGGAACGCAGGCTGCATGGTGCTCCTCGAAAGAAAAATTGCATTTGAGGAAACAATTTTAAAGTCAAGATGGCCGCCGTAAATAACTGCTAAACTAATCAGGGATGCACACAGACCAATATGGGACCCATATGGGCTTGCTAGTTAGAAACCCATGTGGTCTGTCTTGACGGGACACATATGGGCTTGCTTTTGGTGACCCATCTAGACCTGCTTGTTGGGGGCCCATATGGGCTTTCTTGCTCGGGCCCATATTGGCTAGCTTTTTGGTGACCCACATTGGCTTTCTTGAAGGGGCACATATGGGCTTGCTATTGGTGACCCATCTAGGCCGTCTTATTAGGGGCCCATATGGGCTTTCTGCCGAAATCCATATGGGCGTGCTTTTTGGGGACCCACATGAGCCATCGTGACGGGACTCATATGGGTTTGCTGGTGTGGACCCATGTGGGCTTTCTTGCTGGGACCCATTTAAGCTTGTTGGCCTGGGAACCATCTGAGATTGATATGGGCGTGATATGTATGTGGTACCTACATGGGGCCCATGTAGTTAATAAGCCCAGATATAGCCCATATCGGGCCCACATGGGCTGGCTTGCCGGGGCCTATAGGCGATTAATTGCTAGGGACCCACATGGGTTTTTTCTATGGGACCCATATTGGGTTACTTGAATGGGATCCATATGGGCGTGATTGTTGGGGACCCATGTCGGCTTGCTATTTTGACCAGTGTGGGCTTGTCTGTTGCGGACCCATATGGGCCTTCTTGCTTGGGCCCATTTGGGCTTGATTCTTTGGAACTTCATGTGGGCTCTCTTGCTGGGACCCATATGGGCTTTCTGTTGTTGATCCATATGGGCCTGCTTGTTCGGGACCCTTATAGGCTTTCATGCTTGGACCCATATGGGCTTGCTTGCCTGGGGACCTATATGAGCTTTCTTGCTAAGACCTATAGGGCTTTCTTCTTATGTGCCCATTTGGGCTTTCTTTCTGGGGCCCACATGGGCTTGCTTGCCTAGGACCCAACTGGTTCTGATATGGACAAGACCACACCAACGGGTCTCACGTGAGGCCCATGTGGTACATTAGCCCAGATAAAGCCTGTATTGGGCCCAAATGGGATGGCTTACTAGGACCCATATGAGCCTACTTGCTGGGAACCTATGTGGGCTTGTTGCTTGGTCTGATGTTGGCCCGATATGGGCAGAAAAATATTATATGGGACCCACATGGGGCCCATTTGGTATATTTGCCCACGTATAACTCATTTTGGGCCCATATGGGCCTGCTTGCTGAGGTGTTATTCATAATATGTTCTTTCGGAAAGTCCAACATTAAACGAAAATATTTGTATAACTTCATCTAATTGAAGCCTACATTATAATTTATTGGTGATTTATAATATTCAAAATGCGGCGTTAAAATAGATATTGCCTCGTAATAAAGTTAGATTTTAAAATTTATATTGCCTTGGGTATTTCGGTTAGTTGTTGTCTTTCAAAAATGCCGTTTTGAATTGAATATGTTATCAAATTTGCAGCTGATGAATTGATGTCCATTGTAAAACGTACGCCACTAATTAAAACGTTAACATGTGTGAAAACTAGACATCCGATTACAGCAGCTAAAATACTATTTACGAATTAAATATATAAAGCCTGTCAAAACAACTTTCAAATTGAATAATTAAAAATATTGTCGGGCAAGAAACCTGATGAGCCAAATTCTTTGTCCGGTGTACAATATCGTGTTTTTTTGGGGGGGCTACACACATAATTATCTCACTTTTAATGACATTCCGACATTCTGTCATCAAATTTTCATAACCAACAGTCTCCGAATGTACATTCCGGGTATAATAGTAAACAAGAGCTGTCATAGGACAGCGCGCTCGACTATTCGAAGTATTTCAGTTTGTACATATTTTGGAAAGTAGAAGGGGCACACATTTGTTGAAATACAAAACCGAGTTATGGCAATTATTTCATCAAATTATTCAAAGTATCAACCTTATGTAATTTTATAACTTGTGTTTTGAAGTTATAAGAGTTTTGAATATAAACTTTAACCAGAAAATCTATTTGAAAAAGGGGCATTACTCTGTCAAAATGCAAAACAGAGTTATAAGGAGGTGTCCCCTGATCCTGGAGTTAATGACAAAGGTATGTTCCTATTTTAAAGTGAATAACTTGAATGTAGTTCTGAAGTTACACATGTTTTAAATATAAACTTTAACCAGAAAATATACGTGCAAAGGGGCATAACTCTGACAAAATACAAAACAGAGTTAAAGGAAATGTTGCCTCTGAAACTGGAGTTGATGACAAAGGCATATTCCAAGTTTTAAGGGAATTACTTGTGTAGTTTTGAATTTACAAGACTTTGGAATAAAAACTTAAACCAAATTCAGACGCTAACGCCGACGCCGACGTCGACGCCGGGGGTAGTAGGAAAGGTAACATAATCTGCGAATAGTCGAGCTAAAATTGATGGTTATTAATTTTATTACCGGGCACTCTTTGTGGAAGACAGTAATTTGTCGAAAAGAAATAACTATCAAACAAAATTCAATTTAAACCTTCAAAACAAACACTAAATATTAAAACTATTTTTAAAGCTTTTAAACGGTATTAGCAAAGGTGTTGTGCAATAATGTTAGGTAATTGTTAAAACTGCTAAGAGCAAGTTACTCACAGAATATTATATTTAAGAAATGTCTACTTTTTCAATTAATAAAGTATCTGGAGTAGCAAACCCAAATATTCTGTGAAACCTTATTTAAATAAATAAAAATATAGAAAAATATTCCTGCCGGTCATAGGGATCAAAGCCCGACCGCCGGAGTGAGAGTCGAACTTGTTAACTTCTCGGCTATAGAGTTTGTTCCCAAATCAAGTGTAATTTCCTGATAGCTTACTGGAGTGTAACCGACCGCTATTGCTAGTACCTGTACCGACAAACCACTAGCGGATCCAGGAGGGGGGCGCCCCCCCATACGCGCGCCCCAGCTAAAACTCCCGGACCATACATATGTGGACCTATATAAAACGGTCCAAACTGGATAAATATGCTAAAAAAAATAGTATATTAAACAATCCGACCTAGCCCACCCCCTACGATTTCTTAAGTACACCGTAGTACCGGCGCCAAAGTTCAGCGAAAACGATAAAGTATAGACAATAGGTAGATATAGAGGATTTTTTTTTCGGTGTGATAACGCATTATATCATCACTGTAAAGGGAGACAATCATTAATGTACATTGTATCCCTTTCAAGTGATGACATAACGTTTTTTTCACACCGAAAACAAACACATTTTATTATTTTATTTTATGCTATTGAGTATTTTTTACATTAAAAACAAGTGGTCCATCACAGTGAATGATGTAAAGATTTATCTCACTGATATTTTTTTCTATACTTCCACAGTCTGTGTGTGTGTGGCCATGAGATCTCAGCACTTGCAGCAAACGAGACGGATCAGGCAACAAAGACAGGGTGTTCGTTATCAACCAATCTTATCCAAACTTGCAATATTTGTCTATGATCAAACGATCTAAAGCGAATTTAAATTAGGCAAGGGTAAATGGCAATACACTCCACTCTTTGGAACAAGCTGGCAAGCATGACATGACCTTTGCGCAGCCTTCGCCATTATCTTTCAGAACAGCAGCATAAACACTATTCCTCCGAAATTACCTGCAAAAACTTGGATACCAGGATACGGAAAATATACCCAGGTCCTTACTGATGACCATTAGTTTTTTTTTTTTTTTGACAGTGAGCCAAGGAGCAAAAGAAAATGAGAGTATGAGAGTTAATCAGCTAGAAAAATTATTACATTATGGCGTATCTCCAACATTTTGTTCAAGCCTGTCACAACAGTAAGGTTTTCATCTTTGCCAGTACTCAGGTGAGACCTTTGGGCCATCATGACCCATTTGTTAAATATGCCACACATAAACACCTAATTTGCATCGACAATAAGCGAGATGAATATGTTAGGATTATACTATGTCCGTGATTCTACTTGGCTCGTGACCCAATTAAACAATTTCTCAATGACTTCGGACGCTGCATAGTGTACTACTTTCCTCCGCGATATATCTCAACATTTGATCCTACACTGAAAGCTGTGCATTACCCGACTACTTTGACTTTGTTTTAAACATATTATGTTCTAATCACATTCTTCATCCAAACGATGGATGCATTTGGGAAACGTTCATGATATTCAAAGCGCTACTTCTTACTTTCGCGTAATAATAAATGCTTTAAAATAAAAACAATATTAGAGTCATGTCGTGGGAAAAACCGGGCTTAATGCAAGTGCGTAAAGTGTTGCCCCGGATCAGCCTGTGCAGTCCGCACAGGCTAATCCAGGACTACACTTTCCGCTTTTAAGGTAATTTTCGGTGTTGATGTAGTCTCTTCTAAACATAAATCCACTGTAGGCGGAAAGTGCCGCCCTCGATTAGCCTGTGCGGACTGCACAGGCTAATCCGGGACGACACTTTACGCAGATGCATTAAGCCCGGTTTTCCCACGACACGCCTCATTACTATTTTTGCACTTGAATTCAGTTGCAGAATGATCGTCTCTCACTTACTTACTGTTACGAGATGCTAAACACACTCTGGAAAATGCAAAACAGACCGGAGAACGAGTTTCGGAAGTAGCAGAGAGAATTATTGAGCAAAAAATACAAGAGATGCTACAGGCTGGTGAAAAACACATTCAAGCGAAGACAATCGAGGCCGAAAACAAAATAACAGAAAAGAAGCAAGAAGCAATCAATCAAATAGAAAACAAGACACGTTATAGCGTTAAGACAATATATGATAGGACACACGAGTATATTCAAGCACTAGAAGATAAGTCAATAAAAGCCGAAAACAAAATAACACAAATGACTCAAGATGCTACCATTGATATAGAAAGACAGACACGTGATAGCGTTGAGACAATAGAAGACCATATATACGCGGCTTGGCATTGAGCGCATTCAACAAGCAGTGGACCAGGTGAAATGCGACTACGAACGAGGCGTACAAGGTTTGTTCATTTTGATTGAATTGTTTAAATCCAAATTATGCAAATTATTTACAGCATGTGTTCGCGAGATCATATTTAATTTCAGACGGTGAATGAGTGGATAATAGAAGTGAATGAGAACCTGATCGTTGTCGCACTGGGTCGAGTGAAATGATAACATTCGATTGTTTCACTCTGGGTTAATTTCATTTTGTAATATGTTCGATTAGCATTAACCTCATCATTTTAAAGGGACTTGTTCACAGATCTTTTTATTTAATAAAAATGTCATTTAATGTATTTTCTGCAAACACTAAAGCAGTTGGACTCACCAAAACAAATATTATATAATATAATAATTAAAAAAAATGCCTTCCACAGGACTTGAACCAAGTCATCCGGGATCAAAAGTATATCCGATTCGCTAACTACTCGGCTATTCTGACTTACAATCATGATAGTGAATTTGTAACGCTATGCAAGTGATACATGTGTTTCCCAAATGCAGATGAATTTTTTTTATACATTTAAATTGATGATATTTCATAACCGACACTGTATTTCCAATATATTTCGTTTTCAGTATGTTAGTGTTATGTTGCTTGTTTATATATAATGTATTATTCTTTCTGGGATCTATTACAAAAAGTGGAAAATTGTCAATTTGCCAAGCTGTGAACAAGTCCCTTTAAATCTGTCGATATGACACGCTTTAATGATGTATAGTTGTATCTGTATTATTAAAATACATATGTCAGTTGAAAGTATGCTCTCATCGATCTATTTTCTCGATATAAATAGTATGCAATAAGTGTCCGAGAGAAAATTTCATCAAAACATTGTTACAGTCTCCAGTATGAAATGCTTATCATAAATTATATACATTACAGCAGACGATAGTGAGCTAAAATTATTAATTGGCATTAGTTACTTTTTATACTTTTATTTGTGCATAGTATTGAATAGTTTATGCAGTACGTAAAAAACCGCTGTACTGACAAATAAACCCTACTCAGACGCCTTATGCACCCGTTGTACAGACCACAAACGTCTCACAAACATGTCGAACCAACAAATGTACCCAACTCAGATACGTTAAAAACTCGTCGTACGGACAAATGTAGCCTACTCCATAACACATTTTATAAACCCATTGCACAGCCACATGTACAAAACACAAACGTCACACACATGCGTTTTAATTACACATGCACCCTACTCCCACATCTCACACACCTGTTGTACTTACACATGTAACCTACTCCCACATCTCATACACCTGTTGTACTTACACATGTAACCTACTCCCACATCTCACACACCTGATGTACTTATACATGTACCCTACTCAGACATCTCACACACCGGTTGTACTTATACATATACCCTACTCAGACATATCACACACCTGCTGTACTTACACATGTACCCTAATCAGACATCTCACACACCTGCTCTACAGACACATGTACCCTACTCAGACACCTCACACACCTGTTGTACATACACATGTACCCTTCTAATACATCTCACACACCTGCTGTACTCACACATGTAACCTACTCCCACATCTCACACACCTGCTCTACAGACACATATACCCTACTCAGACATCTCACACACCTGTTGTACATACACATGTACCCTACTAAGACATCTCACACACCTGCTGTACTTACACATGTACCCTACTCAGACATCTCACACACCTGCTGTACAGACACATGTACCCTACTCAGACATCTCGCACACCTGCTCTACAGACACATGTACCCTACTCAGGCATCTCACACACCTGTTGTACAGACATATGTACCCTACTCAAACATCTCACACACCTGTTGTACAGACACATGTACCGTACTCAGACATCTCACACACCTGTTGTACAGCGAGTGTACCCTACTCAGACATCTCACACACCTGTTGTACTTACACATGTACCCTACTCAGGCATCTCACACACCTGTTGTACAGACACATGTACCCTATTCAGACATCTCACACACCTGTTGTACAGACACATGTACCCTACTCAGACATCTAACACACCTGTTCTACAGACACATGTACCCTACTCAGGCATCTCACACACCTGTTGTACAGACACATGTACCCTTCTCAGACAGCTCACACACCTGATGTACTTACACATGTACCCTACTCAGACATCTCACACACCTGTTGTACAGACACATGTACCCTACTCAGAGATCTCACACAACTGTTCTACAGACACATGTACCCTACTCAGACATCTCACATGCAAGTTGTACTTACACATGCACCCTACTCCCACATCTCACACCCCTGTTGCACTTATACATGTAACCTACTCAGTCATCTCACACACCTGTTGTACTAACACATGTAACCTACTCAGACATCTAACACACCTGTTGTGCTGACACATGTACCCTACCCCAACATCTCACACACCTCTTGTACAGACACATGTACCCTACTCCCACATCTCACACACCTGATGTACTTACACATGTACCCTACTCAGACATCTAACACACTTGTTGTACAGACACATGTACCCTACTCAGACATCTCACACACCTTTTCTACAGACACATGTACCTTACTCAGACATCCCACATGCATGTTGTATTTACACATGTAACCTACTCCCACATCTCACACACCTGATGTACTTACACATGTAACCTTCTCAGACATCTCACACACCTGTTCTACAGACACATGTACCCTGCTCAGACATCTCACATGCATGTTGGTCTTACACATGCACCCTACTCCCACATCTCACACACCTGATGTACTTACAGACGTAACCTACTCAGACATCTCACACGCCTGATGTACAGACACATGTACCCTACTCAGACATCTCACACACCTGCTGTACTCACACATGTACCCTACTCAGACATCTCACACACATGATATACTTTACACATGTACCCCACTCAGACATCTCATACCTGATGTACTTACACATGTACACTACTCAGACATCTCACACACCTTCTGTACAGACACATGTACCCTGCTGAGACATCTCACAAACCTGATGTACTTACACATGTACACTACTCACACACCTGAGGTACAGACACACCTGCTGTACTCACACATGTACCCTACTCAGACGTTTCACACATTTGCTACTCAAATGAATTTGATCTTATATTGTTAACACAGCTCATAAACATATACATAATGTTGATATGTTCGTAAAATGTTACACTCATAAAAATGTTTGTCATAACATGCCTTAAATATATGATAATGCTTTGGACATGATGTCCTTCATTATAAGATATAGATCGATTCTAATATTATATCTACATTAAATTTACATTAATCTGGAATAGTGGACTATTTTCAGACAAATAAAACTATAGAACATGTTGACAACCGTCAATACTGCCAGTATAATATTATTTCGTCATATTGTGCGCTTACAATTCAATTAAAACTGTTTGCATTATTTCAGAAATGATCCAATATTTAAAGGGTCTTTACAACGACAAAACGTTTCGTCAAGTGTCAATGTCTCCACTGAACGACGACATGGACGTAAATCTAAATGATATTTATATGCCGCCAAAACTGCAGCTTATGACCAAGGAGAAATGGACCTTTAAGAAAACAGGCCGACAAGTAACAAAATACAAAGAAGTATTTTTCACAGGGAACAAATGAAATCGACGGATTTTCATTCAGGGTGAGGCTGGGACAGGAAAATCCACTTTTGCTTCCAATATAACAATGGACTGGTGCGGTAAAACAACAAATGAAACGCACAAAGGAGACGCAGACTCAGGTTTCTTTGATGATTTATCAGCTGTGCCAGAATTAAAGTTCGTCTTCCACATCACACTGAGGAATTCGGTTACGCAGTATGACATTGCAAAAATGATTAAAGAACAAATAATTGACTCGCTTTACGATGAAGATAATCGTGCGAATGCGTACAAGCTACTGAATGAGATCATAAAGTTTGCTTGGTAGTTCTGGATGGTCTAGATGAGTGGACTAGTCCTGATGGTAAACACGCTCTACCGTCCTTGGTAGCCTTCCACAACCGGTGCATCTTGTTGATTACTACTAGACCTTGGACACTGGCAGACGGAAAAATACAACACCCTGAGATTGACACCTTGCTTCAAATGGAAGGAATAAGCGACCCTTTCGCACTGAGCAGAACTGTCCTAGCGAGATTGGTTGGCAGGGAGGAGCTTAATGACAAACAGTCTGCATTTGAATCGTACGTACGGGAAAATAATCTGTACGAGTTATTGTCAGCACCAATGTTGCTCTCTCTGGTTGTATGTTCGTGGATAGACGGTATACATTTGACAGGTTCTCAGTGCGAACTATTCATCCTTTTGCTGGACAGCCTTCTTAACAAGCACAGCATAGAACAAGAACACTTTCAAAATCCACCGTTTCCGTGTTTTACAGAGACACAATACATACAACCAAATATCGGACATGTAAACGTTCTTTCCAAAGTCGCATTTGACTTCTTGTTTTCAGATACAAAGGAAAGCTCACTTGTGTTTAGCGAAAAAAAAAAAAAAGGAAAAGTATATGACAAAAGCGCAAACGGAATTTGCACTCAAATCCGGTATTTTATCAAAAACATCAACGTCAACCCTAACTAGATCATCTTCAGCGTACTCATTTATCCATAAAAGTGTACAGGAGTTTCTAGCTACGTATTATATATCGTGCAATGTAAACGTCATTGATGATGTCGTACCTGCATATCTCAACCGCCATGCCGAAGCATATCTTGACATATGTCAAGTATTCATATTTCTGTGTGGACTAAACATCTCCGCAGCGCAAACGCTATCTTGTTTGACGGATGAGCGTCGAGAAGGTACAAAAAATATAGTTGGTTATAGTGAACACGATCAGTTTCAGCGCATTCGGCTATTCGGAGGCTGCAGCAAACAATAATAAAATTGTATGCCTCAAGCAAAGTCATTTTGAGTTCCGTTCGAAAAGAGACTTGGAAGTTTTACAGTACCTCTGAAAGACGAACACGCCAAAGGTCAGATCATTGGCAGTGTGTGTTGATGTAACATTACGTTCACAAGACTCCCATGCACAGTGCCAGGGAGCACGCGATGTACAGAGTTTACCTGCAATTACTGAACCTAGTCCGTGTGCACCTGACGGACCGGAAATGGAAAATTCGTCTGCACATCGTTTTGAGTTGGACTTGTCGTCGTGTCACAACATGGAAATATTGATACTGCGGCGGGGTTCAATTAACTTGTTACCAAATGCACTGCGTGGACTGAATTCATTGAAACACCTGCTGATAGACATAAATTATAAAGGATTGGATTTGTCACCGTTTGAACACATAGAATCGATAAAACTCGGTTCGGAAGTAATTTTATTACCACTGTCAATGTTTATCTATAAGAATCTAAAACATCTCAAATATATTACAATAATGGGTCCTTATAACGGACTGGATTTATCACAATGTGAACACCTAGAATCGATATGGCTTGGGTGGCACGTAACTGTATTAGCATTTTCAATTTCAAACTATAAGACTCTACAAGATACTACAATATGGGGTCCTTATGACGGACTAGATTTGTCAATGTTTGAAAATTTAAAATCAATTTGCATTGCTAACGATGTGAAATTGTTACCCAAACCACTTCGTAATCATCATAAATTGAAAAAAAAATACACTGTTCGAAATTGACTTAGCCAGTTCGGAATCAGCGGACTTTCAGACGTGGTATCTCCTAAACAATACAGATCCAGCAGAGTGTGGAGGCAATGTATTTCATTGGGCAAGACAGACCCGGTCTGTGGGAAGCACTGCACGATCTGAATATCAAAAGTTTGTGTCTGGGTGCTGCGATTTTTAACTCGGTAGTTGATCATGAATTGTCGTTGTCGCAGTCACTATCATCGCTTACACAGCTGGAAACGCTAAGAATTTCTTTGCAAAAAGAAATCATCCTGCAGCCTCATGTCTTGCAGTCAGTGAAAAACGTTACTCTCCTCTATAAATCATTGTCTCCATCTGAACTGCGCGACCTGGTGAAGAAACTGTCAGCATTTAATCAAGCTGTTGAGTGTAAACTGCATTTTTGTACTAATTTTCAACTCGATACTGATATCGAATATGATCCCCTACGTTTCATCCCGCCGGAGGAATACATTCCCTTCAAACAGGAAATAGATGCAATGGAACATGTTAAAGTAAGAAGTTTTCAAATATATAAAGGGAAAAATCAGATTGTTAGTCTCTCTGATTCAGACGATGATTTTGTAGTTGTTGGTGGTGATAGTGATGATGATGATGATTATGAGAAACGTTTTATTATGGCATAACTTGAACTTTATTTCAATGCGATTTCAGTTGTACGGTCGACAAGAACAAGCCTCGAATTGATCAGTGTACAGGTGTGTCTGTAGGAGATTTATCGAAACATGTGTACTATTTACTTTTCAATTTTAGGAAAGATGTAAAATAATTCACTTCTTACTAGAAGCAGCTGCATTATTGTATACAGAGTATATAATTAGGAATGTGGAGGGCTTGAGTCACCCACGTCACTGAATGATATTTTACTGCTCTATTACCCTTATTGCTGATGTTGTTAAAGATAATTATTAGAAATAATATTTATGATGTTTGTAACTTGTGTGTGTGTGTGTGTTTGCTGCTGGTGCTTAATTATATTGATAATGTTAAAAAAACCCTAAAGATAACAATTACTTTGTACTTTTAAATAGCTAATATATTTAGCACTGCAACCATTTTTTTACTTGATACAGTTCAAATATCATCAAATATAATGCGTTTTATAAACACTAGCGTTTTTTGTTGACATGGGTTACTCACTGGCTGACGAGGTTTCGCACAGTATATTTCTCATTGTATCGTCACGATTATGATGACCGATATAACTATGCTCGATCGTAATATGGTTGTTGTTGTTATTGCGTTGTTGATGATGTTGTTGATTGGTGTTCTTTATGATGATGATGATGTTTCCTATATGATCATGATATTATGATTGGCTGTAACATAGTTGTTAATGATGTTGTTGATTGGTGTTCTTTGTGATGATGTTTCCTATATGATCGTGATATTGTGATGAAAAGTATAGTTATAATTGGCTGTAACATAGTTGTTAATGATGTTGTTGATTGGTGTTCTTTATTATGACGTTTCCTATATGATCGTGATATTATGATGAAAAGTATGCTTATAATTGGCTGTAACATAGTTGTTGATGATTTTGCTGATTGGTGTTCTTTATGATGATGATGATGTTTCCAAAGTTATCGTAATATTATGATGAAAAATATAATACTAATCATTATATTTGATTGTAACATAGTTGTTAATGATGATGTGAATGTGTGAATTGTTTTCGTTTATGAGGATGATGTTTCCTATGGTATCCGGACAAAAGCCCCTTACCCAACAGCCCTTTGGTGTAAAAAGCACACATTGACATAATCTCCTTGGTATATTTGACACAGTGGACACAATAGGGCCCTTGGTCGATACAACAAAGTGGAAAAAGGCCCCTTCGTGATTTTACTATTGTGCTAACATCTCGTATATTCGTTGAAATATAAAGTTTCTATTTATTAATATTAAGGCCATCTTATAATTAATATTATGATCGTGATTAAAAACGATGCAAAGCATCCTAAGCAAAACTTCTAACGCGTCACATATTCAAAGCACCTTTTAATGCATAGGAACTCGCTTAGAAATAACAATAGTGGCCACCATGTTTATGCACACGCTGACCACTTGTGTTCTTTCCATGCATCTGAGATGCACTGTGGTACTGAATCCAAGAGGGGAACATAACCGTTATTGACCTGTTTGATTTGTATTTAATGTATGTCCCTTGTGCACGTTATTGGTCAATACCCCATTGTGTACTCTGTTCGGCGCATTTTTACTATTGGACTATGTTTGCTGATCACTGTTTTGATTACATACAACTGTATTTTACTATCTTTGCTAGGCATCAAATGGAGCTGTGAGTATGTGATGCGTTAGGAGTTTTGATTAGATTTGATATAGAAAGATAATTGATATTTAGTCTTATATATTAAGTCATGTCCTTGTCATAAAAGGAAAGTGCAGCATTTATTTGTATCATGTAGCAAATCACTATGGATATAATGAGTCATCAAATAAACTGAGTGTTGGCGATGTGATTGTTATTGTTATGTATGATGTTGACAGTTATAACTTAAAGTGTCAGATTTGATAAAACATAAGTGTTTTGAAAGTGCAAAATATTTTTATGATATTGATAATCGCCATAATGCTGATTTGGTGAACGATATAATGTTTGCTACTTTGTGTGTAGCAATTTTGTTTTTATTTATATTGTTTATGGTTATGGTGTTGATAATTATGATCATAATGCATGATTGTGAATATGTGGTTATAGGACAAATAGTGTGTTAAAAGCATTGTGGCTATTTTGAATATCAAGAATGCTTTTGCCTTTTGATGTTGCTGTTCGTGATAATCAACGTAATTATGATGCTTTGGACAATGATGGTGAACACGATAAAGGTGGTGAATGGGAAGTAGTAAGTTAATAACCATAATGATCATAAAAAAACAGTAATATAATAATAATTATTATTGTTGTTTAAATGTTAGTTTTGGAGTACATACGTTTAAATCGCGTGACGGAAATAATATCGTGAATTTTATCATCATTTTAATGAAATATTTCATATTTAACATGAAATACAGGAAACAAATGCCTACTTTTAACTGCTTTATTCATTGTCTGAAACTGAAAATTCAAATTGAAAAAGAAATAGTTCAAGGTAATGATACCGACATATTTTTTAACAAAAATGAAATCGTATCAAATTTCTATCATGCCAGTCCATTTGTATACAATTTGCATTTTGTAACCTCTCATGTATCATCTACATTTTTTAGGGTTATCATTTATTTATAGCGAAATACACATCATTGATATTATAATAACTATTATTATTATTATTATTACCACCCAAGGTAAAAAAAAATTGAAAGATATGTTTGTATATCTTGTTGTTTTGTTAATTGAATATTGGTTTGTTAATGGAATTAAGAATGAAATAAATGTTTACACTGAATATAATATGTGAAAACATAAAAATGACATTTGACACACTTTGTGACAATATTGATCAGACTCAAAACATCGATGAATTGCCTACTTATTTAAACACATTTTGTGATGTTATTGAAAATATTAGCTCACCATTATTCAAAAAGAATTGTGTTGATAATGTATGCTTTGTTAATAAAAAGGATGCTGCTTATATTGATGATCAATGCAAACATTTAAAACATTGTTATTATAAAAAGTTGATTTTACAGAAATGTTCCTTCTGATGAAAATAGAAAAAACATTGTAGAAGCTAGAAGTTGTTATAAACGTACTATTAGAAAGAAGAAATATGTTTATGATAAAAATCAACCAGAGAGATTAGAAAAAGCTAGACTTACTAATGCAAAATTATATTGGAAATTGTTAAGGAAAAAAGCAAAACATAACAAGTAAGGAGTTTTTGAACTATTTTAAATCAATTAATGACCCCAATTCTACATTTTACCAGCCTTATGAAGATATTTTGTACTTTCAGGACAGATATTTAAATGGTGAATTAAATATTATGTTTAATGAATTAAATGTAGCATTTACTAATCAGGAAATTGTACCTGGACCTGAATATCTGCAAAATGAGTTTTTAAATTTAGTATTAACAGTAGTAGCTTTTTAAATGTTGTGTGTACTTTAACAAATTGTTTGAGTGTGGACATTTTCCAGAAATTTGGTGTAAGGGTTTTAATGTTCCTTTACATAAAAAAGGAGATAGAGATGATGTCAATAATTACAGGTTATTAAGTACATTTGGGAAATTATTTACTGAAGTCATTAACTATAGATTAAACAATTGGGCTGAAAATTATGATGTATATATAGAGTCTCAGGCAGGAATCAGGAAAAATATGGGAACTATTGATAATAGCTTTGTATTACATGGTGTCATTAATTATTTGTTAAATGAAAAAAAAGAGAATGTATGCTGTATTTGTTGATTTTACTAAAGCATTCGATTACCTGGTGCGAGATATCATTTGGTACAAATTGTTGAAGTTAGGCGTTCGAGGAAATATGATTAATATTATTAAATCTATGTATGTAAATGTCAAATCAAGAATTAAGTTAGGTCATACAATAAGTAATGAAGATTTCTCTTGTTTATTGGGTGTTAGACAGGGTGAATCATAATCACCATTTTTCTTCTGTTTATTTGAATGACTTAGAGGAATATTATATGTTAAATGGCTTTAATGGTATTGATATTGGTATGTTGAAATTGTTTTTGCTATTGTATGCAGATGATATTGTAATTATGTCTGAATCTGAGGAAGAATTAAAGAAAGGCTTGTGTCTGTTAGAAGAATACTGTGATGAGTGGAAGCAGTGTGTAAACTCTAATAAAACAAAAGTAATGATTTTTAAAAAAGGTGGTCAGTTAAGGAGAAATCTTAGTTTTTTATATAAAGGCCAGGCATTAGAAATTGTTAAAACATTTACATATTTAGGAATTGTATTCACTACAGGAGGATCATTTCCAAGTACTTTTGATACACTTGCAGGCCAGGCTTCAAAAGCTGTTTTTAAATTAAATTCATATTTAATTATTTTCCCTTAAATCTCTATACATACCAAGTTACAGTTATTTGATCAGCTTGTTTTACCAATTTTAAATTATGGATCAGAGGTTTGGGGTTTAACTGAGTAGATGACTCTAGAGAGAGTTCATTAAAATTTTTGCAAAAAGATATTAGGTGTGTAAATTCAAATCCAAAATAATTTTGTATATGGAGAACTTGGTAGAACATCCTTGATGACCAAAAGAGCTGTTAATGTAATAAGGTACTGGTTGAAAATTGTTAAGTTAGGAGAGCATGAATATGTTAAGTGTATTAATTTGCATATGTGTAGCAAATTTATAAGTAGGCCAAATGCCCACTCATGGACAAATTCTGTATGTAATTTGTTGCAATCTTTAGGTTTACATTATGCATGGCTAAACCAAGGTGTAGGGGATGAAAAGTGCTTTTTGTCATTAGTAAAGTCAAGAATAACTGATGCATTTATACAAAATTGGATGACAGAACTAAATAACTGATCTAGAGCAAAAAGTTACAATATGTTTTGTAAATTTGAATTTCAACCTTATTTAAAACGTGTCAGTATTAATAAGTTTAGATTTGATCTTTGTAAATTAAGAGTTTCTTCACATAGGCTAGAAGTCGAATCAGGTCGATGGCATAAACCTGAACCTATACCTTTTCATGAAAGAAAAGGTCAGCATTGCAATGTTCTTGAAGATGAGTTTCATTTCTTGTTAGAATGTTCACTGTATAATGATATTAGAAAACTATATATATTAAGAAGTATTACTGGAAAAGACCAAATGTACCCAAATTTATAGAATTAATGCATTCCGACAATGTTATTATTAACAGAAACTTAGCTATGTATGTCCATAAAGCGTTTATTCAAAAAAACCAATATACATAGTATTACGATTAATATTAACCGTAAATGTATTCACACTTGACTTCTCGCTCCGCATGTTACTTTGTATATTTATTAAATACTCATTCAAATTGATATTTTGCTGTTGTTGACTATAGCATTGTTAATATTTGTATTTATATGCGCAACCTGTTGTAATTTATTTATGCTTAATTCAGTCGAGAATTAGTATTACACAGATGACCACTATGCATGCTTTTATATATATTTGTGTACTACTTCATGCATACTCATGGACTGTATGTCTGATGTATATTGAATAAACCATATAAAACCATATAAAAATCCAGTGGGAAATTTTAAGATTTAAAAATTAAGTAAAAACTTATAAAAATACGCAGAAATACTAAATAATAGGGTAACTTGCCCTTATGTCTAATGACTCTGTTTTTAGACGAACTGTTTGGTTCCCGGCTTATTTTCTTTAAAATAATAGTTGACAAACTATGTCCACTGAATTTGCCCAGGAGTCGAACACATTCGCCCTTAAGACAAACACAAGTTTGTCCATATCATTGATTGGATTTTCCATTGCCTGTACAAAACAAAATTACAACAATCTCACCTCGAGTCCTATGTAGAACTTATATATAATAACTGTGTTGAAATTCTGACAGAAATAAGTGTTTAAAACGACGATGAATTACATGGCCACTCCTAGCGTCTTTTCAAACATCGCAATCCTATCAACATTACCATATTTAGTACTGGTCGGGGCACACAAAAATACGTTAATAAAAGACATAAAACATTTTGTGCTGCTTGTTGTTTGTGAACTAGCTGATTCTTTATAGATCGAACCATGATAAATAACATAGAAATGTGGTTAGTTCCAATCTAGTAAGCATATGCCGAAATTAAACGCCTGTCATAAGGGCGAACTGCATTCGACTCAAGGGCTAAATGACTTGTAACACAGATTTAATTGAGAAATCTATGAAATAGAACGAAACAGTGGAAACTGCCATTTATAATTATAGATTAAGTTAATGTTTTCAATATTAAGTTCTTAGTGAATGCCGCAAAATGCATTCGGCTAAAATGCCGACGGTATCAAGTTGAGTCGTTTTTGAAAATTTTGAATTTCTTGCCACACGGATTTATAAATAGCGCTGCATGTACAATTTCATGGTGAAAAAAGTTTTTAAGATTTCATATTTAGACTGATATTTTAACTTCGAGTTAACAGGATGAATTTTCGTTAAAATATCTCGAAACATTTCAAACTACACCCATTGTTACACAATACCAAGAACTAAATGTTCAACTCTGAGGCAAAATCGACTTAAGGGCGAGTTACCCTATATTGTTGATAATAGTATTTTTTCTACTTATTCAATAAAATAATAGTTTTCCCTCTGGATTTTTTGCCCATTTAAAGTGAAGCAAAATTGTGCTCCATGTTGTGACTTAATTTCTGCATAAACCTGTCGTGTACAGTTTAGTGTCTGCTTTTAACGAAATACATGTATGCATTATTAAATGTGCTTTAATAATATGCATATAATTAAAAAAAGTTCAACACAAATACATGCATTCAATGTGGAGTTGGTTTGTTAATAAACTATACATACATGTATATAGTTAGTTTGTCTGTCTTCCAAATACCAGTAAGATAAGAGTAACGTACAATCAAGTGGAATTCTGCGTGTAAGTCTGTATATAAGATCTAACAACATACCTTGTGGCACACATTAAATCAAAACGCTGATAGCGTAGAAAGACTGATGGTGCGAAAAGAAGCTAAAAGCAAATGAATTATGAGTGAATTGTTCTAGCAAGGAAATATTAGTTTGAATGAAGTTCAATGTCTCACTCTGCCAATGTTGTTCTTTTACAAAAAAAACCTCGTAATGATACACGCTACTTTCTAGATATTGGTGCTCACCAGCCATATTGGTATTAGGTGGTAGCAGACCACGTTTAAGATGGAGATCCATGCCAACGTTAAGACCAGCTTGTGAGATCTTTTGCAACTTCAAACATTATAATGTAGCTCCTTAATCAGTTATACGATTTTTATATCATTATCAAAATATTTTCAAAGTAACGAACGAATATTTATTAGAGCAAACTATTATATGAATACGTTATTATACGTATAGCAGTGAACGCCTTAATCTGCAACGAGCCAGAACGACCGATGAAGCGTAGTAGTCTGTAGTCTCCAGAGCATTGTTAGTGCTTTGTAGCACACAGAGTCAAAAGAAGGTCATAATTTGCGTGCTATTTTCCATAGAACAGTTTAAAATTTATCGTTGTCACATTAATTAGAATAAGCGTAGGTTAAAAGAAATTATATCATATTTTAAAGAGTTGTCTATGTTTTTCGGTATTCAATAACTGTGACATCCGAACGGTAACTGGTGGGCGGAGCTTTATATGCAAGCTTATCGTGCAATAAGTATCGTGCGGTATATTGAAATTTAGTTGTAATTTATACGCATGCTACTTATTGCCCGGTAAGCTTGCCCATTTGTATCACATCACGTGACCTTGCGACAGCGCTAAATATGGAAACGACACAGATGTCAAGCATGTGAGACATCTAGGAACTGCCCATTGGGATCGGCATTGAGCGCAGACCTCCCCCAGGCGCATAATTTGAACAGTCTTTGTAGGGGACCACTGTACAATATTACGTACCAAATACGAATCCTCTGGGCCTTGCGGTTTCAGAGAAGATTTTTAAAGTCCACTTGCCAGATAAGTCCAAAGAACCCATGAGACCCCGGGGCCTGGCTCCTTTTTTTCATAGGAGAATTTTAAAGTTTTCACTTTTAAAATATATTTTTCGCTCTGGTGACCTACATATGCAGTAGACCGGAACGATTTAAACACTTTGAAAGAGGGTCACCCAAGGATAATTTCTGTGAAAACCTGTTTAGATGTTTAAATGAAAATGGTGACAGACGACGCACAAAAGGTGGTCACAAAAGCTCACCATGAGCAATGAGCATTGAATGTTCTGTTTGTCTTCACATTTCACAGGAGTAGAGTATTATTTTTATTATATATTATGATTATATATCGATTGGTGTTGTTATATGTGTTGTACCTGGATAAATTAAACAACCATCAGCACATATCTTATATATTATGTATTTAGATCCATCATTTTGCCTATGATATCAATGGGTGTCAATCGGTTGAAGTGTCTAAACGCAAACACATTAAACAACATATTTAGTATGAGTTTTTGTCCTGTTTTTTGTAACTATCACAAACAAAATTAAAAAGCAAAAAATATATTTATATTTTATTTCCAAAGTATTTTTCTACAATCATTAAATTAATATAGAATGTGGCGAGAAAAACAGTTTAAACAAAAATAAATCCGTCACACGTTTTAAAATCATTCGTTATCTGGCAACATGATACCAGAAGAAAGTCAATACCATGTTTTTAACAATGAATACATGTAATTACAAAAGAATACAAAGCATATAGTTTGGACGGAATGTAAATCGTAATAAAGAAAATCATTTATTCAAGCATACATGTGTATACCAGTATCTAACTTTTACGAGGCAACGTGGACAAGCTCTATGATTTACAAGCAGGCACCATGTAGAAATGCTCAGTTGCTCATGGAAATACTCAAGTACATTACAATACTCCAGGCTATACAAGTGTATTTCATGGTTCTTTAAATATATAGATATGTAAAATAAATGTGTTTCTTATAATATCACACATATAGTTCTTTATATTCAAACCTACATAAGTTTTGCAGAGACTATATATCACTGCTTGCCATTGCAAATCCTTATCTTAAAATCTTAAAACTGTGTTAAGAGACTAACCAAAAGAAAGTCCTTGTACACTGTACACCTAAGTTAATAAATAAGAAACATCCATGCATAAATCACTAACAGTGAAGAGACTACGTTTTAACTGCTGTCCTGGGACCTCCAGGACCACTGGAAGCATGGGAGGCTGTGGTTGCCGTGGAAACTGGCCTATCTGGGCGCTCGCGTTCCTTCTGGTACTCCATCTCAATCTTTGCTTCTATCTTTTCCCAGTCAATCTCGATCTGTGATACAAGAAAACAACATTTCATAGACAGGCAAATTAGAAATAACTCTTGAGAGTGCATATCTCCAAAAGGGAACCAATTTGTCCTATCTCCCAATTATAACAAATCCTTAAAAATCCTGGATCCAGATTACCACCAAATCTAATCACTTTTTTCAAGGCCCATTTCTTAAATTCCCAGAGTTTTTCATGCATATTACTTTTGCACAAAATTGCTCACTAACAAATAAGACAATCCAATGCTGACAGAACATTACCTTCTTGGCGGACGTAATAAGAATGCATTCACATGAAACTGCCATTTGATAAAACAACATTTCACAGATAAATTAGAAATGCATATTAGTGCATTAAATCAATTTGTTATATGAGAAAACAATGCTCATGTATATGTTTATTGAAAATTAAATGAATACTACAGATCAATAGCATGTAAAGTGACAAAGGCTTCCGAAAGTGACGAGGTCGAAGTTTTGGAAGATAAAGTGTTATATACATGTAAACTAAATCTCAAAATTATGCATACACTTTAAAATTGCAATGAAAACAAAAATGGCAACATAAATTGAAAAAAAACTATTAAATTTCAACAAAGATTAGACGCATGCATTTATTGTTTGTCTACATGTACAAAAATGTTACAATAATGGTTAATGCATACATTATCCACAAAAGCACTTTCGTTGAATGGGCTATACATAGCACCAAACACAAAAGGATCCTGCCATACAAGGATCCTTCAAAACAAAAGGATCTTGCCATACAAAAGGATCCTTAAGTGGCAGTTATCAACAAAATCATGCATAATCCTCAGCAATTAAAGACTTAAAGGCGCAGTGCAGAGAATATAATTCAATACATCTTAAATTGGCATTAGTTCTAATGAACGGTAATGATGTTTATTCGACTGAAATCTATTTCTTTTTTATGAAAGACATTTTATAATGTTTATGTTCGAAAACGCTTGGTATGAACATAATATACACTAATGTACATGCTGATTTACTCCAGAGGCATCACCAGCTACCGCATACGGATAACTATACGATAAAGTTACCAGTGTTATTATTTTACCGATTTCAATGCGTTTTTATTTTGATCCACTAGAAATGATTTCTTTAATTTTATTAACATATTTCTGGACTGCTGCTTTAAGCACATTAATAATGCAGTAAATGGTACAATTTGTTATAATGCCATGCAATTTGTTTATAGTATTATTATTACTTTTTGATGACAAATATATTTTACAAAATGACATAATAAAGACTGAAGACAGAAAACCGTTGGCTTTTAAGTAATGATGCCTAGAACAATCACCATTTCTCAGTGCAGTAGGGTAACTGTATGTAAAATATCAGTTTTCCACATTTTGTGCACAAAATATTGCATTTATCAAGACCATTAATAACTATTTCTAATTTTAGGACATCTACCAAGGAAAACGATAGAATATATGCTAAACCTAAAATAAGTTAGGGAATAAAATACATGTATTGAGACACTATTGAAATTTGTTGGTAGGATAGGAAAAGATCCAGAGCATAAAAGAAGGTGCTGCATCCTGCTCCTTTTTGGTTTCCCTATCCTGCTCCTTTTTGGTTTCCCTATCCTGCTCCTTTTTGGTTTCCCTGTCCTGCTCCTTTTTGGTTTCCCTATCCTGCTCCTTTTTGGTTTCCCTATCCTGCTCCTTTTTGGTTTCCTATCCTGCTCCTTTTTGGTTTCCCTATCCTGCTCCTTTTTGGTTTCCCTATCCTGCTCCTTTTTGGTTTCCCTATCCTGCTCCTTTTTGGTTTCCCTATCCTGCTCCTTTTTGGTTTCCCTATCCTGCTCCTTTTTGGTTTCCCTATGCTGCTCCTTTGGTTGGTCAACATGGAAATGTTGAATATCTTTTGAATTCCAAATTTTCCATGGCAAATGAATAAATTGTGTTTAGAAAAACTTTAAACTGTAAAAGAACTGGTTTGGCTTTCCATCTTACTTCTTTTAGATCTTTTCCTAATTGTTGCAAATAAGTTACCAAGTGACCTGGAGAAATTTAAATTGTATTCTTCAAGACCGTGAGGAATGAATGAATTCCATGATATCTACAATGAAGTTAGCAAGGAAACGGAGCTTTTTCTAAAACCAAAATTAAGTTAATACTGAATAAAATATTCATTAACCATTGCAGCAAACAAGTCTCTAAATGAACTGGAACTAGATCTTTGTCAGCAGACCTTCAATGATAGCATGTTTGAAGGTGAGGAACCGTTCTTCTATTTTTAGTAACGGTGACCTTGACCTTGATCCCACCCACCCCCTATGCAATCCTGAGCAATGTCTTGATAAAAGGTATCTATGTATGAAGTTGAATTACAATAGCTAAATTCGTTCTCGAGTAATAGGGCGGAAACCGTTTTTCTATTTTTTGTAATGGCGACCTTGACAGTGACCCCATCCACCCCCTATGTAATCCCAAGCCAGGTCTCGATATAAGGTATCTATCCATGAAGTTTAATTAAAATATTTCAATTCGTTCTCATGTTAGAGAGCTGAAACCAAAAGTTGACTCCGCATGAAAATGATAAATTAACAAAGGTTAGGGCAATAACTTCAGAATTATGAAGTGCAGAGTAACGGTTTTGTGCACTGCACTTCTCCTCAATGAGATATATCCACCTATGAAGTTTCAAGTTAATACCTCTTATAGTCTTAGAGTTATGATCCCGGCAAAAAAGAAGTATGAAAAATTAACAAAGGGCAATAACTCCAGAACCATGAAGTGCAGAGTAATGGATCTTGTGCACTGCACTTCTCCTTAATGAGATCTATCCACCCATGAAGTTTCAAATTAACAGCTGAAACGGTTTTGAAGTTATGATAGAAAAACACGAAAAATGTGGACGGATGGACGGACAGACAGGGTGATTACTATAGGGCACCCGCAAAAAAATCTGCAGGGCCTAATAACTTGTATATCTTTCTAAACTACCTGCAAATGAAAGAAACTGTCACTGCTGCCCAATCTATTTTAAAACTGAAAAGGTTACCCATTCACCATGCTATTAACAAGCTAAATGTATTAATATGCCAATAACCAATATATTTAACTACACTTTTCTTCATTGCATTTTCATTTACATTCATTTTACCTTGCTTTTCTTCTGAAAACATTCATTCATGACATGAAGCATGTAAAAGTCATTTTCTGACAATTATATGTTACCACTTAAGAAATCATTTTTCTTAAACATATTTAATTTAAGTCTAAGAAAATACAATACAAAATAATGAAAAACAAAACAACAAGAGGCTCAAGAGGGCCAGACGCTCTACTGGCACTAGCAATGCTACATACCAAATATCAAAGTCCTAGGGCTTGAAGTTTCAAACAAGAAGAATTTTGAAGGTTTTTCTTCTCAAAGTCCATAAAAAAATAAAGTCCCCGGGCGAAGCCATTTTTTAACCCAGGGGCATAATTTTAAGAGTTTTATTATAGGACCATAAGGCGATACTACATGTCTAACATCAAGCGCCATGCCTTGTAGTTTCAGACAAAAAGATTTTTAAAGGTTTTTCCTATTTAAGTACATGTAAAAGAAAATTGGGCCCTGGGGTGGGGCCATTATTTAGCCCAAGGGCATCATTTTAACAATTTTGGTAAAGGTCCATAAGGCAATGCTACATACGAAATATCAAAAGCCCAGGGCTTATAGTTTAAAACAACAGGATTTTTTCCTCTGCCCAGGGCTTATAGTTTCAAACAAGAGGATTTAAAAAAATGTTCCTCTTAAGTCCATACACACTCCTTACATTGCAGGAATAACTTTTTCATTCTGTCTTTCCGAAAGATCCACGCATTTCAATAAGATCTTACAATGATACAATGTTAAACATGCAATGTAAAACATAGACCCAGTGGTGTTACGTACCCCCTCCTTATACTGCAGGAACCGCTTGTTGGTCTCTGATTTCCCGTACTGATCCATGTACTTCTGTCTGTACCCAAGCACGGTGTCCACGTGCGTTTTGTGCTTCACTGCCAACTCCAGCGCTCTGATGATAGATAACACAGGAATACAGTCATCATTCATTTTGTACAAAATAAAAAGCTTTCCCAAATAAATATTATGTGTCCGGGGTATCCAGATTTCATAAGTAAACTAGGTATATTGCTTCACTGCAAACTCCAGGGCCAGTATTCACAAAGCTCCTAAGGGAAATCTTAGCTTAAGTTGGACTTAAGTGCAAATTTCAGATCAAATGTTCTATGTCAAATCCACTGATTTCTGTAAAGAAAGCTGCAATACTAAACATGTAAGCAATATTTACAAGTGTACAACATTTTAATGTTAAAAGACCAATACATAAAACAGCCAGAGACTTAAGGAATTTTATGAATTTAAGGAATTTACTTAAGTTTTCCCAAAGGAGCTTGGTGAATAAGGGCCCAGAGCTTTGATAAAACGGAGAATGATGTAGTCACTGAACTGGTGATTCATTAGGAAAAAAATGCATAGCATTTTTCAAGTTAATATAAGGGGACAGGAGCATACTTAGTTTCATATAATTCATTATATGCATCCAGATTTCAGTATTAGTCTATGAAAGTTCACAACTAAACCAGTCAAACTGCATTTTTGAAATACAAGTACATTGGGCAGTTATAGTCAATTTCGACTTTCTATAAAACGTAAAATATATACCTAACTGCAAAACAAATGCACCAAACATCAGTTAACTCAATGGTTTAATGGTTTGATATTGTGACAAAACGCAATCTGCTAGTTTATGAATTTCAAGCTTTAAATTCAAACTGAAATACTTTTAAACATGTTTATTTTCATGTAACACTGACACATTAACCTGACACCGAAATCAAATAATCCAAAAGTCATGAATTCCCTTCTTATTCTTATTCGACCAAATTTTATATGTGGAGCGTCGTGAGAAAACCGGTCTTAATGCATGTGCGTAGTGTCATCCCGGATTAGCCTGTGCAGTCCCTAATCCGGGATGGCACTTTCCGCTGTTATGGTATTTTCTGTTTCAAGGAAGTCTCTTCTAACCATAAATCCACTTTAGGCGGAATGTTGCGTCCTGGATCAGCCTGTGCGGACTGCACCGGTTGATCCGGGACGACACTTTACGCACATGCATTATGACCGGTTTTCTCATGACGTGCCACATATAGAAATGATTTGACAATGAAAATTATATTTGAATATTACACATAAATATGACTTCAAGTTAATATTTTCCATTGGAGCTTTGTGGATACGACTCCAGGTTGAGGAATACGGGCCCAGGAGAAGACTACCCCACCTGTCCCAGTTGTAGAGCTGTATATTGAGCATGATGGCGCGGAAAGTGAGACCGGCCTGCAGCAAGATGGCCTCCGCGTCCTGAGGGTTACCGCACAGCAGCGCCATCTCAGCATTGCGCGCGTCCTTCACTGGGATGTCCTTGATGTTCAGTATGAACTGAACCTTGTCTGCCTGTGTAAATAGAAAATCTCCTCATTTCATTGCACACAGGGATGTCCTTGATGTTTAGTTTGAACTAGACATTTTCTGCCTGTGTACAGTGGAAAATATGAATTAAATCTTCACATTTCATTGAACACAGAGATGTCCTTGATGTTTAGTTTGAACTAGACATCTTCTGCCTGTGTAAGGGGAGAAATATGAATAAAATCTTCACATTTCATTGTGCACAGGGATGTCCTTAGTATCAAATCAACCTTGTTGGCCGGTATAATGGGACAAAATGGTTAAAGGATTCATTTAAAGAACGCAATCTCCGCATTGAGAGCGTCCTTCACTGGGATGTCCTTTTTTTGTTTTAAAGAATGATATCTCACTCTTTAGGCAGTTTGGAAAAAGATGAAAACATCCAGCAAAATAGAAAATGCAACTTTGTCTGTATGACAATGCATATGTCAATATGGGAATAAACAGTAAAAGGTTTTATTTTGTTAACAAAGAGAACTCAAATTTTCAAGGTTGTTTGGTGAAAAGATATTTTATTTATTTCATAAGTGTGTGTTTAAGAATGAAAATTGAAAGCCAGTAATATTTCACATTCAACAACACTTTATTACACATAATTGTAGAGAATGGCCACAAATCCACTGTGCTATTACCACTTACCAGCACCTGTCAGCATTTATCATAAACACACACACACCCACACGCGCACACACACACACAACAACCAAACCTACCTCCTGGATGGCCGCATATGCAATCTCTGCAGTGTTCAACTCCTTGCCATAGGCCGACATGGAGGCCAGACACGCCCACAACATCTCATCCTGGAACACGTATACAGAGCAAAGGTAAGCATTTAATATAGTACTTGATATGGCAGAGACTCACGATTTTGTATTTAAAGTGTCATGTAATAAACACAGCAATTTTTACCACAGAGGTACCAGTTATGTAATAGATTTAATTCCTATATTTCAGAGTCCCAAAACTGTTGTTTATTGGCCAATAAACAATTGTAAATCAAACATTATTTCTTAACTAAATAACAATAATCCAGGGGTCATATTCACAAAACATCTTAGGTAATTTCTCCCATGCTATCACATAAGTGAAAAAAATCATTGATCAAACTATCTTTCTTTCCAAAATAAACAAATACTGATGATGTTGACATACTTCAAACTACATATTAACACTGATGTCATTTTAAAATGTAACTTAGTGGTGAACTGTTTCTATATGGAATGATACAAAGAGAACAACATGCTAATGTCTGGTCTTGTGTAATATATCAGGTGGAGGCATAGAATAATATAACTGCAAGCCTTGCCCTTCTGTAAATCAGTCAGAAATTTCCATTATGGTATGATACAGTTTAGAAAGTTTGCATAATTAAGGATAAGGATAAAATTTAACTTAAGATGCTTCGGAAACTTTCTGACTACCACCCCTTACCTTGACAAATCTGCAGAGTCTGACCGCGTCATCCCAGCGCCCGGACTGGACATAGCTGTGCAGAATGGCAGGATACGGGGAGATACTGGTGCTCACTAGGGAGCCCTCGGCGCGCCGGATCACCACGTGGTTACCCACAAACTGCAGCAACTGAGGGTTCTTACCGAATTCACTGAAAACCACATAAGTTGTTTTGGTAGAATAGTGTTAACAGTATGTGTTTTTTAATTAAAAAACTTTATTAATTGAACAAAACAATACAACATGTAATGGTACGTAACACAGATGTAAAACGAGAGCTGTCAAAGGACAGCGCGCTCGACTATTCGAAGTATTTCAGTTGGTACATATTTTGGATAGTAGAAGGGACATACATTTGTTAAAATACATAGCTTTTAAGTGAAGCCTTGAATAGTTTATAAATGTTTGGAACAAAAACTTTAACAAAGTCTATGTAAAAAGTGGGCTAACTCTGTCAAAATACAAAATAGAGTTATGGGGAATGTTCACCCTGATACTGGAGTTGATGACAAAGGTTAGTTCCGAGTTTCAAATGAATAACTTATGTAGTTTTGAAGTTACAAAACTTTTGAATATAAATTTTAACCAAAAAATCTATGTGAAAAAGGGGCATAACTCTGTCAAAATACAAAACAGCGTTATAGGGAATGTTGCCCTTGATACTGGAGTTGATGACAAAGTTTAGTTCCAAGTTTCAAGTGAATAACTTACGTAGTTTTGAAGTGACCAAACTTTTGAATATCAACTTTAAACAGAAAATCTAAGTGAAAAAGGGGTATAATTCTGTCAAAATACAAAATAGAGTTATGGGGAATGTTCACCCTGATAATGGAGTTGATGACAAAGGTTAGTTCCGAGTTTCAAATGAATAGCTTTTGTAGTATTGAAGTTACACAACTTTTGAATATAAACTTTAACCAGAAAATCTATGTGAAAAAGGGACATCCCTCTGTCAAAATACAAAACAGAGTTATAGAGAATGTTGCCCTTGATACTGGAGTTGATGACAAAGTTTAGTTCCAAGTTTCAAGTGAATAACTTATGTAGATTTGAAGTTATAAAACTTTTAAATATAAACTTTAACCAGAAAATCTAAGTGAAAAAGGGGCATAACTCTGTCAAATTACAAAACATTAGGATCACAATGGAAATAAAGTATATGACGTTCAAATGAAGTTTGATTCCAAAAACATCTTCCAAAAAAGGTATACAGAATCTATAGCACAAACCTGGCCTCTTTTTCAAAGATTGTCTTTGGGAGCAGGTCCCTGTCAACATAGACGGCGCTGGGGTAATACCACACCGTGAACTTGCCATCGGCCAGCGCCGCCAGCATGTTGGTGTTGTCATTCCACGCTAGGGACATGATCATTGTGCCTGGAGTAGAGAAATTAGTGCAATGTAACCTTTGATCTAGCCACAATAACCAAGTACACTGAAGGCATACATATTTAATTTTATGGTTCACATTCTTCTATTATTAATGCATATTATTAGTATAAACAGTCTGTGAAAAAAAAATAATTATGTAACCTTTGATATGTGTGTTTCAGCTGAATGACTGTTTTCCTAAGTGCGATAAAAATGTCAAAATTCCTTTATATTGCAATCCCTTGCAAAGTTTACACTCACCTAGTTTGACTGCTTTCCTGTCGGTATTGAACACTCTGACAGTGGTATGACAGAATTTTGTTTAATAACTAAACATCCCCTGACAACAACCAAATTTGACAGTTTTGGTGTCAGTTATGACCACTCTGACTGTGGTATGACAGAATTTTGTTTAATGACTAAACTACCCCCGACTTGACACCCACCTAGTTTGACTGTTTTCCTGTCGGTTCCGAACACTCTAACGGATGTGAGATACAGGTCCCTGTTCTTGTCGATGATGGCCAGTCGTCGCTCTCCCGCTGTTCCACACTGGTCCAAGGCCACCTCACTCACCTCCAACTGTAAAAATAATACAAATGAGGCGTGTCGTGGGAAAACTGGGCTTCGTGCATGCGTGTAAAGTGTCACCCTGATCAGGCTAATCCAGGACGAAACTTTCCGTTTTTATGGTATTTTCTGTTTCGAAGAAGTCTCTTTTCTAAAAAACTTTTCAGTCAACACAGCAAGGAGATTGAATGAAAATTTTAAACCAAAACTAGAATTGTCACATGAGTGACGGATATACCCCCACAATAGGTCCTTGTCACAAAACTATGGCATCCATTCGAAAGAAATGGACAGAGAGAGAATGCTTTAATTTGTGAATGTTCAACAGTGTATTTGGAAAGATTTAATTTCAATATGAGCCATAACTCTGTCAACATTTAGTGGTTTGTAACCATAGTTGAACTTGATCTGTATTTTATGATGTTACACCTATGTACCAAAAATAATTTAAATATGTTCATGAGTTATTGTCCATGTTTTTCGGGAATTTTAGTCAAAAAGGGGCCATAACTGTGTCAAAATTTTGTGGTTTGTAACCAAAGTGGAACTTGACCTGTATTTTATGATTCTACACACGTGTACCAATAATTATTTAAATATGTCCAGCAATTGTTGAGTTATCATCAGGAAACCATGTTTTTAGGGAATTTAAGTCAAATAAAGGGCCATTACTGTCAAATTTAGTGGTTTGTAACCAAAGTCGAACTTGACCCGTCTTTTATGATGCTACACATGTATACCAAGAATTATTTGAATATGTCAAGCCATTCTTGAGTTATCATCCCGAAATCATGTTTTTAGGGAATCTCAAGTTGAAAAGGGGCCATAACTCTGTCAAAATTTAGTGGTTTGTACCCAACATCGAACTTGACATGTATTCTATGATGTTACACTTGTGTACGAAAAATTATTTGAATATGTCAAGCCTTTCTTGAGTTATCATCCGTAAACAATGTTTTTAGTGAATTTTAAGTCGAAAAGGGGCCATAACTCCGTAAAAATTTAGAGAATTTTAACCAACATCGAACTTGACCTGTATTCTATAATATTACACATGCGTACCAAAAATTATTTGAATATGTCAAGCCTTTCTTGAGTTATCATCCGGAAACCAAAAATCAACAGCCCGACAGACAAGCCCACTCCTATATACCCCCTCTAAACTTCGTTTGTGGGGGTAAAAATACTAAAAGATTTACATAATTATGTTTTTTTCAGGCATAACTTTTTTGAAATAAAAGTGGAGTGGATTTATTCTCTAGAATGGAGGCCTAGCAAAAGGGCTGTCTGGGAATTCCCTTAAGCACAATTCTGAAAGATCATGTACTTGTAAATGTTCACAGAAGTACGTCAAAAAACCTTTTTTTGCACAACATTGGATATGGTACATGGCAAAACAGTATTGACTTATTATTTTTTGTTTGTTTTCAAAAATAATTATATGATGAAACAACTGGAAATAATAAAGAATCAACATAATATTTTTGGCATATGGAGCTTTTCTTCAACACACAAAAATGGTTGTATGGTGGACATAACATTATTACTGATACCTTATGAGTGATAGGTTTTCCATCTCCAAGTGGTTTGTATGGTGGACATAACATTATTACTGATACCTTATGAGTGATAGGTTTTCCATCTCCAAGTGGTTTGTATGGTGGACATAACATTATTACTGATACCTTATGAGTGATAGGTTTTCCATCTCCAAGTGGTTTGTATGGTGGACATAACATTATGACTGATACCTTATGAGTGATAGGTTTTCCATCTCCAAGTGGTTTGTATGGTGGACATAACATTATTACTGATACCTTATGAGTGATAGGTTTTCCATCTCCAAGTGGTTTGTATGGTGGACATAACATTATGACTGATACCTTATGAGTGATAGGTTTTCCATCTCCAAGTGGTTTGCCACTCTGTGCATCAAATACATACACAACTGAAAAAGATGGCAATTACTTGTTATTACCAACAAATAATTGGTTGATGTAACATGAGTTTTTGTCCTTTTTTGTAATTTATGATTATTCATATCATTTGAACATTATTTGCAACATCTAACTATCAATATCAATATAAAATTACTATGTTTCTCTTAAAAAAAAATGCATAATATGTCAAAATTATAATCTGTTTTCAATAATAAAAGATTTACAGTAAAAACTGAAAATAAATACTGCAAAACTGCAAATAATGAACATGTTTTGTTACTAAGTTCTTGAGATGATAAGAAGTGAGTTCTATCAAGGACTGAGCTTGATACTGCTGCATCTGCTTAACATTTCTATATATTTACATGGCATAGGCATTTTTATAGGAAAGGGGTATGCATTCATAATCGTATGAACGCAATGCCTCATCACCTGCATAGTAATATTCTATTTTCCTGCTCAATTCTCAAAATATTTCATTTCACCTTTCTCATCCGCCTTATCCCGTATGGCCACTGTGTCATTGCTAATGGAGATCGTCTGTGCATTGAGAATGTCTGCTCGGAGACCGGGGTACTTGGGGGAACACGCTAGACGACCATCGTACGTGTACACATAGACGCCGGCGGTGTCCACCAGCAAGAAATGTCTGCAACGAGTGTAAATGTGTTGGTTTATGGAAGCTATGTTAGCGCTACCTGTGGCCAAAATAGTCATTGTTTTCTAGAACTTTTAACTAGCTACTAATATTTTTGAAAATATTTCAAAATGAAGCATGTTTTCACACTTTCTGAGGAAAATATTTCTTAATATAGGTGTCGTATCAAAAATCGAACATTTTGGCTACTAATTTATATGTTTTAATGCCAGCATATGGTACATGTAGAGGTCAAATGGTTTTAATATAAAGTATTTTATAACAAGGCATATACAATCATTGCCTTTAATTCATTTCAAGTTTAACAGAATTTCTTTGGACATGATTTAGATATACAAATTAAAGCTACAGAATAAAAGTAACAGGAATGGACAACTTAATAGGTTGTATTAAGTTTCTTTCTGTACCCAAATTTGTATTACATACCAACATTATATTATTGCTATACAATAATTTCTGATACAAATATGACATATACATTTTAACGAAAACCAGCAAGGCTTTTTTCCTTCTATAGTAGGGGCTGTTATAAAGGTGTCTTCCCCTGCTATGAAATTTTTTCCTCAAAATGACAAAAATAGCGCTATTTTCCCCCAAAATGCGAGCAAAGGTCCCCATCCACATGACCTGAAAAAAAGCCCTGACCAGAAAAGTTGTGAATGTAAATACAATAAATATAAATACAACTCACTTCTCGGCCTGCATGATCAGTGTCACGTTGCCTTCCTTCAGGTCAAAGATCATCGGAGTGTTGAAGTTCTTGGTACTGAAAACAGACACCACCAAACCTTGCGCTTTGTTTATTATGAAAAACAGCCTATGTACCCTGAATACATTTTATCATTGCAGTCAGCGAAATAAGCATTCAGCCAAGCAAACCAGAATTCATATATTAGTACTTAAAAGCAAGAGTTTTACAATCGCACCTACATAAAACTACGAATCTGAGCAAGCCTGGTTCAAAGGGTTTACTGTCGTGTGCTAATTTCGACCACTGGTATTCAGAAAACTGAATGACATAAAATATTTACATTTCTCAACAAATAACTTTTACATGCTTGGTAAGAATGATTTTTTTTCTTTTAAATCTTTATTTAACTAACATTAGATTGAATACACTCATAACAAATTTGCATGATTGACACAAATAACTTTATTATGTCTGGTTAAATGAGTGTGCAAGTATGGCATCTGTTATAATAGATACCATTTTCTCAGTATCTTATTGATTAAAAACAATATGACTCTCAAGTCATTTAAATGTTTATTCTATATTCTAACATGATACTCGCTAATTTTTCTATAGACAAAGGTAAAAATTATTGTTGTTAAACTACCCATAAACAATGCAAACAGAAGTCCCGATTCTGAGCGGAACATTTTGAAAAGTAGTTCCAATTACATTTGCAAAACTATATGTAAAATCATGTTAGAATCAAAATAATTTTCGCATTATCATTGTTTATCGGCCGAGAAATAACTCTTTGTCATTCTTATGTGTGGCTATTAAACAACTCGGGCTAATGCCCTCATTGTTTAATTCCTACGCATCAGAACTACCAATAATTGTTTATTGGCCAATAAACAACAATAAATCGAAAATAATTTCTTAAATACACAATGAGCACTAATCGAGTATAATCTGTTTACTAATCTGGTCTTAAAAACTTAAAAGAAATAACTGCAACAAAATAATGCACCTATCAATATTTTCCCACAGAGGGGGATCGGCGGGCAATCCCTGGGGAATTTGGCTTATTGTATTTTCGGGAATCTAATTCCCCACCCTAGATCCAAGCATTTTGTAGAAATCCCCTCATATTGAATTGGTGTATCAAAAGGTCTGGGGGCCAATATTACCGGGATCTAAAATCCTAACAAAGTCTATTTCCTGGGACCCGGAATCATTCGGCGTGACAAATTCCCGCCTGTCGGGAATTGATTTCAGTCTAAAGTCCCATATATGCCCGCTGCTCCCCCTCTGGGGGAAAATATTGAAAGGTGCAAAACAGGGAAGTGCATAAAATGCAAAATATGAAACTCATTTATGAAACTCCTCTTTACTGACCAAAACATCTTACATGCATGTCAAATACGAAATACATGTACAACAACTTAACATTAATTTCGAAAAAAATATCAATTACATACTCATTTCAGTGTTTTTGCAACGATAAGAAAATATGCAAAGAGGTGTTTCATCATAATTAGTTTTGTGCGCCTTCTGTTTTGTCCATTATTATTATTTTGGTCAGTAATTTCTATTACCATTTAAGCAGAGAATTTCCACAACTACAACCAATAAGTTGTAACTTTAACTCTGTGATATGAATAACAAACAATTGACAAAAAACCTATCCAATTGCATACGGTTATGAACCTCCATTTTGAAAGGAAACTTATCACAAGAAGGTCAATTTACTACATGTTTGTTAAAAGAGGAGAACTCATAAATTAAAATCGTGTCTGTTTTGAGTTATCATAACTTAAAGGGACAGTTTCACAGTTTTGGGCTCTGGGAAATAATGTTCTAAACTGTCCTGTTCTATAATACATTTATTGTTCCGATTTCAAGGTTTAAAAGCACATAGCTTGCTCAAAATAAAACTTTGGACAAATATCTGTCATTTTTCGAGAAAAAGTTGCTATCTGGTAGACATATATGTACCCTAGTATTTTTTTAGACAAAAAGGCGTGATAAATATCAAAATGATTATGTTTTGCAACAAAAAAGGTATAACAGAGTATAAGTATAAATACATTTGACAAATTCCTGTTTTATAATTCCATTTTTAAAGAAATATTTTTTCCAACCACAAACTGAAACTGTCCTTTTTAAATGGAGAAATAGAGATGCTTGAAATGATTCATATTTATATGAAACAAAGTGTTAGATAAAAATTTTGATTTTTACTGTGTTATCTCATTTTTCATTGCAGTCCTATAGCAGCTTGTCACGCATACCAAAATATATTGAAGCAAAGAGTCAAAAATAAATAACTTGAGTAAAGAAATTGTGAATGTTGTGAACTAAGTAAGCAATTCATACAAAACATAACAAAGATCAATACCTGTAGATGTAGCATTGAGAAGATGTTGCCACCACAAGATGTCCGAAGGCTAAGCTTGCCTTGATCACTCGGTCTCGGAAATCCAGCTTATCGTAACTGTCGTTGAGAACATTTCTCACAACTATCTTCTTACTCTCTGTAACTGTTGCCTCAAAGTTGCTCCACTCTAGTCGTCTAAAACATTGCATCGAAATGTCACAGGGTTAGAAAACTGTTCACCCAATCTGAAACTTGGCCATAGAATCTCTTTCAGAATCTGTGCTTTCACAGCTTAAATAGCTGGGCTGCTACAAACCCTATACTCTACAGTATTGTGACTTTGTTCATACACATACACATATCCCTGAGGAAATTCAATTTGTCTTTGGAATTCAGAAAAAGTCTACATCACTGATTTCTGCTACTAATTATTAAATAATAAATGTCTACAAAGAATCACCTAACAATGTTAATTAGATGCAACAGAATGTAGGTAACAATTGATTGCATTGCGCATACAGGTACTGAAATATGTATGGGGTTTGCGCTAAGTGTTGCAATTGAGGTCATAATAAAAACAGAGAAATAGGCACAACGGTTTTAAGGTCAACAGACATATATAAGCCAATGATGGGTTGACAACGTACCTCTCGAGGATGTGACCAATGAGAACCTGTCCGTTGCCACACGCTCCCGCCACCTGCGTGCCATCGCTGGACCAGCTGAGCTTGAACACACTGCCAGTGTTGGGCTTCTCAAGAGCGTACGACCACTGAAATAACGAACAGCGAGATTGCAACCTAGTATATGTAGTTCTGTCATATATAGAGGACCTTTGAAATCATACAAAATGGGCTTCAAACTCAAATCTCAATTCTTACATGGAGAGTACGACCACTGAAATAACGAACAGTGAGATTCCAACCTCGTATATGTAGTTCTGTCATATATAGAGGACCTTTGAAATCATACAAAATGCGCTTCAAACTCAAATCTCAATTCTTACCTGGAGAGTACGACCACTGAAATAACGAACAGTGAGATTCCAACCTAGTATATGTAGTTCTGTCATATATAGAGGACCATTGAAATCATACAAAATGGGCTTCAAACTCAAATCTCAATTCTTACATGGAGAGTACGACCACTGAAATAACGAACAGTGAGATTCCAACCTAGTATATGTAGTTCTGTCATATATAGAGGACCATTGAAATCATACAAAATGGGCTTCAAACTCAAATCTCAATTCTTACATGGAGAGTACGACCACTGAAATAACGAACAGTGAGATTCCAACCTAGTATATGTAGTTCTGTCATAAATAGAGGGCCATTGAAATCATACAAAATGCGCTTCAAACTCAAATCTCAAGTAGGACTACTGAAATAGCACATTGTTAGATTTAAAGCTAGAGGTTATGTGATATATACAGGACCACTGAAATCATACAAAACAGGCTTCAAACTCAGTTCTCAAGTAGGACCACTGAAATAGCACATTGTGAGATTCAAAGCTAGTAGTTATGTGATATACAGAGGACCATTGAAATCATACAAAATGCACTTCAAACTCAGCTCTCCAGTCTTACATGGAGCTTAAGACCACTGAAATAACATATAGTGAGATTAAAAAACTCTGTACTCCATTTTTCCATGGAGCGTACGACCACTTAAATCAAACTTTGTGAGAATCAATCTTAGCAGTTCTGTCATATACACAGCATATGACCACTGAAATCATACAAAATGAGCTTCAAACTGAAATATGTAGTACCGGTATTATATGGAGAATATGACCACTGAAATCAGACATAGTTACCTTCTTGGAATTAAGAAACTGGTATTAGTGGTTGTTGTTGTCTTTTAATCATGTGTCCTGACTGAGCTTTTCAGATTTCTTCACATTAATACTGCCACAACTGTGTACCTAACATTTTATTAAACTGATGACAAAGGTCCTTACCTTGACCTACTACACAAATACGATGACTTAACACTGCATTCTATGCTTTAATGCTCTTGTTAAAGAAAATTCAAGTAAAAGAATCTGTGTCTTGGTGACATATTTACCCAAATGTTAATTGATCTGAGTTATGTTATAAAATGTTAAAAAAATGTTAAAATAAGGTCTGCATGAATTTCAAATATTCCGTACAGAAGATAATGACACTTGTTTTCACACATGGTAAGGCAGCAATATGTTTTCCACCTACCCCAGCCTTATCACACAGTCTCAGGGTGTTGAACGAACCAATGGCAAACAGCTCCCCATCAGGGGTCCATGCCACTGATGTGATAGGGTAGTCATGGGCAGAGCTAGTGTACATCAGACGGCTGTATGTGTCCCACACCTACAGAAAGACATGATGGTCTAGATCACGATCTTTATTGAGGGCGTATATTAACGTGTCACCATTTACTCATGTTTTTATTATGATCATCATTTCATCATGGATATTGACCCAGTTATATTTCATTTTATATTGGCAATAAACTAGCAACACTGTTTTTGATAACAGGAGTATTGGAGTCAATACTCCTTATATATTGGAAGGTATTAGATCAGAATTAGATATGTATGCATTAGAGGCTTTAACAATGTTAAAGCCTCTAATACATATGAGTCGTGTCGTGGGGAAACCGGGCTTAATGCATGTGCGTAAAGTGTTGCCCCGAATCAGCCCGTGCACCCGGGACAACACTTTCTGCTTTCGTAGTATTTTCTGTTTTAAGTTTTCAAGTTAGTCTCTTCTAAACAGAAATCCACTGCACAGGCTGACTCGGGACAACACTTTACGCACATGCATTAAGCCCGGTTTTCCCACGACACGCCTCACATATATCTAATTCTAATCTAATAGCTAGAGTTTGGACAAGGTAACCTGACACTGACCTTGATAAATGAATATATTAGAAATCAGTTACAATAAATATATTAGTTTCCGTACTGAAAACAAGTTAATTTGATGTAAAAGCATTCAGTGTATTTTTTTCACCCAAGGGGGAAAGGTGGCGCGGCCCTTCAGGCGGGGAATTTTACGGCAAAAGGGGATGTTTTTAGAAAAGCATTATTAAATGTTTATATTCTCCTTTGTTATTAATGAATTGTTTTGCTACTAATGATAACTGAGATTAACGTGCTTTCATGACAAATTGTTGGGGTTGTTTACGAAAACTCCTCTATCTAAGCCAATTTTTGTCTGATTTGGGTCTTTTTTTTCAAAATAAAGCTTACATTTTGAGGGGAATTTTAAGGTAATTATAGGGGGAATATATACTTTTTAAGCAGGGAAATGGGGCCGAATTTCGGCCCCAAATTGGCCCTAAAAAAACACTGGCATTCCACTGAAAATACAATTATGCTATCAACAAACATGTGAAACTTGTTGATGACAAAAAAAACGAGCATACATTTTGAAAATGATTCAAGCACGTAATTATACTTATAAAGTTCATGAGTTCATGAGTGTCAAGCTAATGTGTAAGAGTTAAATGTACTAACCAAGGTATACACAAAAGCGTGTTTAAGCGATCTACTACCCACCCACCTTGTATCTACAATCTTCTCCCCCGGAGAGTATGAGACTGTTGACAGGATTCCAGTCCACCTGGAGGATCACCCCCTCGTGTGCCTTCCACATGGTGGGCTTGGCGTTGGCCTGTAGAGACTTGATCACCAGCTGGCGGCCATTCGTGAAGAGCACCTGGTCTGAGTCCGGCCCCCAGGACACGCCGTACACAGCTGTACCTGGGTAACAGAAGTTAATCATTAGGGCTTACTCTGCAATTCGCCTAGTTTACCAATGGCTACACATTTCAAAATGTTGCTAAAGAAATTTCTAGTTTGCTACAACTATGTTTTAGAAAACCATGGCCCTGTCTTAACAAAGATCTTTTGACAAGTTTAAGTTAAAACTGAATTTTGTAGTTTAAAAAAAATAGACATTTATTAGCAGTATGTTCCTGAAAAAAGGACATGTAAAAGATACCAAGGAAATGAATAAAATTACTGAAATAAAGTAATCATTGATGTTGGTGATTAGCATTTATGCTTCTTTGAAAATTGTATCGTAATGTAAATATGCCCTAAGATGTTTTATAAGACGGGTCCTAGGTACATAAAATAACACATATTTCAACATGGTATGGTAAATTTTGCTGAAGAAAATTTTATAGCTAGAAGGAGCCCAGTGTTCTTTTTCACCCTTTGGGGAAAGGTGGCGAGGAATTTTACAGCAAAAGGGAATTTTTTTTATAAAAGCATTATTAAATGTTTATATTCTCCTTTGTTATAGAATATTAATGAATTGTTTTGCTACTAATGATAACTTAGACAACGAAAACTCCTCTATCTTAGCTAATTTTTGTCTGATTTTCGTCATTTTTTTTTTTTTTTAAAGCTTACATTCTGAGGAGAATTTTCAGTTAATTATAAGGGGAAAAAAAAGGACTTTTTAAGCAGGGGAATGGGGCCATGATCTTGTTTTATCCCATCATCATGCGCACATCGACAAAATAAACCCCAGTTGAATAAACTTTGTTTATTTCAACGCTGTGGGATACAACAAACACGCACAGTCTAATGATGTTATTGTGTTGGTTTTTGTGACGTCACTGTTATGTTTTTAGTGTTAATTTTCTTCCATTTTTATTTTTCACGGCAATTATTATACTAGTCAAGTGTTTAAAGTGTGTATGTGCGATCTTTCAAAACAATTATTTCAAAATAAGCAGAAGAAAGTGACAATAGAATTTCAAAGCAGACAGATAAACATAAAACTTCAAAGGAAAGGCTAACATATTGACTAAATCAACAAATATGAGTGTTGACTTTTGCATAATTTATTAGTGTTGTGTAACCTAATGCAACTGTCGAGTCCATGTACATACTTGTACTGGAGTTTCCGTCTGTACAGACAAAAACTAGTTTGCGATTAAAAAGAAGCCAAATTATTCTTATTTACTTTTCTTACATTTTAAATCAAAGTATATGGTAATTAACTTTATCGGGTTGTTTTAATTTATGTCACAATGTCTGCTGTAAGATCGTACATACACTTTAATAAAGATAACTTTATTTGTTCAACATGAAATGTGAACCACTTGAAATGGCTTGTGGTTCGGGTTTTCTAAGCTTAACACGAAGTCTGGCTGGTCTGGTAATCTCCTATTTTTTACTGGCCCAAACTCATTATTACTGGCCACTCATAAACATATAAGCTTGCGAGCCAGAATGTTTCAACAGCCATGCTGGCCAGTTTTGTATGGTTATTTGTGCTGGACTCGTGTTCAGTTTTATTAGCTTTGTCTGATGTCTGAGAGACTGTTGAGACAGCTTCAAGCTACCTAAATCCAACAATGTAGGAAAGTTACTTACTGTTCTGTGTTAGTGTGGAACGCAGCATACCACTCCGCGACCAGATTTTCACCTGTCCATCTTCACCCGCCGTGAGAAGGGCAGAGCCATCATAGCTCCATCTACCAGACAGCACTGCCCCCTTGTGTGCCTCTACACTTTTCTCCAAGCGGCCCGTCTTGCCGATAATGTGGAACTTACCTGAAGAGAAAACAGTTTGTTCAGTGTACTGCTTGCAAGAAACATCCAGCATAAAATAACATGGAGCTGCACACTAGTCAGACTAGTTTCCTTATTTCTGATTACCTGCCCACGTGTTGCCCACAAAAGTGGAGTTTAACTTTATTAATATAAAAGACTTTCTTTTGACAATTACTTGCAACAATCTGTACAAAGAATCATAACTTATAAAGTATTCAAAAGCACAAGATAAACATGGCAAATCTAATTGGAAAACCCCCCAACAAAAACAGATATACTCTAAGAATGTCACCTTTGGAGGAAATGTGGGGGCCCTTCAGATGGGGAATTTTTCGGCAAAAGGGGAAAAAAAGCATTATTACATGTTAATATTCTACTTTGCTAACAAACATTAATGAATAGTTTAATGAGTAATGAATTAATTAATGATGACTTAGATTATCCACTAACTTGGTTGATGAAAAATTGCTCTGATTGTTAACGAAAATTCCTCTTTCTTTGTCATTTTTTGTCCAATTCTGGCGGGAAAATATATGCTTTTTAAGCAGGAGAATGGGGTCAAATTTCGGCCCCAAATTGGCCCTAACCAAAAAAATTATTTCTAATGTAAAAACAATATGAAAAGTCCCAATATGTACTCTGATACTAACCATCTGTAGAAGTAAGACAGAAGAGATCTGATCCTGTTTTCTTCCCACCGCCAGTGGCAGCCTTTGGAAACCAATGCATGTCCGTCGGAAACACGTCATCTGGCAGTTTGACGAGCGAGGTGGTCTCGTTGCTCACAAGGTTCCATTTCAAGATGAGGTGGTCATCTGCCCCAGAATACAGCTCCTCAGGCGTGGTCCAGCCTACACAACTGACTAATTCTGTATGTGGTTATTGTCAAGGAAACTGCAGTATATGGCTATCTAGAGCACTTGTCATTTACCCATATTTTTAAAATTTTAAAGCTAGCTTGAAGGTTAAAAAAAGCAGATTTAAGAGGGACTGATTTTTATACCAGTATTGTGAGTCTCTTTATTACCCACTACTAAAATACAGTTCTATAAAAAAGGAAATTTCAACTCATCAAAAAAAGCAATTTCATTTGTCAAATAAAGTATCAGTAGATACAGGCCCTTTTATCCTATAGCAACAGCTACATTAGGTTTAGAATAAGCACATACCCCAACAATATGTCTGACTTGTAGAGATGTTGTACATTTTTTATATGTGCTATAATTTTTTACAGAGCAGTATAAAATTATTTTAGTTATATATTATTTCTTTCAGAATATGCATTTCTGATCAGAACATAAATTTTTATCAACATAAATGATAAATTTGTTAAAAAAATATACTGACTTCCTTAGAATATATGGCTGGTTTTACTTTATGGTTACAACAGTAAAATAGGTTTCTTTTTGTTCAAGACGACTTTAAACAGTACCTGTTTGAACCATTATTTAATGCATGTTCCATTAAGAAAACATTAAAGGAAATTTTTTATACAATATTGTTTTTATGCAATATTGTTTACTGGTGTTGTTATGTGGGTGGGGTAATTTAGCAATAGATTTTCATTGCAAAGGATATGTTTCGATTCCTTCTGAAGCGATGTTTTGAGCCGCATGGCTCTAAATACTTACTCTGTTACGGCTGAAAATAAAACCCAAAATACTTGTACAAATAACTCCAAAAATCCGAATAATCGTTTGTAGCAGACAGCTAGAAGTGTGGAATTCGGCAAGTCTCGGAATTTTCAACACCGGATATCCTGGTTGCGCGTTGCATGTTGGGAGTAGTCGCCATTTGTTTACAGTGGAGACGGACATTTGGTTTATTGGTATACAAGTTTAGTTGTAAAAATGGAGTAGATTTGAAAGGAATTGTTGCGTGTTTTATCTGACTCGGTCAGTACGATCGGTATCAATAATAAGGAATGGGTGAGTATGCTGGTATATCCTGGGGTATGTCATAATGATCTTATTGAGATTCCTGAGAGGGTGACAGGTGGGTGGGGTAATGTAAACATTGAAATAAAAAGTTTCAGAGTGTTTATATAGCACATGTTAGGCCATCCTGAAACAATAGAATGTTTGCAGTTGCACGACCCAAAATTTTGGAGGTGGGTAGGTAGGTTTTGTTTCTGTCTGATGAGATATAATGCCCAAAGCAATAATGAAGGGTCGTATCATGTCATCATGGAGTTCTCCAGGCCGTTTGAGCGCCCCGGTCCTGGGGCGCTTGAATTTTAACTTGAACATTCCCGGGGCGCCTAAAATTAGTTTTGCACTTATAAACATCGCCCGGGGCGCCTGTATTTTATCAATTAATCAGCTGCGTTGACTGCAGTAGACCGACAGTACCTGCTGTGAAAGCTAATCTCTTGCATCATAAAGGCAGTTTTTCACTAGAGAACATGTACACCCACTCAACAAAGTCGGTGAATGATCAAAGCGAGTGTCACTTCGCCAAAAATGTTAACAATCCTAAACCGCAATAAATCACCGTGAAGCCCCTGTAGTTGGAGTTTCCTCACGCAGTAAAATCGATATAAGCCAATAGAAATGCTCAGGTTATCTTCTCTGTGAATGACGTTATCATTGACCAATCGGCGCAATCGACATGTATCCACACACAAGTAACCTTATATTCACGTCAATGCGTATTATCGATCTAAAAACCAAACCCTCGGCCTTTCGTATTTTATAATATCTACATTTATTTGCTAAATTTAATAACTAACAACAAACAAAAAAATGCGAAAATCTCAAATACGCTAATATGAAATTGTAATCGGAAAAGCCTATCCAGTGTTACTGTTGTAGTTTCGTAACATAAGCTGTCTTGTTGTACATGCATGCCATATAAAACCCGTGTTTTCTACAAAACAGAGCGAAATTTCTGCTGACAACCATGACGTCACGTTCCACGCTTGGAAAGCGTGCGTGTACGGACCCATGTGCTTTAATTTTACTAACTATTGACGCACGTAGGCACGACGTGCACAAGGGGGAAATTTTCCCGCCATTTTTGCACGAACAAAGCATGTATAATATAAATGTATAATTTTATTCAAGATCCTTACAATTCACCAATTATGCAGTCAGTATTATGTTCAAATGTTGTAACGATTAAAACAGTGTTAAAACACTAAACGCGTGCCCATATGAACATAATTAATCGAACAAAAAAAGGCTCCATAGGTAGATCGAGTGTAACCTTAATTCGAGAACAACGAGAATAGTTGGTTTGAACATGACGTCACTGCGCGAATGGGATGCACACTGGACATAAACATCCGGAAAAATTATTAGCTACTTTTAGTTTTCAACAAAATTGATGCCTGATGCTTCTAAAAGGCTAGAGGTATATCGTCTTAACGGTGATGTTTTGTTTATTTCATTTCGTTTAAACGTTTACAAAAAATGAAAAGCTGTTTGCCTAAATTTTAAGAGCTAAAACGCACCAGATAACGTCATTTGACACATGCCGCAAATTTTTTTTAGTTAATTTTGTATAGGTTTGTGTAGTCTAAAATACATTAATTAAATCAAAAACAAGGCTACAAGAGTAGAGTGCCTGTAAACCTGTCAGTCATTGTACCTTTATCCATGTGACTTTCCCTTTAATCATTCACTCTAACTCCCAATCAGTCTATCCACCCAAAACGGTTAACCAAATACTACTGGTATTCATCCACATTCTAAATCATATATCATTCGATAATATCTAAACACAATGTAGTGGTGCGGGGTGGGGGCGCATGGTAAAAAAGCCCATGAATTTCCACGTAGGGAGGTGTTATCCCTCCCTAACCCACCCCTCTCGGGACCAGGGCGCCTGGACAAAAACCTGGGGAAGGCCCTGTGCCATACTGAATGTAGAACTACACTAGTGGTGCGGGGTGGGGGCGCATGGTAAAAAAGCCCATGAATTGGTTTTTCCCATTTTATTACTTGATGCTGACCAATATAGCCATAATGAGAAAGACCTACACAAAGAAGTAGAAAGTTAACAAACAAAAACACAACACAACATGCTATAAAATGTACAATATAAATTGAAAAGCAATTAATATCAAATCAATTTCATGCATTTCATAATAAAATAACACAATTTTTTAAATAAAGAAAATAGTCATTCAACTCACCAAATGCTTTGGCCAATTGCAAGCATGAAAAGAAATTCTGTTTTATTGACTGTTACCAACCACTCAAAAAATGCATCAGAAAAATAAATTGCAACAATTGGACATAACAAGTTTTACATCACAATACAATACATCAATGGACGCACACTGGATTGGATACACAATTTTGGCAATAGTAAATGGATATAATATTATACAAAACAAGAGACATATTAAATGACCTGTACTCACTAAAACAAACCTGTATTGAGGCAGTTTCCAGGGATTTTTTACTGTCTATAGCAGGAGGTAAATATAGGAGTGAGTCATGCACTTTTCAGAAAAAATCTGAATATACAAATTTACACCTGTGTTTTTTTTTCTTTTTTGTTGTTGCAAATTTGTTACGATAATTAAAAAAAAGCTATGGCCTGGTCCACATCCCTAACCGATACAAAAACCTTGGTTTATGCAAGGTAGTTGTTATGTTTATGCTCGAAGAATAGACTGATCCAGGTTTGGCATGAATAGTTGAAACTCCTCCCCTGCTATTGTTAAAGGATTCATTTCCATTCATTGAAAATCACAAACATTACCACATACTCGTTTGAATATCAAAAACATTATGCATGCGCTTTTTTGTATGTAATAGTTTACCTGCTAAACACGTGATATGATATCCAAGTGCAGTGATTGGATTATACAGTGAAAACCCACTAAACCGGATGTCCTTGGGACCATGAAAAAAGTCCGGTTTAGAGGGGATTCCTTTTTAGAGAGAAAATAATTAATGCGAGTTACTGAGTCTCCTGTTGAAAAACATGAGTTATACAGTTTGTTTTAGTTATTTACCATTATCAAACATTTTATTTATTATTAAAACAATACATTGTGTTGTCATATCAGTATATATTTAATTTACTCAATACGTCACAATCGTATTTCATATGCATATACATTTTTTTTCTATTTTATTATTTGTTGCAACAAGCATTTATCTGCTATATCACATCACCCTGCCACTACATATGCGATGGTGTAAGTGTGAACAATATTCCGGAAAATAAGAAATATACACGGTAAATATATTTTAAAAATCAAAGATCTTCATCTAGTACATGAGCTATTGTACTCGTGCAGCTATAAATGCATTACTTTTTGTGTGGTTAATCGCTGTTATCAAATGTACTATTATCCCTTTTCATTGAACCAATTTGAAAGCAATCAAATTACCAGAATTAAACATACATGTCGATGTTGTGACCATGTGACCAATAAGTTATCAGTCCTCCCTTTAAATTTCTTTGCAATTTTACCACTTTGCTTATTTTTCGAGTGCCTTTGTTAATTTTGGGTGACTTCAATCCCCAGAACAAAATGAGATACTATTGACACTTGGCCAGAGATGTAATAAACAATGAACGGAACGGTTTTGAGGGGTTAAGTTGCGCCTGACTTTAAACGATTATGATCGAAAGTTATAAGGCTTTCTGGAATGGAGGGGTTTCTGGTATTGAGGATTTATTGCATATGAATATTTAGTGAAATGAAACGCGACCAGAACATAAGTCCAGTTCTGAGAGGATTCTGGTTTAGAGAGGATCCGGTTAAGAGGGCTTCCACTGTATTGCAGATTAATTTGAATGTGATAGACATTTGTGGAAGCGTCTATTGTAATGCTCCATTCTTTGTTGATTAATCACCAAAACAATTTCATCTTGTACGTACTCCCAAAACTCCAATACATATTTGCTGACTTGACAGTTGTTATTAAGTTGTCATTTTTTATTTGCTTATTTTGAAAAAAACCAAAACAATATGAAAAATCTGATATAGACACTATAAGGTGTGCATAATGTAATGTAATTGTTAAAATGTTTACAGATTCACCCGAGAGTAAAAATGCTGATGCAAAGAGCACAACTAGCAAAACTTCCATCAATGTTAAACTGCCATCAGCCCAAAATGTTGATGAACAGTGGAAGAAAGCTGCTAGCCCGGGAGCTGTGCGTCGTAAAACTCCCACTCATCTTCAGGTATGACTCGAGAACGATTTGATAAATCTTTTCTAATCTAATTTTTAATATTAAGAGTACTGTGACAGCTATGAATAGCGAGCAGTTTGCATAAATTAACATGTATCAGAAAGTTCTGTAATGAAATTCAAATACTGGTATTATATAGAATAACTCAGGGCAATGCTACCGGGTATACCCTGCTCAATTTTTGTTTTCCCAGTTACCTTTGTGGCTTTCAATACCGGAATGCTAATATTGTTTGGAAAGTTAAAAAAATTCAGTGACAAATGAAGTAACAATGTCGACAAATCTTTAATTGAATCATAAAAAGGAAGTCATCTTGGAATGCTCAAATTATAAGCTTGTATTATGATATTCCAAATGTTGTCCCAAGCCATTATTAGAGTATTCTGTACCTTTTTTCTATTCTAGATCTTCCTTATATTGCAGGGCTTTGTTTTGGTCAATTTTATGGTTATTTGATGGTTTGACTTTCAGATATTTGGAAATGAGAGGTGTTCATTGTAGAAATAAAAACTGTTTAAATTGTAATAACTGTTCAACTAATGTTTTTTTATACCATTTTATTTTATGTAGTTTGTCTATAATTCTTTAAATTTTATTAATCAAAGAATTATAATTTTTCCAAGCTTTAGGTGAATCGATGCTAAAATTCCCAATTTCATGGGTATAGATAATATTTCCAAAATGGCGAAAGAAAGCACTGTATTGTTTTCATTTCAGTCCCAGTATGATTCGGCTAGGAAGTCTCCCTCCGCTCCTCAGCTGACGGGGGACTTTGTGGCCACCTTGGAGGGACAGGAGTTCGGTCAGTATCGCCACTCCACTAACACGCCCATGAGTGACAGACTGATAAACAAGGAGCATCGAAGCCCCACCCCCGGGAGGCATCTTAGACAACCTGCAGTGTCCGAGGGGGAGTAAGTGAATAGCTATTTACAATTAAAAAATAGTTTGCAATTTAGCGTTGTTTGGATGCATAAGCATTAAAACACGATGGCTTTACCAGTGACGTCTTTCGTTGGAACAAATTTGTTGTGAGTAAACTTTCCTTGATAAAAACTGAATGAGTGATGTCTCAGAATTGCTTCCTTGCATTGTTTATTGAAGGTTTAACAACAGAAATTTAGATTTCTGTCTATATAGTATAATCTGCGAGTGTCATGTTAGAATATCTTTGAAAAGATTGGTCTGATGTTTTTCTATTCACATAATAGGTTTTAATCAGTTGCAACACAATATTTTTTTTTTAATGTGTGCTGTCAATGTCATGATCTGTGTTAAGCCCAAACATTTGAGCTCAGATATATCCCATCAGTGCTTATGCCTGAAACTTGGCAAGGTAGTTTGATGGATATTTGTTGTTTTATTCTTAGAGCTAGATAATTTTGTAACTTCAAAAAATTAAAATTTATATAATCTATATAAACAACCCATAATATAATAAAATTATGTTGTAAGTAATAAACTATCATACATTGAATATAATTATGTAACAAAATCTTGATATTGGCAGCCAAGTTTAAATGTAGTACGTAATTCAACAGGATGATACGACAGGCGGCTGCATCCATCATTGAGAAGTCATGGATTGGCTATAGGGACCGACAGATGTTCAAACTGCTCAAGCATGCTGTGTGTGCAGCAGTAAGTAACTCTTGGTCCATTTGAATTTGAGGCATGACGTGGGAAAACCGGACACTTTATGCACTTGCATTAAGCCCGTCGTTTGTGTTTGATGTTGTTGCTGCCTCATAATTTGTTTTAAAATTCTGTGTGTCAGTGACAATGTACCATCATTTGCACAGGTTGAAATGTTTGTTTGCCCATCCTTGCGTTCATTGACATTTTTGTTCTCACTTCATTCGTTCACTTTAAAGTTTTAATTGGCCACAAATTGCATGACAAGTTTTTGGTGTTAACTTTTGTGCCACTACTGGTCATGAACGTAATTCCGGCCACTTTGGGGGTTGTGTTTTTTTTAATCTCACGTACACAACTGATCAAAATTAAACTTCACATCAATAATCCTGGGTTCAAAACTCATATAACGTGTAAGTTTAAATCAGAATGGACGAGTGTAAGGAAACTAAATAAACGGAAATAAACAACGTATAAAATGTCCATTTTCCTAGCTTAAATGTACGTAAAAAATCGGTCACTTTTTAGTATCCTCTGCGATGTTTATAACAAAATAGTAGTTTTTTTAATAACTATCCTTATCTAAAGAGTAATGATCAAGTTTACAAAAATTAAAATTTTTGACTACCTAAGTGACTTTCTTTCACGGGTACCCCCCCCTCCCCTTAAATAGTATAATTTAAACCAATGTTGGCAATGGTGAACTGCAAATGGTTTCGTTTCTTTCTTTTGCTTGTTTTTATTGTGTTTGTTTTGTTTAAACGTCATTTTTATGTAAAAAATAAAGTAAACAAGTTTTAAAACCTGAAGCCAAGGGTGACGTGAGCTATAAATAACTTTAAACTTCCTTTAATTCTATTCAAGGGAGATAATTCAATTTGAAAATCTTAGTGTATAGCTGTTAATTTTCACTTGTGCGGGTGTATGCGTTTTATGTGAGTAAGTAAAAAGTTATAATTGATATGAATGAAATAGAGAATACATTTTTCAATTAAATATAGATATAATTAATATGAATATAAATTTCTGAAATTTCACAATTGCATTATTCATGTTATGTCTAGGGCTGTCCGGCTAGCGCAGTGGTTGGTACACTCGCTTCTCACCTAGGCGTCCCAGGTTCGCTCCCCACTCCCGGCGCATGTGAGTTTGGTTAGTGGTCACTATACCAGACAGGTGGGGTTTCCTCCGGTTACTCCGGTTTCCCCCCACAGCACAAGACAGCACCAAAATTAAAAATATCTTTCAGTAAAAAAAAAAAAAAAAAATAAATAAATAGCAGGAAATTGCATGTATGATTCAAAATTTGTCCCAACTTTCATGAGTCTATTGTAAGTTAATTAGGTAGGAGTGCTGGGACACACTCCGGGTCCTCACATAATTCAGGCGCGGAAGGACCTCATAAACATCGAAATACACACACACATGTTATGTCTAAGGGCCGAATTGTCAAAGGGGCCGATTGTCTACTGAATTGCTCACTAGAACTAGGACCGGAATAATCTAGGGGCTGAATATTCTCGGTACCTTATGTAACCCCTTAGCTGATGAAGGCTACAACATAAACTTACGGGGACTACCTAGAGTTTACGATGATATTGGTATTAAATTCTGCGAGAATTGTAAGAAAATCTGAGATAACCGAATTTAAAGAATTTAAAGAGAAAACATGTCTGGGCAAAATAGTGATGTGATCTTTTAAACAGAAGCGGGTGTTTCCTCCTATTTCATCAAATTTGCTTGTGAAAATTTGTTAACGTTTAGAAGAAATAATAAATTTAAATCTGTAATCATGCAACACCATATTTTCGGTGCGTGCGTATGATGATGTTAGTTTCCCCAGGTGACTCAATATTTCCTGTTATGATACAGAGATTTCAATTCAAAAGTAAATAACAATATACTTAATGGATTCGAGAAATCTGTAGAAGTCTGTTGCTATAGAAAGTTCTTTTGCTAATTGTTTTAAAACAATATTAATCTCTATCGCAAAAACGCTTTTTGAAGGGTGGCAGAATATTTATGTACAGGCCGTAATTACGTCCATGACCAGTATGCTAGAAAAATATTATTAGTTTTAAATGAGCGTCGTTTGTTTTTTCATTTCTCTTAGCATAAGTTTTATATTGTAACAATGTCGTTTTCATTTGCGAATGAATCAAAGGTGATGATTTTTCTCAATAGCTTCTTAATGTTTTCCAGGAAAATTCTTTGTCTAATGAAATTCTGAGGAAAGTTGCGCCCAAGGAGGCTGAGTTTATGAATGACAAATGCAGTGAAGTACGAGTTAGATTTAGGTGGGTACAGTTGTGCGAAGTATTAGGCCAGTATCCTTTATGGTCCATATAAAAAATATCTTAAAATTATAGTATAGTTATTATTTGTATATCTTTAATTTTGTATTATTTTATTTTTTATTTTTTTTTGTTAAATAAAAATATGACTTCTATATGGATTATTACATGATTTAGTTGAATATAAATATTTTCTGATAATCATGATGCTCTGTTATGATTATGGTTTTGTTGATCTGTTTTGCAGGTTTGGGGGTGGAGAGTTCCCTCCCATGATATTCTTCAAGGTATTTATCCATTCTGATGGCAAGGGAGTGAAGTACCTCAGTGGGAAAAGAGTTATCAAACCTGCTACTGGGGTAAGTCTTTGTGGCCTAGTCATAATGCATGACAAGTCATGTATTTGAGCCAAAGGCCTTTGTTTACAAAATAAATAAACTTGAAACATGAAACCTGATACATAAGAATGTTTTTAATCTGTTGATAAATTACAAGACCTGCAGAAAAATAAAAATATATTAAATTATTTTGGAAATATGTTGTCCATTTTATATGTATATAATTCGCCACCTTTGTATTACAAGGGCCTATCTGCTCCTTTAACACATGTCAGATAGGCCCTTGTGATCCTATCTGCTCCTTTAACACATGTTAGATAGGCCCTTGTGATCCTATCTGCTCCTTTAACACATGTCAGATAGGCCCTTGTGATCCTATCTGCTTCTTTAACACATGTCAGATAGTCCCTTGTGATCCTATCTGCCTCTTTAACACATGTCAGATAGTCCCTTGTGATCCTATCTGCTCCTTTAACACATGTCAGATAGTCCCTTGTGATCCTATCTGCTCCTTTAACACATGTTAGATAGTCCCTTGTGATCCTATCTGCTCCTTTAACACATGTCAGATAGGCCCTTGTGATCCTATCTGCTCCTTTAACACATGTTAGATAGGCCCTTGTGATCCTATCTGCTCCTTTAACACATGTCAGATAGGCCCTTGTGATCCTATCTGCTCCTTTAACACATGTCAGATAGGCCCTTGTGATCCTATCTGCTCCTTTAACACATGTCAGATAGGCCCTTGTGATCCTATCTGCTCCTTTAACACATGTCAGATAGGCTCTTGTGATCCTATCTGCTTCTTTAACACATGTCAGATAGGCCATTGTGATCCTATCTGCTCCTTTAACACATGTCAGATAGGCTCTTGTGATCTTATCTGCTCCTTTAACACATGTCAGATAGGCCCTTGTGATCCTATCTGCTCCTTTAACACATGTCAGATAGGCCATTGTGATCCTATCTGCTCCTTTAACACATGTCAGATAGGCCCTTGTGATCCTATCTGCTTCTTTAACACAAGTTAGATAAGCCCTTGTGATCCTATCTGCTTCTTTAACACAAGTTAGATAGGCCCTTGCGATCCTATCTGCTCCTTTAACACATGTTAGATAGGCCCTTGCGATCCTATCTGCTCCTTTAACACATGTTAGATAGGCCCTTGTGATCCTATCTGCTCCTTTAACACATGTTAGATAGGCCCTTGTGATCCTATCTGCTCCTTTAACACATGTTAGATAGGCCCTTGTGATCCTATCTGCTCCTTTAACACATGTCAGATAGGCCCTTGTGATCCTATCTGCTTCTTTAACACATGTCAGATAGGCCCTTGTGATCTTATCTGCTCCTTTAACACAAGTTAGATAGGCCCTTGTGATCCTATCTGCTCCTTTAACACATGTCAGATAGGCCATTGTGAGCTTCTTTAACACATGTCAAATAGGCCCTTGTGATCCTATCTGCTCCTTTAACACATGTCAGATAGTCCCTTGTGATCCTATCTGCTTCTCTAACACATGTTAGATAGGCCCTTGTGATCCTATCTGCTCCTTTAACACATATCAGATAGGCCCTTGTGATCCTATCTGCTCCTTTAACACATGTCAGATAGGCCCTTGTGATCCTAAGGTGGCAAAATTATGGCAATGTGATGTTTGTAATAGCAATATATTGCCACAGAATCAAAATCAATCATTTGCATTAAATGTTTGATACTTTTATAGAGTGATAGAAAAATGGATTTTTGTCGGTATTGTCCAGCTTGCCCATGAGCATGTACAGACAAATGAAATATTGCAAAAATATACTACATGTTGGCGATGTACATAGATCTAATTATTGTCAGTAAGAATGAAAATTTAAAGAACTGTGTTATTTAGGCTGCAGAGGATGCCCTGAAGCTGATGGGAAACCGACAGTTTTACGAGCAGATGCTGCAAGACGCCATGTTTCAGAGGAAGTACAAAATCACTGACGAGATAGACGTCACCACGCTCAAGGACTATATGCAGGTTTGTTGTGAACCTTCAGGACTAATGTCTTATAGAATGTTTTAGATAATGTGTATAATATTATAATGTTATATAATTAAAAGTATTCTTTAAAAATGATTATTAATGTTATTCATTAATTGCCAATAAGAGGAAATGTAGACAATGCAGTGCAACTTACCAGTTGTTTTATTTTGTGTGTCAGAAATATTCTATTGCATTTTATTTGTTGCTGTTTTAAAGAGGGTATGTACAATCTCATCTAATTTTTATAGAAACATATGCAATTAAAATTAAACTGATAAAACGTTGATGAATAACAAACCAGAATTAAAGTTAAGAAGAACTGATATTCGAAAATCTTTGTTATTAGAGCTTTACACAGTTAAAATTCTCTTCATCTTCCAGTCAAAAACTCATTCATGGACACTAGACATGTACAATATTGGAAAATCCCCAATATTTGTTGCGTGTTGACTTAAGCTCTGTGCCGATGTGATCATACGACACATGGACACGTTTTCAGCTGACCTGAGCACAAAGTGCTAATGGTGAGCTTTTGTGATCGCCCATTGTCCGTCGTCCGTGCATCCATGCGTGCGTGCATCCGTCGTCAACTTTTCACTCAAACGACATCTGCTCCTAAACCACTTGGCAGATTTTTACCAAACTTCACAGGAATGATCATTTGGTGACCCTCTTTCAAAATTGTTAAAATCCTTACGGTCCGCTGCATATGTAGGTCACCAGAGCTAAAAAAAGATTTAAAAAGTGTAAACTTAAAAAATTGTCTTCTCTGAAACCGCAAGGTGCAGAGGTTTCATATTTGGTTTATATAAAATATATAGCAAAATGACCTTAAAAATCTTTTCCTCTGAAACCACTAGGCCCAGAGGTTTCATATTTGGTTTGTAAGATCCTATAGTGGTCCTCTACAAAGATTGTTCAAATTATGCCCCTGGGGTCAAAACTGGCCATGCCCCGGGGGTCACATGGTTTATAAAGACTTGAATAGCAAAATGTCTTTTAAAATCATGTCATCTGAAAGCGCAAGGTCCAGAGGTTTCATATTTATATGTAACATCCTATAGTGGTCCTTTACAAATATTGTTCAATTTATGCTCCTTGGGCTAAAACTTGCCACGCTCAGGTGGGTCACATGATTTATATTCACTTAACTAGCAAAATGACTTTAAAAATCTCTCCTCAGAAACCACAAGGCCCAGAGGTTTCTTATCTGGTATGTAACATCATATAGTGGTCATCTACAAAGATTGTTCAAATTATGCCCTGGGGGTCACATGGTTTATATAAACTTAAATAGCAAAATGTCTTTAAAACTCTTCCTGAAACCGCAAGGCCCAAAGGTTTCGTATTTGGTATGTAACAACCTATAGTGGTCCTCTACAAAGGTTGTTCAAATTATTCCCCATGGGTCAAAACTGACCACACCCCAGGGGTCACATGGTTTATATAAACTTAGCAAAATTACTTTAAAATTCTTCTCCTCTGAAACCTCAAGGCTTAGAGGTTTCATATTTGGTATGTATATGTGGTCCTCTACAAATATTGTTCAAATTATGGTCAGGGGGTCAAAACGGTCAGGCCCCGGGGGTCACATGGTTTATATAGACTTAAATAGCAAAATGACTTTAAAAATCCTCTCCTCTGAAACTGCAAGGCCCACAACTTTCCTATATGTAGTACGTAACATTGCATAGTGGTCCTCTCCAAAGATTGTTCAAATTATGACCCTGGGGTCAAATCTGGCCACACCCGAAGGGGTCACATGGTTTATATAGACTTAAATAGCAGAATGACTTTAAAAATCTTTACCTGAAACCGCAAGGTTTGTGCAAGATTGTTCAAATTATGACCCTGGGAAAAAAATAAGCTACACCTCGGGGATGCAAATTCCAATTGGGTTACAAGGTCTCAGGTGAGTGTCCTAGGGCCCTCAGGGCCCTCTTGTTTGTTATTTCCACAAATAAGATTAAACGTGTTGATATCGGCGTAGCACTAGGATTAAATTTATCGTTATGAAGAAGTTCATTTAAAAAAACAACATGGCATATGGTACATATAACTGTTTATTTTTGTTTTATTTTAACTTTCCTAGATCATATTCATCCTCCAATTTGTGTTGTTCAAAATATGAAAAAATGAAATGTTGATTTTGAAATCGTATATATCCCCTTTAATACAGATGTTTCAATTCATTGGTATCTATGCGGTCCTATTTTTGCTGCATTTCATTACATGAGAAACTCTCTTATTTTATATTGTAAATAAATGACTAACTGTTCAGTTTTGTACCGCATATAATTATGAATAACCTCAGCAACATATTGTTGGTTTATTTTGATAATTGTAAGGAAAATGGTCAAATCTTTCGAAAAAACAAACATTACAACAAATCTTTCGAAAAAACAAACATTACAACAAATCTTTCGAAAAAACAAACATTACAACAAATCTTTCGAAAAACAAACATTACAACAAATCTTTCGAAAAAACAAACATTACAACAAATCTTCGAAAAAACAAACATTACAACAAATCTTTCGAAAAAACAAACATTACAACAAATCTTTCGAAAAACAAACATTACAACAAATCTTTCGAAAAAACAAACATTACAACAAATCACAAGAAGGGTAATGTTATTATTGTGGTCACATTTTTTCAGGGTAAATATGGTAGTAGTGCATGAAAGTGTGTTCAGTTTTTCAGGGTAAATATGGTAGTAGTGCATGAAAGTGTGTTCAGTTTTTCAGGGTAAATATGGTAGTAGTGCATGAAAGTGTGTTCAGTTTTTCAGGGTAAATATGGTAGTAGTGCATGAAAGTGTGTTCAGTTTTTCAGGGTAAATATGGTAGTAGTGCATGAAAGTGTGTTCAGTTTTTCAGGGTAAATATGGTAGTAGTGCATGAAAGTGTGTTCAGTTTTTCAGGGTAAATATGGTAATAGTGCATGAAAGTGTGTTCAGTTTTTCAGGGTAAATATGGTAGTAGTGCATGAAAGTGTGTTCAGTTTTGTATTTATACACATGTTCATATTTTATGGTTTGCAGATAGTTGCTGTTTATTTGCAGTATCTCACCAATATTGATGAAACTCCAGCCAAAATGGGCGGAAAAGAAAATTACTGGAGAAAACTTACACTGGATGGTAGGATTCCTATGAGTTTTGATTATATGAGGCGTGTCGTGGGAAAACTGGGCTAAATGAGGCTAATCCCCTGTGCAGTTTGCACAGGCTAATCCAGGACTACACTTTCCGCTTACAGTGGATATGTGTTTAGAAAAGACTTCCTTGAAACAGAAAATACCATATAAGCGGAAAGTGTCTTCCCAGATTAGTCTGTGGGGACTGCGTATTTATTATAGAAAATGAAAAAAACAACAACAAAAAAGCAACAGACTATTGCTATGATCTGCTCTCAATACAATGACATATGTCATTTTCGCTAAAAAAACAACAAATTCCTGTCATAAAATGTATTTGTAAGACATAATTCTATGTAATGGAATCTGTGCATGTATTATGAATGTTCCTATGAGTCAAAATTTCCCTGTTTTGAAAACAATAATGGAATCGTAATTTTGAGTTATTTGTTTATTATTATTTTTTCTTTTCTTAGTGTTACCACGGCACACAGTGTTTTATGATATAATTGACTTCCTGTACAACCATCGTATGACGCCACGGTTACTGGAAGAAATACCCCTGCTAATTACTCGACCTATCACTCAGGATATCCAGATCCAGCACATTAGAGCAGTCTCAGAAATGAGGTATGTGGTGTTACCTTCGCCAAAGGAGGTTTTTGTCAGCATTGGCTGGCTGTCTGTTAGTTATTAAAGACAAATTTGCATGAAAGCTCTGAAAAAGGTATGCCATTATCTCCCTTTGTCTGCATTGGTTGTCTGATAGTTAGTAATATGAAGCGAATTGCCAGAATCGCAGAAATGATGTATGTAGGTGTCAGCTCCGCAAATGTGGTTATGTTTTTGCTGGTGTTAGTCTATCTGTTAGCAACATTAGGCTTAAAATTATGAACAGATTTGCATGTATATGCTAAACTCTTGCACGAAGTCTCCTAAATGAGGTTTGTAGATGCCTATGAGGTTATATTTTTGCGAGCATTGGTTTGACTGTCACATTGTTAGCACCTTTGGACTAAAAATTATGCACAGGTTTGCAAGACATCTCAGAAATGATGTATATACTGTTATTGTTTTTGCTTTGCATTAAAATTGAAGAAATTATAAAACTGAAATAAAAGTAGCTTATAAATTAAGAAATAAATAAACAGCTTCATGAAAGCCTCCCTGTTGCAAACTGGTGGAGATATAGACAAATGTTCATACTTTAGTATTTATTCACTCTTGTTATTCAGTAAATTTTGATATATCTAGTCTTGCTGTTTATTTACCTTATCAGTTCAGAGCCAGTATTTGTAGTGTCTGATATTTTGATAAATTAATGTGTTTTTTTTTGTCTTAAGGAGTCCAGATGTGCCTATGCCGACTCCAAAGTCGAAGATGTCGGGCATTCAGAGCCAGGTGTCAGGTCGAAGGTCAAAACAGGCCCGAATTCGAGCCATGAAAATGCGGAAAATGTATGGGCTCGATAGGGTAAGGATAACCAGATTTTCCGCTTCTTGCAGCTTTTATTCATGTAATAAGTACAAGGATATCCCCTAATAAATGCCCCCACCCTAATTAACGACCCCCCCTTTTTCTTAATAATAACCCAAACTCCCAGCCTAGTTAATGCCTTTATAATGCTTTATAACACTCAATCTACAAGCATCATTTAGTTAATGCCTGTATCATGCTTTATAACACTCAATCTACAAGCATCATTTAGTTGCTGTATAGTCAGTTTTAATGTCTATTTCTATATACTGATATAAAAAACAGGGCTGGTATTCACAAAGCATCTTAAGTAATTTCTTAAAGATTTTCACTTAAGTGCAAAATTTGAATGTGTTATATTTCTTTAATTAATAAACAGATGCATATGTTGTTGATATTCCTCAAATAACACTTTCATAATGATGCTATGTGTAAGTGTTTCTAAGTGCTAAACTGTTTCTTTATGGAATTATACAGTTTAGGAAATTTTTTAATTTAAGGATAAGGATAAAATTTAACTTAAGGTGCTTCATGAATACCAGCCCTGAACACCAAATTAGTAGACTCATTTAAAATGCCTTCTTGGCAAAATGTAAATCCTCTGAGAGTTTTTATTAGGCAATATGCAGCAGTGGTAGCTTTTTAAGTACTTGTATAAAATTTGCATTTCGTTTATTGTTCAAAGAAGTTCATAGTTTGTTTCAATAGAATTAGTGTGTGGAAAAACACTGTTCTCACTAAATCATGTAGACATAGAAAGAATTTCACCTAGAGTAGATGTGTGACTGATACATATTTAGAAGTAAACTATATAATTGATAAGTTAACAAGTAGCTGACTTGAATTTACACTAACAACTTGTTTAATGAGCATATTCTGCTTCCATTTCTGCTGAAAACTGTATTGAAGTTTTTTTAAGCTATATCTTCATGATAACAAACCTTTACTTTAGGCATTAAAAAACTGTCACTGTAGGCCACAAAGTTTTGGGCCAATATCCAATGCTATTACGTTTACCACATCAAATTTCCTTTACATTAAAGCAAACAAAGTTACTTACCAACATTGTGGTCAACAAGTAGGTTTGGCCCCGTTTTACTAAGCTACGTACGCACTTCTTAGACTTACGCACATATTTTAAATTCATAGAATCTTATTAGTTACAGATATATGCAAACTAATAGTTTCTTGAAATGTAATTGTGTCCTGAATTATTAGACAACATGAGTTTCTTTTAACAGATATTAATAAAGTGAAGAACCTACAGTGGATTTAAATTGTGTGCGTACGTCTGATAATTGCGTAAGTAGCTTAGTAAAACGGGGCCTAGGTCATTGGGCATAATGATGTATCTCACGTTTAAATCTGCCCTTGTATGCGTCAATTAGGTTAGATAAAACTTCATCAAATAATAGGTTGTTTGTCATACACTTTGGTAATATACACGGTTGTATAAAATGAAAAATTTAAATGAAAGTATGAATATGTTCCTTAAGCTCCCTATAAACATTATCATTTTGGCGAATGATTGTTTAATCGTTTCTTTAAAATTTTCACAAATGGATGACTGCAACTGCTCTCTGCAGTCCATTACACACACTTGTTCGATATGTTCAATGTATAAAACACCAGCTACACATTTTCCCTTATTTTCATTTTTAAATAGCATGAATCTAGCTTCACTGTTAGAATCCCATTGTTGGGATTAACGGAGGTAAGAATGTACAGCACTCTTGATAAGGATAGGATACAAGTGTAGAACCCCTCTTTGGCTTGTAGTCATAATAGGTTCACTTAATATTTGAATACTGTGTCATTTCTACAAGAAAACCTTAAAATTTAGCATGACATGGGATTTTGAATCATTTGTTTTCCAGTAATGTGGTGTTTGAAGTCTGCAACTGGTTTATATTCTTTAATTTCAAGCTATTTTATTACCACAGTGATTCTCATTTCTTCAAGTCAGTTTGCATCTTTTTGTGTTAAAAAATACTTTGCTTTTAAAATTTATGTAACTAACATTACATAATCATAAACAGTGACTCTATTTTTCTGGTGAGTCAATCAGTCCTGTAATATCAGAGCTATATCCCAATGTTTGGTATCTGAAACACTTGCGTGTCTGTAGTCAATCAGTCCCGTAATATCAGAGCTATATCCCAATGTTCGGTATCTGAAACACTCGCGTGTCTGTAAATGGGCATTGCACATTATTATGAGTATAATTGGCTAGGTTCCTTGTCTTTTAGAATTAGTAAAACAGAGCATGGCATCAGGTCCATAAAACATGCATGTTGTGTATTAGAATCTTGGGATTATCACTGGTCTTACAGTAACCAACAAATCTTATCCAACTGGTTGAACTGATGACCAGGCTTAGTTTAAGGAATGTCTGGCCACTCCATGGGGTAGTCCATCCACTCAGTGTATTGGTCCACCATAAAATATATCATCTTTATCTGTAATCTTTTCCCTCAACTGACTGAGTAATGGCTGTGTGCACTGTTGCCTCTGCAGCAGTGTAATGATCTCAGCTGATAAGGGTCACCACACTGTATCCACACTATGACCACAGCAGGGTGCCAATACACAGGCGTACAATACCCCAGATTTTTTTTGGGGGGGGGGGAGTGGGGAAAAATAAATTAGGATTAAACTAGGCCTTTAAATGACCAAAATCCATCTCAAGACAGGTACAACCAAAAGAATATTTTCCCTATTTAGGCCTGTAGATTTTTTTTTTTATAGAAACCAACAAATCTGTGAAAACCCAATGAACTTATTTCCATGGATTTAAATGAGTTGTTTTTTACCCCAATCCATCTCAGACATTTTATATTTTGCAAAAATATTGTAGTGGATCGAACCCATGACCCCCTGGTTTCAAGGCAAACACTCTTGTTGCTATGAAAGCTAGCTCATATACGAGCAAGGCAAGGCAGTATAAGTGTCCCTTCTACATCACCCTTCTACAATATATAAGGCGTGTCGTGGGAAAACTGGGCTTAATGCATGTGCGTAAAGTGTCGTCCCAGATTAGCCTGTGCAGTCTGCACAGGCTAATCCGGGACAACAATTTTCGCTTTTATGGTATTTTCTCATGCGTTTTCCTGCCAATCCTTCTCAAGAGTGCTGTATTTAAGACATGGGTATTGTTGGTGAAATGTGGGTGTTACTTGTGGAACTTTGGTGTCACAAAAATCATTCTATCAATTTTTTAATTTCATACCTGAAATTGTGTTTGTTGTTTGCTGTATACTTTGTCTTGAACAGTTTAAAAATGATTATAATAGAAATTCAATATTGTGGCAAATATTTTCAGATTTATGTGTATCATTAATATTTTGTATACATTGTATATATGTTTTTGTATTTGTCTATATCTTGTTAATTAATCACATCTATTTACGCATGTGTTTTTAATGCCTGACCACTTTCTTAGCTACTCTTGACAGTATTTTAATGTAATCAATTTTCGTTCCTATCTGTTTTGTTGTTCATTATGGCACTGTGCCTACCAACTGACCTTTGGTGACCGCATTCCTCTTTTTCTTTAAATATGTCATATATTTCAATTTCCGATATTCTTTATTAAAAGCTTAAATTATTATATGTTGTTTTTAAATTTTGTTTAGTTCAAGGCAAAACATGTGTTCATAATATTATATTATGATATATGAGTGTGAACTGTTACGAAAAATGAACGAAAGAATATTAACAACAATTGTTGTCCACAATAAATTGTTTAGGATCTTGACTACAATCAGCATGACATCACATAGTTGTACTTGTTTGTTAATGCACCTATCAATATTTAGCGGCGGGCATAGACGGTACTTTAGACTGAAAGCAATTCCCGACAGGTGGGAATTAGACACGCTGAATGATTCTGGGTCCCGGGAGATAGACTTTGTTTGGAATTTAGATCCCGGTAATATTGGCCCCCTGGCCATTTGATACACCAATTAAGCACCCACATTGAGGGGATTTAGGCAAAAATGCTTGGCTCTAGGGTGGGGAATTAAATCCCCCAATATACAATTAGTCTAATTCCCCTGGGATTGCCCGCATTCTCCCCCCCCCCTGGGGGAACATATTGATAGGTGCATAACTTATACTGCCTCTTTTCTATTAGGCCACATTTCCTATGTTTTAACCTACTGTATTACAAATAAGTATAACTAACAGCCTTATTTGACTAAGATAGGATATTTCCTGCATTCATTTCTTTCTTATTTACAGTTTAAAGACTTGCGTGTTTATGTAGTTACTGGAATGCATGATAATATTAGTCTTTTAAACCACTTCTGCCCACCAAAATATTATAATTTATTTAATGCTATGTAGCAAAATATAGAAACATATCAGTAAGATATATCTCTATATCACTCACAGTGAGGGACTACTTTTTGGGGTCATGACTATGATTCCCGCGATATTTTCCAATAAAATGTAAAACAAAGGCTAATAAAGCATTAAATAAAAAGAAAATTTGTTTTCGTTGTGATAAATCGATCATGAAAATATTAATTGTCTCCCTTTCCGGTGATGATGTCACGCGTTATCACACCGAAAACAAACAAATATCCTCTATTTACCACTATACCTTTGTAGATTTTTTGTTATGACAATGATAACTTTGAAATTACTCTTAACACGGATTCAGTTCTTCTGACATTGTGTTGCCTTTCTCTGACAAGCATAAGTGTTTTGGCGCATTCTCCTAAGTACAATATGTTTATTGGGTACTTGTACCATATTTACAATATTTTCTGCATATTTGACAGGAGGATACATGGGTAGTCATTTACAATGTTCTTCTTGACATTTCTCAGGAGGACATGTTAGATTCCCGCGGCCAGACAGCGGTGTCAGAAGAGCCGGAAGATTATTTTGATAAATACGGGATCACTGGAGAGTACGGGGAGGAAGGGGACCAATGGGAAAGAGAGGCTAAGAAACTGTACGAGTGGACACAGGAACTGTCGTTTAATGACGATCTTATCGGAACCCCTAGGCTTATATCTGGGAATATATCTTGACATCCTCATGGGATATTTTAGATGTGTAAAAACGAGTGCTTTAAATATGCATTAAGATACCACATTATATTGATGCATTTTAAATCTGTGTTGATGGTTTCACATAAATGAATCTGATTTAGTGTACATTATATTGGAACATATGTTTTGTTATACAATTATTTATTTTGATTTAAATCTTTGTTAATTGTTAAATATTTGGAAATATATCTTGACATCCTCATGTGAAATTATATATGTTTAATTATCATTGCTTTAGTTACGCCTTGAGGTATGTACAATATTTTATTGATGCATTTTAAATCAGTGTTGATGGTTTAGCATAAAGGAATCTTTGTCAGTGTGTGTGTAACATTGGAACACATTTTTTTTTACAAAAATATTTGTTTATATTATAGCATAAAAAGTCAGTTTTCAGTCCATTATAGAGGTGTGTTAAGGAACAAAAACTGGTCGGTTATTGTAAAAAAAGGTGTATTATTCAGTAAAGTCACGCGCCAATAACCACCGACTTTTAGTTATACGTAAAGCAACCCTCCTTGTTACTACTAATAGTCAGTTATTAAATGCATTCAAGTTCGTACTTTTGGTCGATATCATGATATGTATATGATATGAACTTACGCTATGCACGCTGAAATCCATGCAAACTCCAATTTTAAAATTCAAATCAAGGAAAACCTGAAACAAAATGCCGACTAACTATTGCGATTCTAGCTTGGCTGAATATGGCCCTGGTCATGTTATATTAAAAACGGGTGCGTGATTTTTTGTTACTTCATACTCTTAAAATATAATTTTTTAGTAAATTACCCATTTGTTTAAGTTTTATTACTCCAGGCATATGTTTTTTAACGCTATAATAGTGGCAATACAACTTTTTTTTATCTGTTTGTGTCATTGAAATAAAATTTAACAGCAAATGAAACAACAAGTATCAATTGTAAAAGATCAGATCTTAAGAATGCATATAATGTTTAAGTATTAATAGATATTGTGTAGTCATAGTTTTCGGAAATGTTTGCGTCATAAATAATACAGTCTAGCATAAATTAACAGTATTTGTTTAATGGTATATTGTTATATGACATGTATACAAAATCTATTAATACTTATGGTGCATGTGAATAGACATGCAAACAAAATAAAATATATACTTTATGTTTCGCTTGAAAAGGCGACATATAGGGGTTACTTTGGCAGCGTCAGCGGCCCCTTTAGTTTGTGCAGACGATCACTTGAGAAGTTTTTGTGCAATCATTATGAAAGTTTAGGGAAGAATAAATAGGTTGCAGATAATAAGATAATAACTGAAAAAGGTTTTGTTTAATCATCATAACATTTTTAAATACCGATAGTGTTTGTAATCATCAAAGGAAGGTCAGGTTCGGTTTTCAGCATAATTGCTCATATCGTACTTGAGTATGCCCCGTTTTTGAAAAATAAGTTTAAATAAGGCTTGCGCAAACAATAACTGTAAAAGTTTTTGTTCAATCATCTCAAAATGTTGGAATATTGTTTGTAATCATAAAAAAGGTCAAGTTCGGTTTTCGGCATAATTGCTCTTTTCGTACTTGAGTTATGCCCTTTTAAAAAAAATAGTTCAAATACGGCTTGTGCAGACAATAACTGAAAAAAGTTTGTGTGCAATCATTATGAAGCTTTAGGGAAGTGTTGGTAGGCATAAAAGGAAGGTTAAGTTTGATTTTTGGCATAATTGCTCTTATCGTACTTGAGTTATGCCCCGACAAGCGACACATCCGACTCGTTGAGTTCTAGTTTCACAATACCTTCTCTGACATTGATTATCTTTTACAAATTTGTTAAAGACTTCATTTTGCTTGGGACTGAACATGGCTCTGTGTAACCATATATGGCTATTGTGACATTGCTTTGGCATACTGATGATTTTGATTGTGAAGTTTATTGTATGTTTGTTTATATGTCACTTGTGTTTGTTATGCATTTATAAAAATATGAATAAAAGAACAAACGAACAATACTTTACCTGTGTTGTTTTTAAACTTCATGTTGCATGCGTACATTGTATTCATTTATTATTTTGACAAAACACGTGGAAAGCATACCATGGTAAAACTTGAATTAGGAGCCAAGGACGGCCCCTGAAAGCCTGAAAACGTATTACCCCTTGCTTGGGTCCTGGACACTTTCGAGTCTGCTTTTTAGCTCGACTATTCCAAGAACTTTCCTACTCGCCCAGGCGTGGACATCCGCATGGAAAACCGGGCTTAATGCATGTGTGTAAAGTGTCGTCCCGGATTAGCCTGTGCAGTCCACGATGACACTTTCCGCCTACAGTGGATTTATGTGTAGATGAGACTTCCTTGAAACAGAAAATACCATAAAAGCGGAACGTGTCGTCCTGGATTAGCCTGTGCGGACTGCACAGACTGATCCGGGACGACACTACGCAGATGCATTAAGCACAGATTTTCCACGACACGCCTCAAATATAATACGAAAGATTTGAAACAAAGGATGATCGTATGCCCCGATTAAATCTTGCTTTTAGTTCACATTAATTGTTCACAAATTGTTAACGAGTATTGCGTATTATACTCTTGTCAACATCCCTACATCAAACAACGTCATCTTGAGATGTTTTGCTGTCGCACAAACTACTTTCTTAGGCATGTCATTGAGACTGACATCTGCACCAACACAGTATGACGAACTCCCAACGACTATTATATTATGGGGTGTAGTTTATGAAAAGCAATACATCCCAACTTGTTTTAATAAAATGTATGACATCTACTTGGTTAGTTAAGAAAAAAGACAACCCGTGGTCACAATTTTATTTCTTGTCATCTAACGGAATATGTTTTTATGATACAATCCAGTTTCATGCATAAAGATTTCTAACATAACCAGTGGTTCAAATAAACAACTTTCTCTCCAACCGGCATTAAGCTGTCTTGTTACACTGCTATTCAAATTGCACGCTGTCAGTTATTGCCAAAGAAATACAAGTTTTTTCATATTCAAAAGAAACGATCAGACTAGTCAGTAATCACAGCCGTGAATTTATTTTACGCATAACAACTTTGTAAAGAAAAGCGCAGCGTATCTTGTAATGCGTTAATACTTTACATGAGTATTATTACTACAGGTAAGTGAAGTGATAGGATGACATTCACGACTCATGAATGATTATCATAGAGGCGTTACCATTCATTTGCTGTACAGCGTGATACAATAATGAAGATACATTTGATGATATTGCTATAACTGCTTCGTTAAAAAGAGAATGTGCTAATGTAACATATGCTTATAAATGGGATAAGAATAAAACAGATTTTTATATACAGTCACTCCAAAATGAAAGTATTATGCAGTCTCTAAACAAGATATGCAACGATATTGATACCACTAACAGTTTGTCGTCTTTAGACCAAAGTTTAGAACATTTTTGTTCCATTATCGATGAAGTTTGTTCACCATTATTTAAGAAAACTATAAAATCTGGCAATAATGAAAAATATCAACATGTTCAAAATAACAAATGGTTCAATGACGAGTGTCAATCAGCAAAATCGGAGTTCTATAAACGATTGAACATATACAGGAATGATAGGTCTGATGAAAATAGAATTCTTATGACCAATGCACGTAGTTTATACAAATGCCTTGCTCGAAAAAATAAATATCAATATGATACTGAACAGACACAAATTCTAGAACAAAATAGATATTCAGATGCAAAGAAATATTGGAATATGTTAAAAGGATCAGTCAAGCCAACTAAATCGAACACATTGCATACAGATGACTTTATAAGGTATTTTAAATCAATAAATGATCCAGATTCACACTTTTACCAACCAGACGAAGACATTATTTATTTTAATGAGCGATATTTGAATGGCGAATTACACGTAATGTTTGAAGAGCTAAATATTGAGATTACACAAGAAGAAATTAAAAAAGCATGTATTTGTTTAAAAAATGGTAAGTCGGCAGGTCCGGATTATGTATTAAATGAGTTTCTTAAACATGGCGTTTCCAATAATCACTTCTTGGGGGTTTTGTTTGTACTTTTTAATAAAATGTTCAACTTAGGTTATTTTCCAGAGCCATGGAGCGAAGGGTTAATTGTCCCTATACATAAGAAAGGGGATTTAGACGACACGGCCAATTACAGAGGAATTACATTGTTAAGCACTATAGGAAAATTATTTAGTAAAATTATTAACAATCGATTAAATGTTTGGGGGGAAAAATATCATGTTTACATAGAGGCCCAAGCCGGATTTAGGAAAAGCATGGGAACAGTTGATAATATATTCGTCTTGCAAGGTATAATTACGCACATTATAAATCAAAATAAGAAATTGTATACAGCATTTATTGATTTCACAAAGGCATTTGATTATGTAGTTAGAGATATTATATGGTACAAACTAATAAAATCAGGTATAAGAGGTAAAATTTTGAATATAGTAAGATCAATGTATAATGTGGTTAAATCAAAAATAAAATATAATAACGAAATAAGTAATGAATCGTTTACATGTTTTTTAGGGGTAAGACAAGGGGAATCATTATCGCCATTTTTATTTTCGATGTATCTAAATGACATCGAGGAACACTTCATGCTAAACAAATTTGAAGGCGTTGATCTTGGTATGTTAAAATTATTTTTATTGCTGTATGCTGATGACATAGTTCTCTTTGCGGAATCGGAAGTAAGTTTATAAAATGGATTAGATTTGTTAGATGAGTATTGTGCGAAATGGAAGCTTTGTGTTAATATTAACAAAACCAAGATAATGATCTTTAAACAAGGGGGACAAAATAGAAGAAATTTGAAGTTTAGTTATCAAGGAAACGAGTTAGAAATTGTTAATAAATTTACATATCTTGGAATAGTATTCACAACGGGGGGTTCCTTTTCAGCAACATATGATGCGCTTTCAGGGCAAGCCCTTAAAGCACTATACAAGTTAAAATCAAATTTGGTGAAATTTCCAAATATTTCAGTTAGCCATAGTATCGAATTATTCGAAAAGCTTATTGAACCAATTTTAAGTTATGGCTGTGAAGTTTGGGGATTAAACAATAGCATACAAATTGAAAGAATACACCTACGTTATTGTAAACAGGTGTTGGGTGTCCGACTTCAAACACAAAATAATTTCATTTATGGTGAACTTGGGCGTAAACCCCTTATAAATAAACGGATTGTCTGTGTTTTAAAATATTGGTTAAAAATATTACAATCTGATGATGTTAAATATATTAAAATTGTTTATAATATGTTATTACATGATCTCGATCTTTATCCCGAAAACAATTCTTGGGTAAAATCTGTTAAACATATATTAGATACACTAGGTTTTGGTGAGGCATGGTTTTTTCAGGGAGTAGGAGACGTAAATTGTTTTATATCTATTGTAAAACAACGCATATCTGATATATATGTTCAGAACTGGACAACCGATTTACAACAAACGACAAGGGGTAAAAACTACTGCATTTATGGAAATTTTAAATTTCAGCCTTATCTCAATATTGTAAATTTATCAAAATTTAGAACCGAGTTAACGCGTTTAAGAGTATCTGCTCACAGACTTGAAGTCGAAGCAGGGCGATGGCACAAGCCTGAAAAGACACCGTATCAAAACAGAAAATGTAAGCACTGTAACGTCCTCGAAGATGAGTTTCATTTTTTACTTGAATGTCCATTGTTTAATAGTCTTAGAAAACAATATATACATAGATATTATTGGAATCACACAAATATGATAAAATTTATCGAACTCTTACAAACTGACGACAAAAAGACAATTAAAAATCTTGCCACATTTATTATTAAAGCATTTAAATTAAGAACTGAATTATATTATCAATAGTTTCTCTCCATATAGTACTGTCTGTTTCTTAGTCATAGCACTAATAGCTATATGTATACACATTTTTCGAATATTCATTTTTATTTGAATAAGATACTGATTTGTTATTCAATTAGTATTGGTAAACAGTGTTAAAATGTTAAAAATGGCTGTTTTATTTGAATATGCCTGTTTGTAGGGTTATCAATTCTTTCATTATACATTTTAAATTGGTATTGCTTAAGACAGTATATTTATATGCCTGCATGTCATTGACCACTGTTGACAATATAGTGTATTATATGTATGTGTACTCATGGGCTTAAAGCCTAATGTATTCTGAAATAAACCATATAACCATAATGTACATTTCCTTCGTATTGATTGTACGACCAATAATTTTCTCGCACCCGCTAATGCGTTATCGATGACCACTGTTTATATAATAATACTTGAAGATTATTTCTCTATAAATGAACTTGTTTTGCAAATGTTTTCGATAACCTACCATCGATACGTCCCTTTAATATTATTTATTCCTCGTTGTTGGTTGGTCAAGTGATTTAAACGATTCGGACGTTGCGTGGGGTAATTGGACTTCACAGAAGTATTCAACAATTATTTTTTCGACAATTTAGTTATGAAACAATATAATTCTAAATTTTTACTCTGTTGTATAATATTAATATAGCATTTATTGCTAAAATATAGATAATATATGGTTGGTGCCGGGAAGGAGAACGTTTATCCGGTATGGCTTAGAAGATGCAAATAGGGGGAGCTTTAGCCGAATCGATGGTGCTAAATCGACGAGACATAGCACGTGAAAGTATATATTTACATTAAGTTGAACCATTTTAATATACTTATAGCCTCTTAATGTTGATTTGAATTGCTTTCTAAGGACGCTGGCATGTACCGTTTACAGTATGCTTTTATTTCACATTATGTTCAGAATTTGTTAAAGAGTACTTTGTATTATACTCTTCCCAATGCCCCTACAACTACCAGCGACACCACGATATGTTTATCAGTCACGCAAACTATCTTTTCAGGCATGCCATTTAGAATGACATCTGCACAAACACAGCATGACGAACTCCAAGAGCCTAATTTATTCTCGGTGTAGTAAAAAAACAACAACACAGCATTCCAACTTGTTCAATAAAACGGATGGCATCAAAGTGGTTAGTTAATAAAAAGATATCCCGTGGTCACGATTGTAATTCTTGTCTTCTTAACAATGGTATAACTTTTAAGGTTGCTCTGAATTGCTTTATAATGACTAATGTATGTCCCGTTTAAACCATGCTGTTAGTTCGTCTTTTGTTTAGAAATTGCTAACTAACGAGCATTGCATTATTAACTCTTGTCAATGCCCCTACATCCACCAACTACACGGTGATATTAATTCTGTAACACAAACTACTAGTATCTTTTCAGGCATGCCATTTAGACTGACATCGAGATCTGCGCAAAATACAGTATGACGAACTCTCGCTGCCTAATTTATTCACAGGTGTAGCTTATGACAACCGTAACATTCCAGCTTGTTCAATAACATTGCATGACATCAAACTGGTTAGTTAATAAAAAAGGACAACCCGTTATATTACAAGACAGCTGATGTTCACGCATACGAATTTCACACATAAACAGTCGTGCAAAGAAACTTTCTATCCAACGTGGATTTGTAATTTTGTGTTACCCTGCTATTCAAATTGCACGCTGTCACTAATTACTAATAAACCAAGGGTTTTCCTTTTCATAACGTTTTGGTCAGACTTGACAGTAATCACAGCCGTGATATTTATTTTACGCGTACGACAACTTTGTAAAGGAACACGCAGCGTTTCATGTAATGTCTTAAATACTATTATCAGTATTACTATAAGTGAGCGAACCATAAATACACAGGTACTTGTAACAATAATTGTTACAAATACCAGTGCATAAATAGGTATATTTTAATCCCATCATCATGAGTGCATTGACGAAATAAACCCGCATGGAATAAACTTTGCTTTATTTCAACACTGTGGTGATAAAGCATACACGCGCAGTATAATACGTCATCTTGTTGATTTTCGTGACGTCATTTTATGTGTTTTCGTAATATTTAGTGTATTTTCTTTCGTTTATTTTCAAAATAAAGACAGACAATGATGAGATAAATAGAATACTCTGTAAGTATTGAACAAAGATAAGTTTATTTGCTCTACACGAAAACTTGAACCACTCGCCAAGGCTCGTGGTTCAGGTTTTATAAGCCTCGCTAAAGAAATACAGAACAGTACTAGGTTAGAGTTGAATAAAGATAAATTTATTATTTATTTAGCAGGGCTTATACTGCGCGTGACTGCTTTATCACCAACGTGTTGAAACAAAGCAAAGTTTATTCCAGGGGATGTTATTTCGTCAATGCACGCCTGGTTATGGAATAAAACAAAACTTTATTAAACACTAACTTAGTATTCTATATATTAGGGGTTAAACCACACTTCACATCTGTTGAACACATGTATTATTAACATTTTCGAATAAATGATAGGTAACAATGGTATAACTAACAAGTATTTATAAATCTAGCAAATCAAATAAATGGGCCGCTTTTGCTCCTTGAATTGAGCACATAACACTTGAAGATCATTATTTACTCTAATAGATTTTAGCCGTGTCGTGGAAAACCGGGCTTAATGCATGTGCGTAAAGTGTCGTCCCGGATAAGGGACGCCTAAAGTGGATTTATGTTTAGAAGAGACTTCCTGGAAACAGAAAATACCATACAAGCGGAAAGTGTCGTCCTGGATTAGCATGTGCGGAATGCACAGGCTGATCCGTGATGACACTGTACGCAAAAGCAACAGCATGTGTAGTAACCTATAATGGCCCATGAATGCCCGAAAGCTTATTTCCGATGAGGTCCATAAAATGTGATATACAAACACGAGATACGAATAATAAAGTTAATAATAATAAACCATAGTGGCGTCACTGTTTATATTTGATACAAAACTGCTGTAGATGAACAGCACAGCTTTTGATAATACATTAATTCGCGTCTGAATTACTCTATGCTGAAAATAAACATACATTAAAACCCGTTCCAAAACAAATATGCTTAATGCGTAGGTAGACTCGGTATTTTGTTAGCGAACGACACTACACACTTTATCAAGAAAATATCAAACCTAGACTCCAATACTCTACTAATCGTGTACATTCATTTTTTCTTGAGCAGTTGTAGCACCATTTACGGGCAGTTGTGGCACCATTTACGGGCAGTTGTGGCACCATTTACGGGCTGTTGTGGCACCATTTACGGGCAGTTGTGGCACCATTTACGGGCAGTTGTAGCACCATTTACGGGCAGTTGTGGCACCATTTACGGGCAGTTGTGGCACCATTTACGAGCAGTTGTGGCACCATTTTACGGTAATATTTTACGTATTTTAGGTGCGAATTTTTTTTTACACAATCAACGAATCGATTAGCGTACTAATCTGGGACATGAGTTCGCTTTGCTAAAACAATTCAAAATATATAAACTGCTAAAACGTCCTTAAAAGGAAAATCGGCCAGGAAAAGGAAATATTAACACAAATTCTGCAATTTGTAAAAATGTAAACACGGTGATGCTTTCAATGAAAATGGGAGACTTACTAGAGAATTACATTTTAATTTTCTTAGAATGTGTTTTTATCGCAACGATTATTATACCATAAACGGATATAATTAACGTCGACAGTCCAATGGCTCTAAGGTGCATCTGCGCCATTCGAGAAACAAAAACAAGTTCAAGGTGATGTGCCCGTGCCCTCCAAGCTCAGGTACGCCCATGCATCACAGTTGATAAAAAGTAAATTACATGACAAAATTTGCACAGCTGCACACTTGGTGCGTTCAAGAAAGAAAAGGATTGATTTTCACATAAATCCTTTCAAACCCGCTCGTTCGATAGTCGATAATGAAGAAATCAGCATCTGTCGTTAATTATATTCATACTCGATGGCTGAGGCGTTATTTCATTAGACTCATAACTTTCTCATGGTCCAAAATATGTTTAAAATTGTATTTGGATTTGATTGAACGTAGGAGTATTTAATTAAATTTTAAAGGTTTTAATTACATTTGCTGAATTGAAGTTTGTGTCATTCACTTTGCACAACAGCTTTTAGCAGATATGTGATAATTTACCAAAATAACAGTGTTCTGTACATGTGTTAGTTCTTTTTAAATGTTGAAACATTTCGATATAGATAAATTCATTTTTATCATGATGAATAAAAATACTTAATGATAAAGTTCGATATATCTTGTCAAGAAATTGAAAATTTGAATATCGTGTTGATTATAATAATTTCAAAACAGTTAGGCTCATGATGTATGTTTGATAAGACCTTACATGGGTTTTACCAATGTGTAACACATACCACTATCAATACACCAAGAAACCCCATATATAGTTCAATTGCAAGAACACATATCTGTAACACATGTTGATATACGAGAATGGATTTACCCATCGTCATGAGAACTTTGATTACTTATAGTTGTTTACTGGTGGTTTTGAACGTAATGTATCAGGTGAGAAGGCTTCGATTATTTGATGGTGTCTATTTCTGTTAGGGAATAATTTTCGATTTATCGTTGTTTATAGGCCAATAAACAACGAGTTAGAGTTCTGATGCGTAGGAATTAAACCCCGAGGGTGTTCGCCCAAGGGGTTTAATAGCCACGTAGCAGAACGCCAAAGAGTTGTTTATTGACCGTTAAATAACGATTATGCTAAATCTATTTCGATTCTAACATGATTTGACAAATATTTTTGCAATTGTATGGAAAACTACATTTTGCTATGCACCACTTAGAATCGGGACTACTTTTTGGGTTGTTTATTGGATAGTTTAACAACGATGATTGTGTTCTTTGTCTATAGACAAATTATAGAGAATAATTTTTAAATGATAGCGGTTATTAGACAAAAAAAATTAAGTTACAAAACAGTTATTATTATTTTTATAAATCGATCATCGGGACTAAAGCTCTGGTATGAAAATTAGTTCGTTAGTAATTTCTATAACTCGAGTCGTAAAAATGCAATAGAAGTGTTATAATTTATTACATTATTTTAAGTTTTAGAGTCCATTGAGAAAAATCCAATAGAATTGCTTCGGTGTGTGTGTTTTGATCAGATGTCATATAATTACGATTGCTTTCGGTCAAAGTACTTGTAATGGAAAATCGTTGTACATAACTGAAATATATGCGTTCTTTTTATTTAATTGTAAAATAAATAAATAAAAACAATTTAATAAACATAAATAAATACCCGACAGACTGCTTGACCTTCTTGCCGACCGTTAAACCCAGCCACATACACTTGGAACTTATGACTTTTTTATTCACCTTTAAATGCTCAAATGGCAAATAATGTAAAGCTTGATTTGGTATTATAAATGTTTCGCTTCGTTGTAAATAATAATTATTTTCCATAAGATACAATTATTTTCCACGCTGGAAAGCTCATATTTATATGGACAGGGCTATTATGAATTCATTCACATAGTGCTGTTATGTATATAAATTAACCTTTTAAAGACGCCCGTTAGGTTTTATCAACAGCTGCTGTTTGTATCACAGGGTATCGCTGATTTAATAAGTCTATAAATAGGCTTATTAACTTCGGAAGTTTTGCACGTGTATCATGTCGTCGAAGGCTAAACTAGTTACATTACGTTTTTTTTTTCAGTTGACCCCTGAAGGTTTATTTGCAATGCTGTACTGTTAAACGATTTTAAATAATACGGAAAATATATCTCTAGAATAATATTAAAATAAATAAAAAAAGTTTACATAAATTGAAAAAAAAGTCTACATAAAAATTGTAAAAAGGCGATTGTTGTGTAAAATGTATAGCATTAAAGTGTGCGTGGCACTCTTGGTTTTGGATATTATATGTGAGGTGAGATGATTATGATCATTTAAATTATTATTTATTTTAAACCATAATATTCAAATGATCACTTTAAATAATTTATTATTTGTCCAACTTAATAGTGTCAATGTCAGAAATCATGTTAGTATTTTTTAATGTTTTATAACAAATGTTTAAAATTGTGACAAACATGTATATATGGTGTCTTGGAATAGGTAAAGAACGGATTAAATGATGATGTTGTGTATGTCAACGTCGATGCAACTCTAATAATTATATATGTACAACTAATTTGCTTTTGATAGTTTAAAGGGGCAGTTTCACAGTTTTTGTCTGTGAGAAATAATTTTCTAAAACTGAATGTTTCCTGTTGTATAATACATGTACATTCATTGTTCATATGTCAAGGTTTGAAAAGCACATTCGTTGTGCAAAGTTAACCTTTTGACGAATATCTTATATTTCGAGAATAATTTTCTACGGGGTTGACATGCCCTAGTTAGTTTTTACACCAAAAAGTATAGTAAATATCAAAATAATTATGTTTCTCATGCAAAACAGTATAAAAGACAAAACGAGTCGATCGATTCTACAAACTTCTGTTTTAAAATTCCATCTTTAGACAAATATTTTTCTATCCCCAAACTGTGAAACAGTCCAGTTAAAAGGCTAACGTGGTTGATAAAAACAATACCTTACAGTTTTTATTTATACCATGAAAAGTAATTTTAATAAATGGTTATTTTAATCAAAAACAGCATTAACAACATTTATTCAGCAATAAAGCTTATACAAGCTTATAGCCTACATAATATGACTTAATATAAATATTTATAAGTAATGGCAGAAGTGGAACGTACAGATGTATAATAAAATGGTTAAAAACAATTTCTGAATTTGTGGAAAATAAATTCATCTAATAACGACGAAAACTAACGCTAATATTTCAATGGTTAAACACAATTGGAATTAAATTTAGGGAAAATAAATTCATCTAAGAACGACAAAAAACTAACACATATTATACTTAATGAAAAATTGTTCTAAGTTTCAGTATGATTAGTTTTATTAGTTTCAGTAATTATTGTAACTAAAAAAGATTGTAATACGGTTTGCAATTTTAAAGGTTTTTTGGGAAAAATAAACATATGCTGTGAAAGAAGATAACTGATATAGTTCTGTTATCAAACATCGTAGTTAATACTAAGATATGATTCAGTTATAGGTTGTAAGACTATTATATCATAATACGAATACTACCGGTAAATGCATTTATTTACTTGTGAGGAATTCTAATTTCGTGTCAGATGCATTTTCATTAACATTGCATTTATTTGAGAGCTTTAGTCAATACATTTCATGCAATGCATTTTGCTAATTTTTACTTCACATTGTTTTCTAGTATTTTTTATATATTAACAAATGCGGAAAATAGCTTAAACTAAGCATTCCACCTTGAATGCAATTGTATTCGATTGAGAACTGTAATCAATGCTTATTACTAACAGTTTACTTAATTAACTAGTTAGTATTACATATTAATATATATTTATACATTAGCATATTGCTAATCCAGGACGGCACTTTCCGCTTTTATGGTATTTGCTGTTTCATGGAAGTCTCTTCTAAACATAAATCCACTGTATGCGGAAAGTGACGTCCTGGATTAGCCTGTGCGGACTGCACAGGCTAATCCGGGTCGACACTTAACGCACATGCATTAAGCCCGGGTTTCCCACGACACGCCTCATATGTTTTTTGTAATGTATTTGAAATACGAGTTATGTCGCGAAAACAGTAATAAGAAAAGCAGCGAATGTAAACTAAATATGTCAACGAAATAAATTAGAAACATAATACAAGCATCACAGTGCACACATTCAAAATAAATAAGTGGTTCATCATGTAACATGATCATATTGTTGTATATTCTCCAAATTTGAATGTGTCAGATTTCTATTATGTAAATCATGAATAGCTGTTATTTCCATCACTATTCGATTAAATTCGACTACTACTACTACTTTAACTACTAGCTACTACTACTACTACTACTACTACTACTGCTACTGCTACTGCTACTGTTACTACTACTACTACTACTACTACTACTACTGCTACTGCTACTACGACTACTACTACTACTGCTACTACTACTACTACTACTACTACTACTACTACTACTACTACTACTACTACTACTACTACTGCTACTGCTACTACGACTACTACTACTACTACTGCTATTACTGCTACTACGACTACTACTACTACTACTACTACTACTACTACTACTACTACTACTACTACTACTACTACTACTACTACTACTACTACTACTACTACTACGACTACTACTACTACTACTGCTATTACTGCTACTACTACTACTACTACTACTACTACTACTACTGCTACTGCTACTACGACTACTACTACTACTACTACTACTACTACTACTTCTACTACTACTACTACTACTACTACTACTACTACTACTACTACTACTACTACTACTGCTACTGCTACTACGACTACTACTACTACTACTACTACTACTACTACTACTACTACTACTACTACTACTACTACTACTACTACTACTACTACTACTGCTACTGCTACTACGACTACTACTGCTACTACTACTACGACTACTACTACTACTACTGCTATTACTGCTACTACGACTACTACTACTACTACTACTACTACTACTACTACTACTACTACTACTACTACTACTACTACTACTACTACTACTACTGCTACTCCTACTGCTACTGCTACTGCTACTACGACTACTACTGCTACTGCTACTGCTACTGCTACTGCTACTGCTACTACTACTACTACTACTACTACGACTACTACTACTACGACGACTACTACTGCTACTGCTACTGCTACTACGACTACTACTGCTACTGCTACTGCTGCTACTACTACTACTACTACTACTACTACTACTACTACTACTACAGCGAGTACAACAACACCAACAAAAAAGAAAAAGAAAGAAAGAAAGAAAGAAAGAAAGAAAGAAAGAAAGAAAGAAAGAAAGAAAGAAAGAAAGAAAAAAAGAAAGAAAGAAAGAAAGTTTATGAATAGTTTATGAAACAACAAACAATGAATCACTATGTGCTGAAACGTATTGCGCTTTTGGGTCAAAATAATGATTTCAGTATTTTTAACAAAAAGCACACTTCCAAAAATAAATCACATCCTCTCCACCCTTATTACTAAAGCAGTCGAATATATTCATTACTATAAATTATGTTTCTGTTTTCGTTGTTTTTTCAGACCACAGGCGTAGAAAATGATGCTATTGAAAAGATAATTAAAGAAAAACACCTACGCAAGAGTAAGTTTATTATTTATATTTAAATGTGACTATTTATCGCGCATCTTGAAACCCGTCAACCTTCAATCAAACTGTCTTTTTTGGTTTTCGTTTATTTTTGCGCGACAATTTTATATGCACTGTATACATCGCATATGGTGGCTCCACTTGTTTCACTTAATACATTTCTTATTTGCGGACACCTGTTTGCGTTTATAAATTTACATTAATAAGGCGTGTCGTGATAAAACCGGGCTTAATACATGTGCGTAAACTGTTGTCTCGGATTAGCCTGTGCAGTCCGCACAGGCTAATCCAGGGCGGCTCTTTTCGCCTACAGTGGATTTATGTTTAGAAGAGACTTCATTGAAACAGAAAATACCATAAAAGCGGAAAGTGCCGTCCCGGATTAGCCTGTGCGGACTGCATTGGCTAATCCGGGACGACACTTTAAGCACATGCATTAAGCCCGGTTTTCCCTTGACACGCCTCATTTATATTTTGTATTTAAATAAAATAATAATCAGCATTTAGATCTAAGTCCTCACAAAGTGCAGCCTCAGGCGCGGAAGGACTATACACCCCAAACACACAACAAGCATTTGATCGCTATTATTAGGACATCACCATTGAAAATCATATAAAATAACGAAATTAATTCTTTCATTTTTTGTTCATTGTTTTTTTGTATTTTTTTGTAGATTTTTCAGGGAAATTTTTATTTAAGAAAACGAATGTATCCCTTATCGTCATGTTTATTACTTGTAACTAGAGAGTCAATTGTTCAACTATTAAAACGTATTGTACAATGTATGTAGAATTATTTTAAGCTTATTTTATGCGTTTAACGTAACATTTACGTTATTTTATCCCATAATCACGCCGTCATTGACGAAATAACACCCTGTGGGGTAAACATAGCACACACGTACTGTGGAATAAAGCAAACATGACGTCATCTTGCGGATTATCGTGACTTCATTTTATGTTTTCATACTATTTTGTATGTTTCTTTCGTTTATCATCAAAATAAAGGCATAAAATGATGCGATAATAGAGAATACTAGGTAAGTCTTGAATAAAAATAAATGTATTAAGCGAGGCTTAGAACCTGAACCACGAGCCTTGACGAGTTGTTCACGTTTTCGCGCCGAGCAAATAAACTTATCTTTATTCAACACTTACCTAGTACATGTAGATTTATTCTATTTATCCAGTAATTTTCTGTCTTTATTTAAAAAAAAAAAAAAAAAAAAAAAAAACGCACTAAATATTACGAAAAAACAACAACAGAAAATTGACGTCATGAATATCAACAACATGACGTCATTACTGCGCGTTTTTGGTTTATCCCACAGTGTTTAAATAGAGCAATGTTTATCCCACGGAGTGTTATATCGTAAATACCGACGTTATGATGGGATAAATATAATACTTTAGTGTTGAAGAAAGATAATTTAGGGATTATTTGCACGGCACGAAAACGCGATCCACTCGCCAAGGCTCGTGGTTCAGGTTTTCAAGGCCTCGCGAAATAAACTTATGTTTATTCAACGCTGACCTAGTAGTATAGGCCTATCTGCTGATCTAGTAGTATAGGCCTATCTGCTGATCTAGTAGTATAGGCCTATCTGCTGATCTAGTAGTATAGGCCTATCTGCTGATCTAGTAGTATAGGCCTATCTATGTGCACTGATCGGTGCTTCACAAGAACATAGTGCAACGAACATTTTCTCCATGTTTTAATTGATTTGTTATAGACGGTTTCAACGAGTTTGAATTGGTTAATTTACACGAAGTCCTAACTGTTGGAAACGGACAAGACGCAAAGAGGTGAGCGACACTGTATTTCTACCTATGTTGGGTGACGTCGGGGGAACGGTCCACAGTCCACATTCAGCCTTTCGCAAAATCTCGCGGTATTTTTCATTAAAGCAAATTTACGGTATGTTTTTAATGTTTGACATTATATAATTGTGATAACTGTTGAAAAATCCTTATACTGCGTCAGCAGATGTATACATAATGGTTCGTTGATGTCTTTATGTACAGGAAATTGTATAATTTCAGCACAAGAGCTCTCAATTCAAAGAGAACATTTGGTTCTTAAAATATGCGCATGCCGTTTAATTAAGATTTATTAGCATGAAGTTGTTTATTAACAGTTTAAAGTGTCTTTTTGACAACCGACATATGATCTGTTGGTGTGGACATCACTTTTTTTCTTTGATAATATCCTCCAATTACTCGTATTTACGTACAAATGCTTGGTAGAACTGAGCTCGCATTCAACAAAACATTCTTAGACTTAGAAATACAGAACATACTTACACGGAAGAAAAAAACCCTGCGCATCCCCACTTATGTCTCTAATTAATTCTAATTAAACAATGTTAATATAAGCATTGGCGAATACGTAGTACGATTTAAAATAACAGTGTTCTGAAATAGAACAAGTTCAAGAATATTCCAAATTCTTACGGGTTGGTGAATACGGGCCCTGGTCTAAGCGTACATATTACTTCGTATCTTTGTGTGACTGTCTTTTCAAAGGATATTGTTAACCATTTGTTAAAAATGCGTTCACTATGGAAGCGTCATTGGGTCTGCTCGAGAACGTGTTTTATCTCGTTATTAAGACTTTCATAATTACTGATTTGAAATTGACGATACTTAGACGTAGTATGTGATACGCTGCATACCAAAATACATTTTATACAAATTTGTTTTAGTTCAGTACGTAATTTTTCTACAAAGAACAGGGTGTCAATGTCATATGATTCACCAAAGACTGCCATCCAACTCTCAGTAACAAAAACCGATTCAAACATGATTTTAAAAGGTATCAAACTATTTATTGAACTTCGTCGTTTGTCCAACTTACTACAGATTGTCAACCGAATTTCTAACTCGACGACGACGCTCTATTGACGTCTCCAACTCTACATTTGACGTCACATTTAACGCGTTCAGCGCGACGTTCAGGTTACACGTGAGACATGTGCATGACCTCATAGCGCCATACACACCAGTACTGTTCCGAGAAGGCCTGCAAGGAGAGCACGTGAGCTCGTGGTCCGGGGTTATTCCGGATTGCTTCCTGGAGGGTTCATCAGCCAACCGCGGGGTGGTGTCGCTGGCTTATTGCAAGGGTCTGGTATGCTGTAAAATGTGTTCTTTAACTTGCATGTCCTTATTATCGACATGTAGGTTGTTCGCTAGTATATTATATTATTATCAAGTGTATTTTTTAAAAATATATATTTGTTTAAAACATTATGGCTAAATATCTTTAAAGGGGAATACTATTTCATAATAATCGGCATATTTTAAAAGCTCTTTAGTTTCTACCGTATGACTTTATGTGTTTCCAAAATGACCACGCACATATATTTAAAGTTTTATTAAATTATCTGTAAACATCGCCCATATAATTTATGAATGTGCTGCGTTTTTTTCGATTCCATGTTTTATACATTAATTAATTGTTAAATGTCGTTATATACACGCAAGTCCTATAAGTTAGTAAGCCTTGCACTAAAGCAGGTAGATTTTTTTTTTATCTGCCAATTGTGATAATTACAGACTGGTACTTTGACAGAAGGAAGGACAATCTACCGTTTTGATACCGTCAGTAACCATGGTAACGAAGAATTAGTCCTTGTCTCCAAAGGAACAATGTCACACAGTCTTTTCGAACCAGTCGATAGCCCACCACGTCATAGTAAGCAAAGCATATAAAATATATAAGCATACTATTGAAAACTAATTTGCCTATGAAAATACTTAAAAAAAAACTTCTTCTCTTTTAATTCAAAACAGGTATCTTGCGAGACATATTAATTTATATGAATATAATTTTGACTGCACATTATAGTATCTGTTGCGATGTTTAAAGGCACATGGTCCGCTTCAAATTAGCACTTTTTCGACAAAAGTATATATGTTGTTAATTGTTGATAATTTTCATACATGTACACTACATGCGGTATGTATTCTTTGTGTTATTAAAATGTAAACACTGTGTAAATTATGCGCCGGAAAATATCAATGAATATATCGCTTTCAACTTAATCGGTTGTTACTTACACAGGGGCATCCAACGCAATTGTTAATGCTTAACAACTATTGTGCAACTTTGTTTATATAATCAAAGAATCCTAAACAATCAAGAGCTGTTAATCAACGGTAAACAGTTTAGAAAAGTGTACATATATTTGATGCATTAGATAAAACGTTGTTCTGTCACTGGTGGTATAATATTTAAAACATGAAAATGTGGTATAAAGTGTACACGTTTGTGCTATAGTACTTGATATGTCACGTACGAGAATAACTTGCACTTAGTACAACATGTAATCCAAATGTAAATGTCGCTTTAAATGTATAGTGTATAAACGCCCTTTTTTCATCAAGTATCAAGTAATATTAGTACTAAATAATCCACGCTGGTATTGCTTCACATCTTGACGATTTTTATTTCACGCTCAAAAGACCTTTGTTGACGACCAAACTAGGGTCGAATATTTCTTTAAGATGTTGGTAAAATTGATATATTGTAAATTGAAATGATTCATGTCTATACTGAATTTTCAACCAAGACTTGGTTATCCAAACAATACACGTACACAAAGGTTGCTTTAAATATGTTTTAATTATATTCTTGTTCTTTTCAGTTAAAAAATGTAATCGCATGTCAAATCGTCAAAATCATAACATTAAAAATAAGGTTCATTCTGTAATTTATTAGAATCACGTTAAATTTAATTATAATTATATTTACGTGCTCCTTCTGCGATTCATTTTGATGTCGTATGATTAATTCATATACATTCAGCGATTTTATAATCTTATGAATATTATATGAACTTTGGTTGTTTATTTCACACTTTTCAGACTATAGTCTGACATTCACGTCAATGGTTTGACAGAACCTCTACTTAAATCAACTCGTGGTTATTGATTTTCACAGATATTTTGATTTAAAATGTTAATAATAAATACGGTATAATGAACCCAGCGAACCCGTCTCGGCTAATTCGGTAGACGTGTTTATCAAACAACATGGGATTATGATTGATTGGTAATTAATTGTTTGGGCGCCTTTAAAAGAAATATTATGTTTGGAGACGACAAGGTGAAAACGCAAAATATTTTCAAGCGTCCTGTATGATCTCGATTTCATTTCTGCCATGCACGCTTGTACTAATAGTATAGTGATTCCGATTTATCGTTGAAAATTTAAAGGGAAACTTTCGTAACAATGTTTACTCTAAAAATGTTATGGTACATTTTAATATCATATAGTCGTTCTATCCGTTTGACTAATGTAGATCTAATAATTGGGCCTTTTCGAAAGTTTATGATATTGGACATAGCTATCATTTTGCGCATATTAACATCCATTTGCTCACAAACTGCGTTATAAACTGATTGTAATTTTCTTTTCCACAGCTCACGAGATTCTTGAGCATGCTCGTGCAAAACGTGCCATCCCGAGCACGAGTTTCACGATGGAACTGGGCGTGTTCCTGGATGCAGTGACTTTCTCCGAACTGGAGGCGAACTACCACGCCTTCAGCGCAGAGGACAAGGTCTATATGGTTGGAATTAGACTCAACGCGGTAGGTTGATATGTGCTGATACATAGGACCCGGATAGCTCAGTTGGTATAGCGCTGGACTGACAATCCGGGATTCGTGAGTTCGGGCCCCAAGCCGGCCACATAACTTGTTTGTGGATTGGTCATGAAATAATTCTGTGGTCATTCTCCCCCTACTTCTAATTCAAGTAGGGCAGTTTTCAGATACTGGAACAAGGATGTGAACTTGGTACTGGTAAAATGCTAAGAATGGCTATGCTTGCCCAAGAAAAGTGTATGTTAAATGACCGCCGTTATATGTCTGAAATAGTGTTGAATAAGGCTAAAAATCCAAACAAACAAACAAATTAACAAACATGTGCGGCAAGGTTAATAAGAGTGACAAGGTCAAGTATATTGAGGTTTATAAGCTTTAGTGAAACAATACAAGAAGGAAGATGTTGTGTTTTGAAAGGTAATACTAATATTCTAATAGACTTGTAAATGAAACAATAAACAAAATTATTTAATTTTTCGAATGAATGCAGGTATCTTTAGATTTAAAAGTCAGGACATGTTTAAATATATTGTTGTTTCAAATGGGAGCAATATGTTTAACAATATTAAGTTGATTTTTTTTAACTGAGGCAAGATTCAACAAGATTTTGATTTTGAAGTAGGGTTTAATGTATATATAGATTTAGGATTGTGTGTGTGATCGGCAATGTACAGACAACAGATTCATGCTCTGTGCCTCACCGGATTTCAGTTTGTGAACTCTATTAGCACAATGACGCACATGAACTGTTTTCTTTTTTTTAATACTTGGTTTTGTTCGTGCACTTGTTTCATATGTTTATTCAGATCAATACTTCAAGTTTTCAGTGGGGTACTCTTTCATCGATTGAACTCGATATTCCAGTACGGACAAGAATACATTCATCGTAAAGAATGTGTAATATGTGCACGCATAATGGTCAGTGTCAGGTTAATGTGCATGCATAATGGTCAGTGTCAGGTTAATGTGCATGCATAATGGTCAGTGTCAGGTTAATGTGCACGCACAATGGTCAGTGTCAGGTTAATGTGCATGCATAATGGCACGTGTCATGCTAATGAACACGCATAATGGTCAGTGTCAGGTTAATGTGCACGCATAATGGTCAGTGTCAGGTTAATGTGCATGCATAATGGTCAGTGTCAGGTTAATGTGCACGCATAATGGTCAGTGTCAGGTTAATGTGCATGCATAATGGTCAGTGTCAGGTTAATGTGCGCGCATAATGGTCAGTGTCAGGTTAATGTGCACGCATAATGGCCAGTGTCATGTCAATGTGCACGCATAATGGTCAGTGTCAGGTTAATGTGCACGCATAATGGTCAGTGTCAGGTTAATGTGCACGCATAATGGTCAGTGTCAGGTTAATGTGCACGCACAATGGTCAGTGTCAGGTTAATGTGCATGCATAATGGTCAGTGTCAGGTTAATGTGCACGCATAATGGTCAGTGTCAGTTTAATGTGCATGCATAATGGTCAGTGTCAGGTTAATGTGCACGCATAATGGTCAATGTCAGGTTAATGTGCATGCATAATGGGTCAGTGTCAGGTTAATGTGCACGCATAATGATCAGTGTCAGGTTAATGTGCACGCATAATGGTCAGTGTCAGGTTAATGTGCATGCATAATGGTCAATGTCAGGTTAATGTGCATGCATAATGGTCAGTGTCAGTTTAATGTGCATGCATAATGGTCAACGTTAGGTTAATTTGCATGCATAATGGTCAGTGTCAGGTTAATGTGCATGCATAATGGTCAGTGTGAGGTTATTGTGCACGCACAATGGTCAGTGTCAGGTTTATGTGCTTGCATAATGGCCCGTGTCAGGCTAATGTGCACGCATAATGGTCAGTGTCAGGTTAATGTGCACGCACAATGGTCAGTGTCAGGTTAATGTGCATGCATAATGGTCAGTGTCAGGTTAATGTGCACGCATGATGGTCAGTGTCAGGTTAATGTGCACGCATAATGGTCAGTGTCAGGTTAATGTGCATGCATAATGGTCAGTGTCAGGTTAATGTGCACGCACAATGGTCAGTGTCAGGTTAATGTGCACGCATAATAGCCAGTGTCAGGTTAATGTGCACGCCTAATGGCCAGTGTCAGGTTAATGTGCACGCATAATGGTCAGTGTCAGGTTAATGTGCATGCATAATGGTCAGTGTCAGGTTAATGTGCACGCATAACGGTCATTGTCAGGTTAATGTGCACGCATAATGGTCAGTGTCAGGTTAATGTGCATGCATAATGGTCAGTGTCAGGTTAGTGTGCACGCATAATGGTCAGTGTCAGGTTAATGTGCACGCATAATGGTCAGTGTCAGGTTAATGTGCACGCATAATGGTCTGTGTCAGGCTAATGTGCACGCATAATGGTCAGTGTCAGGTTAATGTGCATGCATAATGGTCAGTGTCAGGTTAGTGTGCACGCATAATGGTCAGTGTCAGGTTAATGTGCACGCATAATGGTCAGTGTCAGGTTAATGTGCACGCATAATGGTCTGTGTCAGGCTAATGTGCACGCATAATGGTCAGTGTCAGGTTAATGTGCCCACGCTGTACCGTTCTCTATCCCTGCATCAATCGTGCATTCTGTATAACCTTGGCAACTCGCGTCTGTCCTTATTTGCATGCCACCCTTCTGATCTGTGTCTGATTCACAACTGTTTTGACCTGTTTTATTCAGGCGCAAGCACTGTTCAACTTCATGCATCAGGATCTGGGCTACAGTGCTAAAGTCCAGGTCAAGAGCATTGAATTGTGGGAGACAAATCCAGTAAGTAATGAGACCCACGGTAAAACTGGAGTACATACATGCGCAGTAAAAGTTATGAATTTCGGCATCGTTTCTATATTTGAGGCGTGTCGTGGGAAAACCGGGCTTAACTCCATGAACAGATTTTTACAATAAGCCTTTGCCAAATCCTATTTCAGATATTGGTTCAGTTAAAACGATATCATGTTGTAAAATCGGATTGTTCAGTTAGTCTGCTTCAGATCATTTGACATCTTTAATGTTCTTACCTATGTTTTGAGCCGTTTCAGGTGGCCTGTCAGCAAGTAATTTATATGCCTAGTTACGACCTGAAATGAAATTATTTCTACAGCCATTCTCCACCTACCTCTGATTCAAGTAGGGCAGTTGTCAGTTACTGGCATAAGTATGTGCACTCAGTACTGGTAAACCAGCTTACCCAGGAAAAGTGTGAGAAGGTTAACTGAAATACTGTTGAATACGGCGAAAAATCAAAGCAAAACAAAAACAAAAGTGCACATAGATAACAAGTGATATTGCTTATCATTAGCAAGTAACACGTCAGACCTAGTTTTATTACCCTTAAGATAATAGTCGCAATCGGACGACCGCAAGGTGAAATATAACTAGGAAAATCGGTTATAGTTTATAACAACAGTAGTAAACAATATTAGCTTCTACCTTAGTAAGCTTCTTACCTCATATTCTCTAAATGATGAACAAAATCCCTGTCTTTTAAGGCTAGATGGGGAGGAGTTAAATGTTTAAATGTTAGTGGCCAACAACTGGAAAATTCTATGTTGTCCTCCCTCAGGCGTGGTATGTCCTCAATCCTGACAGCATTGCGGAGACGCGCTCCTCCTTCTGTAGTGGAACCAGCAACCGCAACGATCTACTTGCTGTGGACTACAACATTATCTTTGCAGGGTTTGTGTCTTGCGCGTGGTTTAAAAAAAATTAACTACATCGCCTCGTAAAATTGCATGCGTTATTGCGAATCTTTACGAGGAAAGAAATAGTTAATTAGCATTACTTATTTGCAACAATTACGCATATGTGTTTATGTTGATCAAAGTTATATTGTAATAGTTAAACATATAGATTCTAAAATATAGCGCCTTACGTCTTTCATGGTATTGGTAAAACATTTTTAAACACGTTTTTTCAAAGGAACCACGAATAATAGCATGGAACCACGAATAATAGCATGGAACCATTCAACTCTTCACTCCACGAAGCTTTATTTGAATGGAGTTGAGTACTTATTCTGATTTTATACTTCATTATACTGCATGAACGCTAAACAGCTTTAGCCAATGTTTTTCAGAGGCAATGGTATGATAGGGTTCGGCTCAATTCCTGGTCAGTGCTCGAACGGAGCCTGCGCCGTTGACTTTGACGCTGACTTCTACTCTGGCTACATCACTGCGCATGAGTTAGGACATTCGTGAGTGCATGATAATGTGGTTTGCGTGTGTTGATACATTTAAGGTTCGCAAGTAAGGTATGCACGTATATAATATTGGTTGTAATATGTTATTTGGCTATCAGACTTTTCAAGAACAAGAAGTCTATGAAATATTAGTTTAACTTTGATTTAGACCCCACTGGTTCAGTTTATTATCAGAGGACTAGTTGAGTATCTGATACTTTTGCTTTTATACAATATTTTTATTTGTGTTGTTATTTGTTGATTTTTACACACAGCTTGCTATATTTTGCAACGGCTTCAAATAATTATTGTGTCATACATTGATTTAAATGTGTTCCAATTTACAATTATATCTATTTATATAACCGCAAATGCTCTACGTTTTGTTATAGCTCGGACACAATAACCTGACACTCATGAACTCTATGATCGAGCATATATTACGCACTTCAATTATTTGTTTATACTCGGTTGTGTTCGTGCAAGTGTGTTACGTGTTTACAGACACCAGAACTGTATTTTCAGTAAAAAACGCTTACATAGATTGAACGCGATTCAATACGGAAACTCATACATCCATCGTTACGGATTTGTATTAATATAAAACTCCAGATGGTCCAATCGTAAAAACGAAAGTAAATTGTCAAAAATACATGATTTTCCCACATAATCGTAAAGAACCCATTAAAAATTAGACACCTATGTTTTTATTTACCTGAAAAACCCTGATTCTATATAGTTGTCGTCATTTTTGTCGTCCTAAACTCTAAAGCGACTGCAGACGCTATAACCCATCGAGTAATTTAAAAATAGCGCCTTTTACATTTAGGATAATCACGTGGCAGTATAGTTTTGTCGAGTCGCGCATGCGCACACTTTAATCAGGTGCTTGTATTTGGGAAAGCCGCGGTATTTTAAAATTGGAATACCGGTTCAAGGAAAGTGCGAGCTTCTTCAACTTCTATTTTTCAATGAAATAAAAGGTTTAGGACAGTATTTGATCGTGTTCTGTACAAATAGTAATGGTTTTACGCATGTTTTTACTGTTTACAACAAAGAAACGCACAAGTTTAGGCTCATCTGGAGTTTAGTGTCTTTATTGCATAAAGGTCAGTGTCAGAGTGTCAGGTTAGCGTCCAAGCTATAACTTACTCAAAACTGCATCTCGTCCTATCCTCAAGGCTGGGTATGAACCACGACGCCGACAGAGGCTGTTTCCGACCGGACTCTGGCATCATGGAAGCCAATGGAGCCTACGTTGACAAGTGGGCATCGTGCAACAAAGCTGACCTGGAAACGTTCTTGGCGTAAGTACATGTTTGTAAATAAAGAGCGTTACTATACATATTAATGAATATTTGAAATGACTGACGTTGAAAGAAGCATTTCTTAAAATGTGTACATACGATTGTTGCTGATAAGTTGGCATCGTGCAACAAAGAAGACGTGGAAACATCACTGGGTTAAGTTACATATTCGTAAAATAATTGCGTGTATACACATATTAATGATTATTTGATAAGACTGATGCAAAATGAAGCATTACTTAAAACGTGTAAATACCGTTTTTCTTATAAATCAATTTCAAAGTAAGCATTAAAGTGACGAAATTGATAGAAATCAGAAAGCAATTCATAACAAATGACGAAGAAAAAATCTATATATTGAATATATATAACACTTTTGTCAACTTTTGCATAACTACAGTATTATTGTAACAGCTCTCGGGTCCGCGTATATAGATGTATTGGATTTTTTTACTTAAACTAGCTGTAGTACGCGTTTTTCACTACGGGTGTTTGTTCACTAAAAATTTCATTTAAATCGGAATGCATGGTAAATATATTTATTGTTTTTATGTATGCCACTGAGTTTGTAAGATTGTTCATATACATATAACTGTTGTTAGTATTTATAGAAATAATTGATGCATTTTTATTACTCCTGTTGAATTGAATTTTTATTATAAGTTTTAAATAAATTGTGTACCGGTACTATATGCGATTTGTTTAGTATCAAATATTTCCCTACCTTTCCTGTTTTGTTTTCTTAAACAACAGAACGACATCAACTAGATTGATATTTAAATGAGCTTGATATATTTAAGAAATTATTGACGGGTAACTGTTGGTTATTGCGGTAATAACCAACGGTTTGGAGTTCAGATGCGTAGGAATTAAACCACGAGAGCGGTAGCCCGAGTGGTTTGATAACAAGCATCAGAACGACAAACCGTTGATTATTAACACAATAACAAACTGTTAACCGTCAATTATTTCGATTCTAACACGATCTTATATACAATTCGTATTTTTAAAGGTTATGAATGAGAACTATATGTATCTATACTCCGCACATTTTCCGAGAAGTGCATTCACACGTGCGTTTCTGTGACGTCAATAAATCATAACAATTCAAAATGACGTCAGCTTTATTGATAAACATTGAGAAAATGACGTCATTCTTATCGATATAATACATTGAAAATATCATGCCAAAAATCGCAAATTAAAAACATATTAACAAAACGTAAACGTTTTTGTGAACTTAAGTATAAACCCAGAGTTATTTTCCTTCTTTATATTTGGACCACTAGCCGCGTGCCGTGGTAGAATTATCATTTGACAATGCAATTTCTGCTTCGATAAGTTCGGTTTTCTTCATGTATTTAATAAAATTATCAAACTTAGGTAGGTAAACACAGTTACTTTTTGCACTTTATTCTTTAAATATTTCATTTGTATAATAGTCAATTTTTTTTTTTCATGCGCCGTGCTTTCTGTGTATCTAAGAAGAACAACGTGTTTCGAAAATGTTATTGTATCGATTACGTTTTTCAGTATTCCATAAGCCTGCACTACAAACTTTGGCTGTTATAGTTTCCCCCAAAAAAGTATTCTAAATCTTTATTATTCACAAAAATCACATAGCTTGCTAGACTTCAATTTATATTTCAATAATAAATCATTTATTGGGAGTTTTCGTATAAGTAGTTTATACTTAAAAGTGAAAATTTCTTATCGTGGTGTATATACTGCACCTATACTGGGTATTGTATTTACATTTCCATGGTAGTACGTGTATGGTATCTTCTAGAAATAACGCCCACTTATTTTCCTTTTCGTAGCGTACATGATCAATTTTTGTTTTATTTGGAATCTTGCAGGGGTTGTATTTGTTTTACGTTGTTACTTATGTTTGGTTAATGTGTGCGTGTCCATGAGAATGCGTCTCACTTGATCGTTGCATGTTTTTTTTTCAGTACATCTACTGCCGCATGTTTGTTTGAAGAGAATGTGCCAAAAGAACAGGTTGACGTTCTTCTGCAAAACCTGCAGTTTGTAGGACTGTTGCCAGGTTACATATTTATCATACGTAATACTTTTTTTTCTATTTTAGCCTGCAGGTTTTCGTCCATATATATTGTACACTTTCCCGCGTTAAAATAGTATTTCTCATCTGGAAACGAAGCTTATGAAATAGCTTGTACTTATAAAATCAAGTGAACAAGTGAAAGCAAACAAAAGTTACGTTGCTAGCTATTATTATAATTATTTTAATCATAGTGCATTTAAAATCGTTGGAAATAACAAGCGCCTTGCAACATTTGAAATAGTTACACTTTTTAAGTTTGATTTAAACACTTTTAAACATTTCAGTAATAAAGATTGTTTATTTAAGTGAAAACTTTTTTAAAATGAAGAATGCACTTTGATAAAAGCTTTATTTAAATATTAAAAAACACTCGCGTATGTTTCAGTATTTTTGTATCATTTAACATATGAAATGTTTTGTTTATTAATAAGAACTCGCAATTCTGTTGATAGTCGAATATTAATTATATATGAGGCGTGTCCGGGATGACAATTTACGCACATGCATTAAGCCCGGTTTTCCCACGACGCGCCTCATATATGGTTTTATAAGGACCAATTAACCACATATGGATTCATAAATCTCCATAGGAAATTCAATGAAATGAGCATAAAGCGAATGTAAATGACCATTACATCCCATCACGTGTACTGATCCTTCATTTCAATGGTCACAGGGATGCAGATTACACAAGATGGCCATTACATCCCATCACATGTACTGATCCTTCATTTCAATGGTCACAGGGATGCAGATTACACAAAGATGGCCATTACATCCCATCACGTGTACTGATCCTTCATTTCAATGGTCACAGGGATGCAGATTACACAAGATGGCCATTACATCCTATCACATGTACTGATCCTTCATTTCAATGGTCACAGGGATGCAGAATACCCAAGATTGCCATAATATCCTATCACGTGTACTGATCCTTCATTTCAATGGTCACATGGATGCAGAGTACCCAAGGTGGCCATTGCATCCCATCACATGAACTGATCCTACATTTCAATGGTCACAGAAATGCAGATTACCCAAGATGGCCATTACATCTCATCACATGTACTGATCCTTCATTTCAATGGTCACAGGGATGCAGATTACCCAAGATGGCCATTGCATCAAATCACATGTACTGATCCTTTATTTATATGGTCACAGGGATGCAGATTTCCCAAGGTGGCCATTGCATCTAATCACTTGTACTGATCCTTCATTTTAATGGTCACAGGAATGCAGATTACCCAAGATGGCCATTACATCCCATCACATGTACTGATCCTTCATTTCCAAGGTCACAGGGATGCAGATTACCCAAGATGGCCATTACATCCCATCACATGTACTCATCCTTCATTTCTATGGTTATAGGGATGCAGATTACCCAAAATGGCCATTACATCCCATCACATGTACTTATCCTTCATTTCTATGGTCACAGGGATGCAGATTACCCAAGATGCCATTACATCCAATCACGTGAACTGATCCTTCATTTCTATGGTCACAGGGCTGCAGATTACGCAAGCTGGCCATTGAATACCATCACATGTACTGATCCTTCATTTCTATGGTCACAGGGATGCAGATTACACAAGATGGCCATTACATCCCATCACATGTTCTGATCCTTCATTTCAATGGTCACAGGGATGCAGATTACCCAAGATGGCCATTACATCCCATCACATGTACTCATCCTTCATTTGTATGGTAACAGGGATGCAGATTTCCCAAGATGGCCATTACATCCCATCACATGTACTAATCCTTCATTTCAATAGTCACAGGGTTGCCGATTACCCAAGATGGCCATTACATCCCATCCCATCTATTCATCCTTCATTTCTATGATCACAGGGATGCAGATTACCCAAGATGGCCATTACACCCCATCACGTGCACTCATCCTTCATTTCAATGGTCACAGGGATGCAGATTACCCAAGATGGCCATTACATCCCATCACATGTACTGATCCTTCATTTCAATGGTCACAGGAATGCAAATTACCCAAGATGGCCATTACATCCTATCACGTGTACTGATCCTTCATTTCAATGGTCACAGGGATACAGATTACCCAAGATGGCCATTACATCCCATCACAAGTACTTATCCTTCATTTCTATGTTCACAGGGATGCAGATTACCCAAGATGGCCATTACATCCCATCACATGTACTGATCCTTCATTTTAATTGTCACAGGAATGCAGATTACCCAAGATGGCCATTACATTCTATCACGTGTACTGATCCTTCATTTCAATGGTCACAGGGATACAGATTACCCAAGATGGCCATTACATCCCATCACAAGTACTTATCCTTCATTTCTATGGTCACAGGGATGCAGATTACCCAAGATGGCCAGTACATCCCATCACATGTACTGATCCGTCATTTCAATGGTCACAGGGATGCAGATTACCCAAGATGGCCATTATTTCATATCAAGTGTACTGATCCTTCATTTCTGTGGTCGCAGGGATGCAGATTACCCAAGATGGCCATTGCATCCTATCAAGTGTACTGATCCTTCATTTCTATGGTCACAGGGATGCAGATTACCCAAGATGGCCATTACATCCCATCACATGTACTTATCCTTCATTTCTATGTTCACATGGATAAAGATTACCCAAGATGGCCATTGCATCCCATCACACGTACTGATCCTTCATTTCAATCGTCAAAGGGATGCAGATTACCCAAGATGAACATTGCATCCCATCACATGTACTCATCCTTCATTTCTATTGTCACAGGGATGCAGATTACCCAAGATGGCCATTGCATCTCATCACATGTACTGATCCTTCATTTATATGGTCACTGGGATGCAGATTACCCACGATGGCCATTGCATCCCATCACATATACTGATCCTTCATTTCACTGGTAACAGGGATGCAGATTACCCAAGATGGCCATTACATCCCATCACATGTACTCATCCTTCATTTCTATGGTCACAGGGATGCAGATTACCCAAGACGAATACTGTGAGAAGACATACGGGCCCAACTGGATATACCGGGAATGGCACGCGTCAAACTGGGTAAATAGTTGGTGTTGTTGTTATTGTCGTCTTGGTAATTGGGTGGATTTCACCGAGACTCAAAAATGGACATATTCATTGGTATTTGTTGTTATAGTTTTAACAATTTACTATTCTTCTGGGAGAGTACTGTAAAACAATATATTATTTATTGTTTAATATTTCATTTTAATTAATTGGCAACATATTAAATATACTACACATGTACATTAACGATTTTTTTTTCTGCCAGTTGTGTAGTACGGAGAGCGTTTAAAACAGATTTGAATGCGTGTTCAAAGCATGTCATTCCATTTTAATACCACTTTTTAATGTACAGAAGAAATTATAAAAGAAATAATACACTTCTACATAACTGAGGCGTATCGTGAGAATCCAGGGCTTAATGCGTGTGCGCACAGTGTCGTCCCGGACGCCACTTTCCGCTTTTATGGTATTTTCAATTTCAAGGAAGACTCTTCTTGACATAATCCACACCTCATATGTTTTACAAAATATCATAAGCGATGAGCGCATAGTATGATCAGCAACAGACTGCCAAGCACTATCTTTCTACAGGGTGTTTGCTTATGGCACAGCTGTCTGAATATGAACCCGGGTCTGGCCTTTGGCGAACTGAGTGAAGACTCGAGCGACATCCCCGGACGGATCTGTAGTGACGGTCACGTGTGCGCAGGCGGTTGTGTCACGTGGGAGAGCGTTCGACTGAACACGTCAGGGTTGACGGTGGTGTACGGGGGCTGGAGCGAGTGGGGCGCGGCCTCCGCCTGCTCTAGAACGTGCGGTACCGGAACAGTCATTCGGCGGCGTACTTGTACCAATCCTAAGTATATCAAACGCACAATTACTAGTTTAATGGTGTGCTGTTATAACTGTGATTTGATCACTATATGGATTGTTTTCTGAAAGTGTATATGTTTACTGTGATGTATCTGCTGTCATACAGTATTTTGGGTAGGCAGTTCATCGTTGGCCTTTATTATTATTGTACTAAGGCTTTTGCTACTGCGGGTACAGCTGAAGGTCTCGATACTTTCTGACCCGAAAATATCAAATGAACTAAATATTTGAGCATCTCCAGTACTTATCACATTTGTTTTATCACGTCAGTGGCAGTGTCAGTATCAGTTTTTCCTTTATTGCGAACAGACAATTAAAACTGCATGTATATTTAAATGTATTTTCAAGATTTAACAACATATTTATATTTTACAGGCAGCAATTGGCCCCCGCATGCCCGGGATTATCCTTCAAGGCAACACTGTGTAACACCGACGTATGTATTCAAGTATGGGGCATCATTTAGGTTCTAAATTTATAGTACGAATACATGTGGGTATGTTGTTGCACTGTTCTTTTCGCACAGAAGCTGCATTATATGTGGACCCGTGTGATGTTGGTCTATTATAAATTGACATTACACGTACCGTTTGCATAGACATTCCGAAGGTTAATAGGTCGTTCCTTATTTTTAAGTAGGTCAATACTAAGCTATAAATAGCATGTTTATGTTTCCCCGACTATAAATGAAATTTGTTTTGTCTTGTTTGCTCAAATTTGCATTATGGTCGTCCCGTCATCTCTACCTCATTACATAACTGTGGAAGGAGTAGATATATGTTTATGTATTATTTTAAAGATTTAAAATGAATAGAATAGTTAGAAATCCATTAAGTTGAAATGGTTTGCATTGTCAAAACAATAGAACAGACGAACACCAGTATGTTATTTTACTATATGACAATTAAGAGGATATACAGTGTTGGTTTCTAACTTTCAAGCCTTGTCCCACTGACAACTCGACCAACAGCGAACTGATACGCCAAAGGGCGGGGGAGGTCTGTTCGAACCTGATTGCAGGCGGACGTCTTGGCGCGGACAAATACACAGGCGCAGGCGTCGCTTTTGCGTCATCCGGTATGAACATCTACGTGTCCATAGAAATGCATCTGAATAAATGTCAGAATAGTATTTCATGTGGACATAATTAAGAGAAAAAAGCACTTGGTATCCTACCAGACATTTCAAGATGTTGGCCTGTGTTGATATAAGTGTCTTCCCTTTGACGCTATTTTGACATATGCCACCGTTTGCACATAATGGTTAATTATCATCAAACTATCAAAAATAAGTTATTTTACAGCATAAACATTACACATGTAGTATCATATGCGTGCAGCCCTCGGTATTATTCAATGAAGCAACTCGAAGCAACTATTATTTGCCAATGATAGCAAGTTAAAAACTCACGAACGACAAAAACTTCATGTCTTAATGTTATACAAAAATATGTTGTGACAACATTGGAGGTTACTTTAAGGAAACGCTCAATGTGAGGCCCTATGCACGCTGGTTCCCGCTCTGGTAGGGTCAATCACGTGGGGAACAGTGCGTTACGCCATACTTCCGGACGGCACGCCGTGCTCGGGGGCCGGATCCTACGAAGACAGCCGAGGATATCCGCGTGGGACGGGGGTCACCTCTACCTGCGTACAGGGATATTGCTTAGTCAGTACCGCTTTGTTGTTATTTTATGAAAAGATTGTGAAATAAACTGTTCATAAGTATAAAGCTCAAGGCGGACAATTTTTGGCCCAACTTTCAATACACGGTAATATAAAAATCATTTAAAAAGATCACGGATCCAGTCCTATCTCTCAATGATAAAATTATCAAAACATGTCAAGGATCCAGCTCTCCACTACAATGTTATACTTTGTTGGTTTGGCATATATCAAATAGTTCAGGAAAGTGCTATGGAAATATGTTCAGAACTTTTATTTGTAAAGTTGTTAACAAACAAACCATTGCTGGCAAAAACACTGAGGTAAATAGTACTAAAAATATTTGCAAACGTGTCCAAGGCCATATTTCAAAAACATCGTAAGTGTAGCTTAAAGTATTTTCACTTAAGTTCCTATTTTGTGAGGTAATATTTTTGGAACTAAATTAAAATTAGTGAATCCAATTACAGTTATGTTAATAGTAGTTAATGCTATGTTGATAATTAGTGAACACTAATTATTGAATTTCATACAGATATGGGTTAAAATGCTTCAGAAAAAGACAAATTTAATGCTAAGAATAAGAGTTTACCAAGATATTTCATGAATACGACCCTAGTAATATAATAAAGCAGTTTAGTTTCAATGTTATGGCTAGAAAAATATTTAATAGATTACTTTAAAATACTAAATAGTACTAAATATTCACATTATTTTATGTATTCATCGATGCCACCTAAGACAGGCAAGTAAGCCACATGGGAGTTTATACGGATTAAACATACTAATTGTACATATAAGCTTATCCAGGGTTACAATACAGACACGTTCTGTTTAAGATTTGAAATAAAGAACACTTACAACATTTCCAGAGTGTCGGTTGCGATGGCAACGTTCCGGGGGCAGCACTCGACAAATGCGGCGTGTGCCAGGGTAAGAACTCCACGTGCACGATCGTGGATGACAAGTTCTCCACGCCGGTGGGGACCAACGAACGCGTGGAGCTGACACATCTTCCCAATGGAACCAAACTAATACTGGTCTACTTTCCCTACTCGAGCATGCAGTCATACTACGTCGGTAATAATACGAAACGCACACTTTCCACATGGGAAAGATACATCGAAGGTTGAGCGTGAAACAGTTTTATCTGCATTACAATCCTATATTAGATACAATAGTTTCACGCTCAACCCTCGAAATGTTGTCTTTGAATTTTGTTTGATGTTGTTTTAATTTGTTTGGTTTGAATTTTTTTTTCTAAATTCTGTGCACATAATTTACGTTGACTTTACTTCCGTGATAATCGTCTCATGAAGATTTAACTGACATAAAACAAAGCAGTTAGCTGAACATTCACTACAACGTTTAACAATATACTACGCATTCATCGCATTTGTGAAAACGTTTGTAGACATTAATTCGACTTCCCCAATATGCATAAAATTAAAATGGACAAAAATTCGATATCAATTATAAAAGCAATAAGTGTGTGTATTCGGTAAATGTATAATGTACGTATGTAATTCTGGTTTCATATACCAAGGTCCGTCAGACTTTGAATATTTATGAAAGGTTGTCATTACAGTCACTTTTACCAGCGGACAAGAAAATCCTATCTATAAATGTAGATAGGATTTTTAAATTGTATCCGTTTTTTAGACAAGCGACACGTTTATGTTTTAATATTTGATAATATGTTTTTCTGATGCGACCGTTTTCGTGCAGTCAATCTCAACTTTACGGCTTGTTTTATATTGTAGAAGGATATCAACGTTTGATTTGTCCCTGCTAAAATACATATAAATATGTACTTTTTCGGCAAGCAACTCAAAAACTTTCAAACTAAGTACACATATCAAGAAAAGGTTTGATTCAAAGTTTATGTCCATTGAAAACATTACTTTGCATTGTAGACCTATGGGACGCCAATGGAGCTGCCAAGAATTCTGCAAACTACATATTCCAAGCAAAACATTTATGCAAATGTGATGTCCATAGAAAACTTTGCTTTGCTTTCTAGAACTATGGGACGCCAACGGTGCTGCGAAGATTTCAGCCTTGATAAAGGGCCAGTATGACCTCCGCAAGACCCCTGTGACTGTAGGTGGCGCCTTGTGGTATTACTACTGGTGGGGTCAATACCTGTACACGTTTGACACGATAACGGAGGACCTCTATCTCAAGGTATGGCCAAGCTTCCCTCTCACGTCTGACTTCGCCCACCCACAGTCACAACTGTTACTCATAGCATTGTGGGTGTGAGTTTCCAAAAATGTGCATTCACTTTATTGAACACTTTTATTGAATATGCAAGTTCAATATGTAATTATTATATACGTGAAATGTTCAGATATGGCCTGCCCTCATTACAACAACCCAATCCGTAGCCGCTAAAATCGAGTGTTGAGCGTGAAACAATTGTATCTGATTAACATTCCTATATCAGATACAATAGTTTCACGCTCAACCCTCGAAATGTTTTTAAATAGAATTTTGCGGGTTGAATACTTTTCAGATTGTGAACAACGGGGCGTCTACCAACCTGGGAATTACGTTTGGGTATTCCATGCCTCTCGGTAAGACAAAACGGTCAAAAAATGTTTTGTATTCTTTATAAAGTAAATTAATATAAATGGAAATTCCGGATGTATTGCATTGGGACACTGAGATATGCATTTTGCGCAAATTTTTAACATGTTTATAACTCATTAATGACTAGCGCTGAACATTGTGTGCAAATGTGTTATTCACGGTTGCTTTTGTTCACAATAAAAGTGGCGACTTAGAATCCTGCTCTAAATCATCACACTACCTAAGTCTAAATAGACTGTGGTACAAGAAAAAAACAACAACACCTGAACTATTATGGTCCATATCCAGGTTAATATGATATGGTTCAAGGTAAATACATTTGCAAAAGATTAAACAATAATCGACGAAATCACAACCAAATAAAATGTAACTTCTCATTTTGCATTTTGTATGTAAATCTAAAATATTCACTACAAATTTATTAACATTTGTTCAATTTGTTTAAATACCTGCATCCTCTCTCGGAAATTAGTACTAAAGATTTTCTGCTTTCAAAAAGAGATGGGTCTTTATTCAGTTTGATATCTGACACATGCATGTAATGCATTAGGTAAAACATGACCCAGAAACAACACTATATAACAATATATAATCGATATGCTATTTACCAAATGCTTTGCAAGCGTGTTTGAAACCTTTAGACCTAACAGCGACAACAACTGTAACAACAACTTCAACAGCGACATCAACATCTACTACAACTTCATTGCCAACAACGACAACAACATCTCCTACAACTTCATCGCAAACATCGACAACAACATCTACTACAACTTCATCGCCAACAACGACAACGACGTCGGCCGCCACAAGTATTTTGTTTTAAGTTGCTTCAGATGATTTGCATAAATTTCTGTAGTGTTTTGTTTTATTTTATGATTATTTTGTTTTTAACATATCACGTAAAACAGTGAGTAATCGATGCTCGATTTAAAGAAGTTTTACTGTATTAGCATTATTTTGCTATTTAAATCATTTTGCGATTTGGGTAGTATGCACTTTAGTTTTATTTATTGTGCTTTCTAACAAAAGCGTTATAGTTTTATGTACTTCTGTTTTGTTGTATTAGTTTGCACAACTGTAGAACTATGTCTCACAGCCAGTGGTACGTCAAGCAGCATGGCAACCGTATCTTCCTCGCCGACGTCGCCTGTCGTTCAACGTCGAGGTTGTAGAAGACGACGTCGAAACTGATCAAAACACGGATGGAATGACGTTTGAATTTGAAGCATGATTACTGTTTTGTTATTTAAAACATACATCTATGTAAACAAGTGGAAGAATAACAGCGACTGACAATAGACAGCTTGTGATTGGATGACAAATACGCCAATAATTATAATTTGAAATGGCGCTTTTGATCAAACATGATGTAATTGTCACAGGAAATACGTCGATAATTGGACTACTCTGTTAACAGTATATCACAGAAAAACAGCGATGGTTTTAACTGTTATTCGATTTAAGTTTCACGATTAATTCCTCTTTCCCAACAGACAACATCTGTTAAACTTAAACCTCTTTAGTACAAGACATTGTCCGGATACAAAATTAATGTATATTCGTTTCATCTCAAACTAAAACTGTAAACTCAGGTTTTGTTTCTTTGATATCAACAACACCGTTTAGTATCCGCCTGTTTTATGTGCTCGATAATACACGTAACTGCACGAATAGATATAATTAGTTGGTCACTCTCGTAGTTAAAGGGACTGAACTCCAGGTCCATAGTTAAAGGGACTGGACTCCAGGTCCAATCGTAAAAAAAATAAAAAATACCTCATTTTCTTACATAATCTTATAGAAACCATTAACAAATTAGACACGTATGCTTTTATTTACCTGAAATAATGATTTTATATAGTTTTCATCCTTTTTATCGTTCTTACATCTATAGCGTCTGCTATAACCCATCTAGCAATTAAAAAATAGCGATGTTGAATTATCACGTGACAATAAAGTTTGGTCGAGTTGCGATTGCTCATACTTGAATCAGGTGCTCGTATTGGGGAAAGCCGCCGTAGTTTTAAATCGGGAATACCGGGTTCAAGGAAAGTGCGTGTTTATTCAACTTCTATTTTTCAATAAAATATAAGGTTTATGATAAGTATTTGATCGTGTTCTAAACAAATAGTGATGGCTTTACGCATGTTTTTCGGCGTAGCTGTCTAAGATCACTTTTGACCCAGATTTTCTTGCGATAATTATGCAGCGGGAAAATTGAATACCAATAGAATTGGGCACATTTTCTAAATCTAGTGAATGCAAACTTCAAACAATGGTTTAACGTATACCAATAACTGTTGCATACTTTGGGGGATTACAAATTTACATAATTGTTTACATAAGCGGTTAAAATGAAGTTATAAACATATCTTCAACATATACTTTAGAACTGAGGCTAATTATGAACGTATTTTCTCATTGTATGCCATAAACAGAATGCTATATTCATTCCCGTAACGAAATAACTATTTTGTTTAGCCTACATTTATATAAAGCGGTATACGCGCTATAAATAGCAATTGTGCAATTTTCCCATTCATAAATCTCATTCACAGTGTTGCCGTTCCATGTAGCCCATTGATTCTAGCGAGTTCGTCACATTCCAGAATCAGTAGTGTCATTCTAAAAATAGCGCGCGTAGCTAGCAACCGTTGTATAGCTGTGTTAATATACTCAAACATGCATCAATAATAGCGTTCAGAGAATCATAAACCTAAAATTTTAATAAATGGGGAATTTATATTTATAAACTTACTTAAATTAAAATTGTGGTTACGATTTATAAACGATTATTTATTATTGCATCTTTCTATCAACTTCTCCAGTAGATGTTATTTAATCTATAAAAAGATGCTACGTTTTCTGTAGACAAAATGTTATGAAAGAAGATTCGGAATACGTCGAATTGTTATTCGCGTAGCATGAATACACAATTTGCAATACTAATTATACACAGGAACCCCTGATATAGCATATTTCTACTGATATAATTTAAAATCGTCAAAGTCTAATGAATTTTTATGGTTGCGCTATCAAATATAAAGTCTGAACATTTCAAAAATCGCTGAATGTTCCCGGGCTATTGCTTTTTATTGGGATACACAGTATAAATGCTTATTTGACTTCAAATCGCTATTATATTAGATAACTAACACGAATGGAATATTACCGGTACTATAAATAGCTATATAGACTCATCTGATTCATAATAATTTTAAATAATTCCCGAAATTATTTTCTTACATTGTTAATTTGTTTAATTGACTTGACAAATTCAGATAACAATTATGTTAACCTAAATTATTTTGGTTATTCATATACCACTGGTGGAAACATGAAGCTATATGATTGGTTTATTCACAGCATATATATTAATGATAATTTTATTTAATTTTTAAATTAATAAATTTATCTCAAATTAACTTTTGGGTCCAAGAAGTTTTCTTATAGAGTCCGAAAAATCTGGGGTCCAATAAGTCTCCTCTTATTGGTGGCGACGAAAAAATCTGGGGTCTGAGAAGTCACGTAACCGATCATCTTGGCCGTCTGTTTAGGTAATTTTTTAAATGACATCTCAATATTAATTTCAACGCGTCTTTTTTAAAAACATTTCTTGTTTGAGAATTATTGCGCTCTAAAACCCTTCGGACCCATACGTAGATATTCGGCGAAGATCGGCATGAACTGGTCTATTCCAGCGTATTCAACACACCCGAGATAAAGGCTGCATCATTCTAAAAATAGCGCGTGGTATAGCTATGCTAATATACATTCATCAATAAGCGTCCGGAGAATCATAAATCCGAGAATTTCAATAAATGGGGAATTTATATTTGTAAACTTACTGTGCGTGTTAAGTTATATTTGAATTGCGGTTGCGTTTTATTAAGAATGATTTATATTTGCATCTTTCTATTAACTTCTCCAGTAGATTTTATTCAATTTTAAAATATATTCAACATCTTTCTATAAATAAAATGTGGTGAAAGAAGTCTCGTAATGCACCTATCATTATATTCCCCCCGGGGGGGGGGCGGAGCGGCGGGCTGACCCAGGGGAATTAGAAATTTTTTATTTTTGGGGGTCTAATTCCCCACCTTTGAGTCAAACATACTTGTCTAAATCCCCTCAGTGGGAGATGCTATACGTCTATCAAATGGCCCGGGGCCTGTATTACAAGGATCTAAAAATCCGACCAAAGTCTATTACCCCGGGACCCGGAATCATTCGGAATGTCAAATTCCCGCCTGTCGGGAATTGCTTTCAGTCTAAAGTCCCCTATATGCCCGCCGCTCCCCCCCCCCCCCCCGGAAGAAAACATTGATAGGTGCATAATACGTCGAAATGTTACTTTTACTTCATTTGCGTAGCATGAATACAATATTTGCAAAACTTATCATACGTATAGTATATTATTTAACACTCGTCTGATATGTAATAAGTTTCATTCATTTATGCAATTATTTTCGGACAATTCTAATATGTTAAATTTGACTGGCGAATTCATGTAACAATTATAGTAACGTAAATTACTAGCATTTAGGTTATTCATTTATCACCGGTGAAACATGGAAGGTATGATCGGTTTATTCACGGTACACACATTAATAATGTTTATCTCAAATAAATTTTGGGTCCGATAAGTTTTCGTATGGTGTCCGAATAATCTACAGTCCGAGGAGTCTCCTTAGTTGGGACCAAAAAAGCTGGGGTTCGAGAAGTCACGTAACCGGTCATCTTGTCCCTCTTGTATTATATTTCGGTTAAAAAATGACATCTCAATATTAATTTCAACGCCGATTGTCTTTTTTAAAGACATTTCTTGTTACCATTTAGGCATAATTACCAAAAAAAAAACACGCTCATGTCTATGCCCATCTGGAGTTCAGTATCTTTAAGCCACAGCGTTCGTGATATGCAGCTTACAAATGCAAGCTATTGTCCATTTTCGGCGTAGCTGTCTAAGATAACTTTTGACCTAGATTTCTTGCGATAATTTTATGCAGCGGGAAAACTGAATGCCAATAGAATTCGGAAAATTTTCTAATATTAGGGAGTGCAAACTTACAACAATGGTTTGATATCTACCAATAACTGTTCCATATTTTGGGGGATTAAAATTTACATAATTGTTTACATAACAATAAAGTGATACACATATCTTCGATATACACTCAAAAATTGAAGATAATTATGAACAATGTCACTCATTGTATGTCATGAACAGAATGTAATATTCATTCACATAATAAATTAATTATTGTGTTTAGCCTACATCAGCGGCACGCTCTATTAATAGCAATTACAGTGAACTATTTTTAGAGATTGAATAACATCTACTGGAGAAGTTGATAGAAAGGTGCAATTATAAATAATTCTTAATAAAACGCAACCGCAATTCAAATATAAAATAACATGCACAGAAAGTTAATAAATATAAATTCCCCATCTATTGAAATTCTCGGGTTTATGATTTTCCGGATGCTAATTGATGAATGACGCACTCTTTCTCTGGAGTGTGTTGAATACGCTAGAATGAACCATTTCATACCAATCTTCGTCGAATTAATTTCTACGTATGTTTCAGAGCACAGATATCGGTCAACCAATCGAAATTAATTCGACGAAGATTGGTATGAAATATGAAATCTCTAAAAATAGTTCACATAAGTCTCGTATTACGGCGAAATGCTGTTCAAGTTACTTAACTTCATTTGCGTTGCACAACTAATTACGCCTATAGTATATTATTAAACATAATTATGTACACTCGTCTGATATATAATAAGTTTCCTTCATTCCCGCAATTATTTTCTGACAATGCTGTTTTGTTAAATTTGCTTGACAAATTCATGTAACAGTTATAGTAATGTTAATTACTAGCATTTATGTTACTCATTTATCACATAGAAGGTATAATCGGTTTATTCACGGTACACATATTAATAATGGATAGCTTATCTCAAATTAATTTTGGGTCCGATAAGTTTTCTAATGTTGTCCGAAAAATTTAAAGTCTGAGAAGTATCCTTAGTGGTGACTAAAAAAGCTGGGGTCCGAAAAGTCACGTAACCGATCATCTTGTCCCTCTTGTATTATGTTTTGGGGTAAAAATGACTTCTCAATATTAATTTCAACGCCGATTGTCTTTTTTAAAGACATTTCTTGTTATATATTGATATTTTGTATGCACAAGTTGGTCATTGGTAAGTTGTTTTATTTGTTTTATTACATTGTTTTTCATTTTTAATTCTAGTTTCTCCTTGTTTGCCATCTAACATTTTCATTGTCTCATGATTATGCTTATATCTTCTCATTGTACTTTGTACAAACGTGTGCTTGGTAAATTTGGTTATTTGCTGAGAGAGGTTTCATTTGCGATGATACACACATGCGTTCTTCTTGCTGATAGTACACATATCATTGTGACTTCAGGTTCCCCGACCCCTCCTGCACAACCGACCCCAGCACCAACAACACCATCGGTAACAACAGCCAGTGTCACATCTACAACCAGGAAGGTGCGTACCTCTTTAAATATAGCTTTAAACACTCAACGTTGAACTTCTATCGAATATAAATATGATTAGGTTCGAAATCTTCTACTAATCGTTTCAAATAATGGCTTCGGCCAAGGATGTTATGTTATATCGACACTGCCTGTTTTGTCTGTCGGTCTGTTAGCAACTTCACGCAAAAGATTTTGAACGGATTTGCATGAAAATGTCTGGTGCGGTTTGAAATGGGCAACTAAGGCCAAAAGATATTTTCTGTGTTTCTGGAAACCCGAACCTACATAACAAAAACCCACCGACCCTAAAGTTTTTAGCGTCAATTGTTTTCCGTGAAATGTGTGTTTGTCATATTTTAGATAATTTTCATTGGGTTTTTTTTGCTGAAAAAAATGGTGAAAAAAAAATCTAACGTTTTTGAGACCGTTGCCCGAAACACACAATTTTTTTGGTAAGCATATTATTAGATATTGGTGATAATCCGGATCACCATTGGGATCCATGAATCTTTTACAAAATTTAGAAATTTTTTAATATTGGGATAGAGGCAAAAGGGAGGTAACATACTGGAGTCAATTGATATGGACAAGCGAAGATCTCTACTGGGAAATTGTTTAGTAACATGGTACATATCTTCGAGGGGTCTATTTCTATTAATCGGTGTTGTGTTGTTGGCATGTATTTTCAGTGTAACTGGGGCATGGTAATGTGCACAAATGCACGCTGCATCTACTGGTACGAAATGTGTGACGGACGAGACGACTGTGGGGATAATTCAGACGAACTGGCCGACTTTTGCTTCACATCCGGAGGTATGTATTCTGCATTCATGCACAGTTACTATTTTTACAATAATGAAACTTTTAGATCTATTAAGCACAATGCAAGCAGTATTTTTGTTTATTTTAGTTCTTATGTTGCTTTGTTGATTTATTTTAATGTAACGTATTAAACTAAATGCAAGAATAAACAAATAAAATTTAAAAAATAAGGGGAAACATTCGACCCAATACGCTTTAAGTACAACTTATGCAGTACCAGTATGTATTAATTTTCTCGATGGATACATTCAATATTGTAATGTAATATTGATTTACACAATACTCTTTATGTTTTAGGTGACACAGTACTTACTGCTGCGATGGTGATTTACATTGGTTTGAAGATTTCTACCTATTTTACTATATGAACATGCAGGTTGTTGTGATATTAAAGTTTTACATAATGTGTTTTTGTAGTTTTTTTTAATAAATATGTTGAAGTTTCCAGTTCCATTCATCTATGTTATCACAATCAAACAGTAAACTTATTATCACTCAATGAAAGTTATAACGCACCAAATGGAAATACATGGAAATGGTTGTATTTTCTTTATTTATAACAGTTTCAGCTTCAAATGTCAGCTATGATTCTTTGAGTTATACGTGCATGTTTTTATACCAAAATATTGGGAAAATATAAAGAATTGTGTGTTTACCATAGTGCAGATGAAATTCTTATAAATAAAGAAAATAGAACAATTTTCATGTAGTGCGTTATAACTTTTGTTGAGTGTACAATACACAGTGTCGTTGGAGTGAACAAAACGACACGTCCGGCACAAATTGGAATGTGTCGTTTTATGTTTTGACATTGAATATGTCATCAGCTTAATATTAACCTGTATTTAGTAATATAAATAAGTACATTTTAAATGCATGTGATTAATTGTGCAACAAACGTCTCGTTACTGAAATGCCAGAAGCTTAACAGTAGCCATGGCTACGAACATCACGTCTCAGCTCGGAAGGGTAGCATTTCAAGAGTGTTTTATATTATATATTGACGCACATGTGTTCGATTTAGGGACGAATAATCGAGTGTATTATCATTCAAGTATTAAAAGTAAAAAACAAATACAAAAACGTAATGTTGCCAATATATTCATAGATGTCTCCGTCATCGACTGACCTGCTATAAGGCCACTAGCAAATGTATATATATAGATGTCTCCATCATCGACTGACCTGCTATAAGGCCACTAGCAAATGTATATATATAGATGTCTCCGTCATCGACTGACCATGCTATAAGGCCACTAGCAACATATATATTTCCATGCTATAAGGCCACTAGCAACATATCTATTTCTCCAGTGTAGTGAATACATGTATGAACGAAGAACGGATTATCTTTCAGGTGTACATGCTGTGTAATTAATTAATAATAAAAGGTCCTTGAGTTTTACTTTACAGTGTTTGTCTTTTTATGTTCATATAAAACTATATACTTGTAGATACAAGGAGATTTGCCACTGAATTGCGGAAATATTTCAGATAACAATTCTATCTGAGAAAAGAAATGTATTGTTCACATTTATAACGGTTAATAATAGTACAAACGATAATGACATAATTATAAAAAACTGACTATGTTTTAGAGGAAAAAGTAAACGCATCTCTTATTCTAATTAAAGTTTACAATTCAATTAATTAAACATTTAAACAAATAAAGAAATAAGAAACAGTCTTAACGATAACTTTTAGACATTTTTTGAACTGTTTATAATAAAATAATAATGGTATACAGAAAAAAAAAACACACACACACAAATATTAAAAATCATAGTAATAAGATAAAAAATATATTTGTAACGTAATATTAAATTATACACAACTTTATATGTGCCTTTATTTATCCTATCCAAGGAAACTCTAGCTTGCGGTGAAAAGTCTGGTACGAGTGTATATTCTATTTACATTTTTGTGGTATTAAACATCGATCTTCCGACATTACCAAGCATCAACCATTTTAAATTTAAAACGTCAAGCTGATTGTTCTAATATATTAGGACACATACTCTAGATTTTGTGTCCATTTATCAACAATTCACGTCCGGTTTCTAATTTGGTAACTCAAGTTCAATTTGCTTAGTAAATAATAGTTTGGTGAAAATAAATAACATGTACAACCAGTGTTTAACAGAGAATTCATTATTTCAACAAGGTCCTTTAAGTTAGTCTTATTTGCGTGTTGTTTGTAAATTATTGTCTATGTCTATTTCTAGATTTGAACAATTGATAACAACAATAGCAACAGTTATTCCATCGGTAGCCCCTTTCAAGTCTGGCTGACTCCATCTTCATCAATTGATCTTCTCTATCTGTGTACCCATTATTGGATTGACGGATCCCATCTTTTTGCGTCTGTAGACACCTTTCTTGAGCCTTATGTAAACAAAAGCATACAATGACTATTTTATTTATTGAAATGTATACACTAACGCCTATTGTCAAAATTCAGTATGTGCTGAAACGACAAGCATATAAACACATTTATATGTCATTGCACATGATACTTTTCGGTCACTAAAATTAATATTATATAAGTCTTACATGATCCAGTACGTCACAGTTATGACTGCTGCTAACACCACGAGCGATCCTATGACAGCTCCAGTTATCCACAGTTTGCTATCTGGGTGCGGAATGGGATCCTCACATTCTACAAACATAATAGACGTTTCCACAGATGTCAATCATATGCAAATCAATATAGTGTTTATCAAATCGTTATACTAGAATATTACGTTTTTAACTGATCACCTTTTACCCAAAAGAGCACGTAGTAAAGTTTGTGATGTGCGTGTGATTATCGATGGGTGGAAATTAATACTTTAACCAGAGCTATAGCGAAATCGAAATGGTAGTGGCAAAAACTGAAAAGGTCTAGATGAACACTAACTTGCTTTTTCTGCTGAGCTAAGATTTTTTATGTTGAAATATTAAAATTCTTTAGGATTTACTCAATATGACTGAATGAAAGTATTTCCTTCTTTGGGGGGGGGGGGGGGGGGAGGGACCCTTCCAACATTTGTCAATGCCTAGAACATATAAGTTTTATGTCAACGTTTCGAAAGCTGGGAATATATATTACTGCAAACAGTTTGAATATTGGTGCGTCATCCAGTTAGTTGTAACCTTACATTACTTCGATTATTCGGTATGCAATCTATTATTGTTAATGCACCATTATTATTTAAAATACACGAAACTCCAGCTGCATAATCAGGAAAGAAAGCCTTATTAACATCCTACACTCCCTTTTCCAGACACTTTTTTATATCTCGAGACCAATTGCCAATACTTAACAACAGGCACTAGATGTTGGAAGGGTCCCTCCCCCCCCCCCCCTAAAAAAAAAAAGGAAATACTTTCATTCAGTCATATTGAGTACTATTGCACTAGCAAAACACGGAACACACAAATGCATTCAAGATGAATTAGTCTCCGTATTTGGAATGCAAACATTGGGGTTTAAAATGGTTAAAGGCCGTGCCTCACATTTGATCCTGAAATAATCACAATGACTGTGAAAAGCAATAACAATTAAACTCGATAATATTGCAATCCAAATAAAATAGTAATACGTCATTAGTAATAAAGACAAAACAGTATCCAATTGATTTGCAATTGAAATACACAAAGACGTTAACTCGAGCAACACATACACTACATGTGGCGTGATGTTTGCCAAATTTGCAACTTTCTGAGGCATGTAGGCATTAAATACTAGAACTCCGCGAGTCGCGACTTATATGAACTATTTTTTTTAAAAGGGGTATAACTCAATAACGATAAGAGCAACAATGCCGAAAATCAAACTTAACCTTCTTTTTATGCCTACTAACACTCCCTCAAGTTTCATAATGATTGCACAAAAACTTTTCAAGTTATTGTCTGCACAAACCTTATTTAACTATGTTTTTTGAACAATTTTTTTTTTAATGGGGGACATAACTCAAGTACGATAAAAGCAAATATGCCGAAAACAGAACTTAACTTAGTTTTATGCTTACTAACACTTCCCTAAAGTTTCATGATGATTGCGCAAAAAGTTCTCAAGTTATTGTCTGCACAACCTGAAGGGTACGCCGGTGCCGGCGACGCCGCCAACAACGCCACCGCCGCCGCCACCGCCACCGCCGGCTATGCCGACATAAGTAACCCCTATATGTCGCATGTTTAGGCGACACAAAAAAAATAGTATGAACAGCTTCTCTATTTGTAAACACAATTTCAACAATAAACTAATATACAGAGAATATCTCAGATCGATTTGCAATACAGAAAGAAACATTATACAGAGAGTAAATTTAAGTTATCGGACATTACTGTTACTGACTTACGCCTAACCTGTATGTGTTACTCTTGTTTGTTCTGCGCGTTAACACATATTATATGAATGATTGTAATTTTATTTCAAGAAGTTTGTCTTTGCAATGCTTTGTTTTTTGTTAAATGCAGATACGAGTGTTTATAAATTTCATATTCTATATAGTTACCAGCGTTTGGTTTCCATTCAGCATTGCCATTACCATCTATGTAGCATGTCCGACACGCATGCGTCTGGCCAGGTTCTACACAACGTCCATTGTGCATGCAGAAACCGGGCTTAAGTGTAAAAAAAATCTATAAGTTTGCTGCATAATATGAACTCAGTACCGATTGTATATATATTCTGATATAAAATTAATACTGCGATTGCTAATTCTTTAGAATTACCAGCACTGGAGCTGCGTGAAAAGTCCATAGAACAGTCTCGGTCCAAGACGAAACACAATACTGATTTTAAACTGATTTAAACAATGTGTTCCCAGACTGTAGTCCAACGCTTGGAAATAAAAATTATGAAGCGTAATCGTTCTTCTACAAGTGCAGCCTTTGTCGTAGCAAATTGAATTGTTTTGAAAATAATTTACTAAATTACAATATGTACATAATGGCGATGAGATGACACTCGGATGTATTCAGACCTTTTAAAGCTTCTGTTTTTAATTTTATCTCTATGCTCATAAATTTAAAATAGAATTTGATCTATAAAATACTTTAAGGACTATCAATACTGAATACCTAAACACACTATACTATAATCATAAAAACAATCAATTGTTTTTGTCTTAATATCCTTTGCGCTTCTATACTGCAATTAACAACACAAACTAATAAGTATACTTCATCATACTCAAATTCTAATTCCTATTTTAAGCATACCAATTTGAAACAGGACACGATCCCTTCGTGTTTGGAGCAGTTGACACAGGTCGAGTCGTAGATTACGATATGGTCCTCTTCACAGAACGTGCTGCCGTCATTGCTGACTGACACCCTGTAACCCCTGGCGACCCTGTCCTCATTGGGGACGGTTGTGGATCTTTTATCACGTGATACAGGAAGTTGACACTGCACTTCAACAAATGTAACTAACGAACCATTGAGAACAACAGGGTGGTCAGTGGTCTGTCCTTGCGAGATTATCTAAACGGAAACACAATATTGCATGTTATACAAACTGCGAAAGACTAAAATATGGTTGAATTAGACCGGAATGTTTCTTTGGTATAAATGGTCTCTTTTACATTATATGTTAATGTACATCTCTTTCAGTACACCTCGCATTATGTTTTAGGTGTTTACATGCTTGGACAAATTCTACTTAAAGCACATTCACTATATACCTCATATGGAACAAGTTTACAAGATAATGAAGATGTCTTGATAAAATTTCTTCCTAGCACGGAGGTCACTGCACATTCTCTTTTCGTCAGATCGCATAAACCCAGGTCCGGAATTCCTACCATGACAGGCGGTTCCCTGATATCCTGACCACAGTCAATGTCGAAATAATCATCCTTGCATTGGCATTCACCTTGAAAAAAGTGTTTAAATCAGACATGGATTATACAAAGTTAAATACACATTACACACCATTGTCGCTTACTTAGGGTTTCTAACATACCATGCGTATAAAGTAACGCCAACAATACCAAATAATACCTTTTATACATGATCCGCGTCCGTTACAATCTGAGGGACATGCGATATCTTTTATACTCTCGAGTACTTCCGGCGAGAATGCAGTATTATGCTCTGTTGTAGTGGTGATGGGTAAAACTGTTGTTGTGGATGATATGTTTGCAGTTTCACTTTCAGTGTCATTAAACATCCAGTCTACGGATGCCGACAAATTTTGACGAACCTCTAAAGGTATGGGCTGGTTAAATTCAACATACTGAATACATGCTGATTTCATTCCTTCCAAAGGAACACCGACCCAGTCTAAGGAATCGGACATCTGTTCACAATGATAAATACACTTTATACATTAAACCGAACAAATAATAAATAAAATATTAATAAACGAAACTTATTACACTTCTTTATTTGGTGCACGACTTTGTTGGAAATACTACTCACCAATACATCTGACACACAGTTTTCCAGATACATATTTATATCAAAACCTGGCAGAGCTAAGCACATCTGAGCCAAGGTTGTATTCAGTGCTTGAACGCATTCTGTTCGGGCAGATGATTCGTTGTATTTTTGTTCTGAAACACTCTTTGGAAAACGTCGTTTCTAAAAGGATATTTTAAATTAATATACTTATTATTAATCATTATTTGACTTAACAAGTTAGTGTATTGATCAAAGCATCTTCAAAATAACAGTACATAAATAATGTAGGAATTACAAACAGGCAACGTCTTAACAGATGTATATCCAACAGTTTTAAATTATTCGATTAATCGTTAACAAAGTAAGGCTAGAATAACTTTCCGGCAATGTGGATTTCCAATCCGTCATCTAAATAAAGGCTACACAATTAGCTAAAATTAACCGATATGTTTTGGAGAAGATTATATGTATCGCTAGATTTGTTGAAGAATCGTATACAGTACACGAGGATGTACTTTCGAAACACTTAATGTTTTAATTAATTTCACATTTATTTGAATTCCTTTCGATGACTCTACAGACCAAATGACATGTGATCAGATAAGGCAGATCTACAGCTCAGTAATTTTGCAGATTTGTGAATACTCTTATTGTTTGTTGTAATAACTGATTCCTTTGAATACTGGAATTATGATACTTTAACTAATGTTAATTGCAATTAGGAGTTGGAGTTTATATTTAAAACGCGCTATCTTTGCCAAGAAAATAAAATAATAGTTTATGTGGAATAAATATGTATATCGGCAAATTGTCCATCTTTACAAATTGATTTCACAGAAATGTATGTGCAGTTGTTCTGACTTATCTACATGACAACATACTGTCATACTGGCAGCGATAACAAAGATTGTCCTTGGTTCTACTCGGCTGAAATAGTTTAAAATTGTTGAAACAAATTAGACTGCCTTTACGCAACAATAACGTTTTAGACAGTTCATGTATTTAAACTTCCGTTGTTAGTCAGACTATCAAGAAACATTTCAATTATATATCACATATATATGAAACAAATTAAATCATACCACAGACGTTTTCTGATCTTGATCAAACTTCTTATATTTAGCAAAGAAATTGGTTTCAACACTTTCATGTATATCTAGCGCACTGCGTTTTCTTCTTGCCAAGTCACAACTAATCTGATCTTCATTTTTTCCTTCGAAACATATATTCTTTGAGTCTGCTTTGCAATCCACGACGGTTTTGTTCCAGTTTCCAGCGCCGGCATGGATATAATTCAAAGGATCGCAGTCGCAAAACTTCAAGCGATTGTCCCAAGGAAAAAGAGTTTTTTCACTTTCGAGACTGAACAAATTGTATTTTTCTTCTGTTACCCTGCATTAAATATATATATGAATTCACGTTGGAATGTTTAAACCTATTTTCAAAATAATAATCTCAAAAATACACGATTAATAAATAAATATTAGTGTGTACAAAATACGCCAATATGATTGCAACTTTAACTTACGTCCAAGGTTTCAAAGAATTGTCTGTTAGAAGGTTAGATGTCATAACATCACCGTCATTTGTTTTATTTCCATCAAAGTTTCCGCATAAGCCGTCAGACTTTTGCCAATCTTGTACACTTGGAAAAACGTCAATTTCAAGGAAATTGTCAAAGATTCGTGCATCCATTTTCACTTTCGTTCCAGAAGGAAAGTTTATCTTAAATATACCAACATTATCGTGTGTGTAACTCACGTTCGCCTTTTATCACTAGCTTTTATCATTAGGCATATAATACATATAAAAGTAGTTTATATTTGAAACTGTTACAATATTACTTAGCAACATAGGCACATGTTTGAAAGTGTATGTCTGCAATTCAATATTCACCCTGTCCTGGCAAATCATCCTAAAGATAGTATATTAGACATTCAAGAGTGAATTCAACTGAAAAGGCCAAACGTGTATATTTGCGTGCTTAACGTACATGTAAAATAATAATGGTTGATATGTACTCGTATTGCACAAGTGGTCATACTTCTACTCGTATGTTTCATAATTTATGCTACTGAACAATACGACCAAAAAAATTACATCCATATTAAACACGGTACTAGTTATGATGTACATTACTACAATTAGTTATGAAAAAAACACGTCTGGTACCTCAAACGCTTTATTTCCAAGTTTTGTTATTTTCCTGTGAAGTACGCCATCTTCGCATAGTCGGAAACGAATTTCAGATTTCTTCACATCGACAATAAAGACATCTCTACCAGCCGCAACTGCTGCTGCTTCCACGCAATATGGTCCGAATTCACGATTACTTAGACATCTTGCCAAACGGATCTGCAGCTGAATGAAAAGAGATATGGCGTGCTTGATCAGTTACTACTACAAAAACTTCAACAACAACAACAACTACTACTACTACTACTGCTACTACTTCTATTACTACTACTACTACTACTACTACTACTACTACTACTACTACTACTACTACTACTACTACTACTACTACTACTACTACTACTACTACTACTACTACTACTACTACTATTACTACTACTACTACTAGTACTTCTAGTTCTTCTACTACTACTACTAATACTACTACCCCTTCTACTACTACTACTACTACTACTACTACTACTACTACTACTACTACTAGTAGTACAACAACAACAACAACAACTACTACTACTACTACTCTACTACTACATATACTAATACTATTGATATTATTACTATTAATACTATTGATGATGATGGTGATGATGATGATGATGATGATGATGACGAAGAAAAAGAAGAAAAAGATACTGATAAAGATGATGAAGATGAAGAAGAAGAAGGAGATGATGATGATGGTGATGATAATGATGTTAATTAACACGAAAAAAGTATCGGGGAATCTAGTGAAGTATAAGCGAGAATTTATGTATAAAGTTGGAAAAAAATATAAGGCAATTAAGTTTTCTTAAATTTAAATGGACTGCGCTCCAGAGGGTTCAATCGGCCTAAACTCTATAGCGTCTGCAGATGCTGTAACCCATTGAGTAATTTAAAAAATAGCGCCGTTTATATTTATTAGGTGATCACGTAAGAGTTTAGTGACAGGTTAGTTTTGTTGAGTCGAGCAAGCGCACATTTAAAACTGATACTTCTTTAGGGAAAGCCGAGGTATTTTTAAATCGGGGATTCCGGGTTCAAGGAAAGTGCGATCTTGTTCAACTTCTATTTTTTCAATGAAATATACAGTCTATTACAGTATTTGATCGTGTTCTGTACAAATTATTAGTGATAGTTTTACGCATGTTTTTACGTTTGGACCTCAGAAAAAAGCACATTTTATTGCCTGTCTATAGTGCAGTATTTTTAACAAAATTGTATCAAAATATAATTGTATTACCGTCTGTCGATACTGTCGATTTCTGTACAAAATGAATGTTCCGTCTCGGTGTACATCAAAGTTACTGTAAAACCATAACAGTTACTGTCACATTACATGTAAACAAAAGATTTCAAAATTTATGAACTATACTGTTCACCAAAAACATTGGACAGTTAGTCTATTATAAATAAATCGTACAATGGAATAAAGTCGACTCCGGTATATATTTTACACTAACTATATTAAAATTTTACAAAACGTAATATGTAGAGCCTAACCTGTTATCAAAGGTCAGAAAATGTGGATCCGAATGTGCGTAACACTTTTTATTATCTAACACGATGTTGTTAAAGTTTGAGATGACCTGTAAAATACAAGTAAAACACAAAAATAAATCAACAAATCATATTTTATTAAACAATTTAGTAAAGTCTACGAACATGTTATCTCTTTCAGCAATGCTCAAGTTATTCTGCTGAGGTAAGCAATACAAGGCGTAAATATTAAGATAAACTGAACCATTTACTACATTGTAAAGAGTAACTAGAATTAGTATCGAACACTTTTTCATTACATGGTAAATGTATATGTTTTTTAACATTCATTATATATCCTAAAAGACCCTAATTACGAGCGGGGTCCATATTCCGATATCCATTGTTTCAAATAATCAGTACACTTTAGGGTACAAGTTATTTTTTCATTTTGTTGGAATTGCATACAAAACATGCAAGACGAAGGAATTTTCAAAACATATTTAGTAAGAGTTATTTTCCACTGAACATCGTTGAATTTATCAGTGTCTTATGTCATCGGAATATGGACATTACGTGATATGTCAATATTAAAAGCTCCGTTTCAGATTTGTTACTGGCTTGCCCTCTTGGGTTATATTAGAAAACAAAATCCCTTTAAATATCTACGCTATGCACCTCAAACAGTTGGGCAACTTTATGAAATTATCTTTTCATATTTGCACAAAGTGGAAAAGCAATAAAACGACTTGTGTATAAGGCTGTATAAATGTGTTGCATTATATTGAAAAAAAAGTCATTTAACTAAATATTAAAAGTCAATGGCGTAAAAACCTACACGTATTGGAGGTAACTCCACATTAACGAAGTCGTGATTGTCAGTGCTAGATACCAGAAACACTCCATAGTCTACTTGACCTTGTGTGATGATATCAGCAGCAATTATCTTAACAGTTATATTCTTCCATTTATCGATGTCAGTTTTTTTAAATTCTGCACCACATGGAATGTTACCCTGTTGTGTTACTTCAAGCTGTGTCGCTTTACAGTGCTTTGATTTTGGAGGAATGTGTAAATGAACGTGTAACGGACAATCTGAACCAGCGTTGGTGCCCGTACGTAGACAAAAAAACGGTACTGTCATGCGGACGCTTAAATCTTTTTCTTCCGCTTCTTTAACGGTAAGTGCTCCCTTAGGTTCCACCTGTAACAAACATTGCATTTCAAACAAATCTACTTGTCTATTTTTCTATGACAGTATTATGTCAAAATTTCAATTCAGAATCAACCAAACTCAAGTTGAATTATTTTTTCAGCAATCAATTAATGTAACTTTTAGATTGCCATATAACATGTAATCAGGTGCTAAACTTTCTAATGTAAGAATTAATGCATTTGTTTATACTGTAACAACCACATTGATATCAGTTATTATAATTTATTATTCATATGTTACCAGAATTTGCACCTTTTAAATTCAGTGTCTAAAATCTTTACTTGGTATAGTATACAAGCTCTAACCAAGTATATTTAAAGTGTGTATGTACGATCATTTGTATCAACTATTTTCAAACAAACATATGAAAAGGACAATAAAATTTGATAGCAAAAAGAAAAACATAAGATGACGAAAGAAACACTTTAATATGAAATAAATCAACAAGTTCTAGTGTCGATTTTTGCATCGTGTATTAATGTTGTGTAACCTCAACCAACTGTCAAGTCAACGTATATACATGTATTTTAGTTTCCGCTTGTACCGACGAAAACTGTTTGGTGATTAAAAACTAGCTTATTGTGTGTTTAAAAGCAATGTTTGTTCCTAACTTTTATTTCATTTAAAATAGACATATACGTTAGTTAAATATATTTTGTTAAATGTATTTATGCCACCATATCTGTTGTAAGATCATACATACACACTTTAAATGTATTTATTTATTTATAAAGTACTTAAAGCATTCAAAACATCGGATCTTTATCTTACAGCGTAAATAATTTTTTTTTATTATATACCAATAGATAATCTGACTCAAATATATGTGTATTTTTGGTATAATTAAAGTATGATAGGCCAGATAGGATTCCAGCGTTTCGCACTGAGAAAAAAAATATCCGTATTCAATGGCTGTAAAATCCGGACTACTTTTACATTCGTTAAATACCGTAACGTTCAGAGACATTGGGCAACACTTTGTTATATTAATAGAAGACATCGTTACAACGTGTTGCTTGAACTGAATGACGTCATTGATGTACATGACATGTATTCTGTACATATGCGCGTTCTTTAAGCGAATTATTTTGTTAATTTTTTGTTTAGGTTGTATAATATTTGTTCGTAGCATATTTGTGGTGGTGATTTGCGCGTAAGAAGTTACATAATAAGATAATAAATATAAAAGTACATGAATGTGGTGTTTTGTATCGCTACAACGTAACACAGACAATTGGATATTTACAAGCCATCGGAACATCGGAATCATGTTATATTTCCTATTTTTAGAATAATACAATGCAAAAGACAACCACCTAATTTAAAACGTTTACTGACTAAATCTAGCTTTTCCTCTCAAGAACCTAAAGTAACCAAATGTAATGACCCTAGATGTGCGCTATGTAACTATATTATTGAAGGAAATTCATTTAATTTTAACGGTAAACTATTTACTATAAAAACCAATATGTCGTGTGATGTTAACAATGTTATTTATGTATTAGTATGCAATGGATGCAACAAAATTTATATTGGACAAACTGGCGATAAACTTAGACATAGAAAATCTGTTCATGAACAACAAATGCGAGACCCCTCAACAAGACAGATGCCTTTAGGTAAACACCTGGATGAGTGTTCTACATCGGAACCGACATTTCACATTTTTCCTTTTTATTAACTAATTTCGCACAGTGTTTCGGCTAGGTTAGCGAATGAGCAATATTTTATTAATATTAATATTTTATTAATATATTTAAACCACAATTAATTTATATATAATAATTGTTGACGTTATGACGTCATAATTGTAATGACGTTATTTCTACGGCATTTTGTCGTTATGATATATTGTATTATGCCCTGATGAGCTGATCTTGACATTTATCTGCATAGTAACTAGCTTTTTATTAATTTAATACTTACTTCAAATCCACAAAACTTTGGCTGGCTTTCGACAGGGTTACTGACTTTTCCAAGTAAATGTGCCTTAGCCTTTACAGAGCATATCAGCTAGAAACAGAAGTTGTTGAAGTTCCATGAGCAGATGTAAAGTATGACGCAACTGTTAAATAATGTCAATTTTATGTCAGTGTTTTAGAATGTGTCTTTTGCACCCGTGGTACAAAGTAACAGTCTGCGACACATTGATAGACAACATTTCAACTAAATATGTGTTACTTGTAATACGTAATAAACATGAACGGATAAAAGGACGCAGATACGTAACATTAATAAAATAAATGAAAGTCATTACTGTATAGCCCAATTTAAAAATTCCAACGCTCTTCAAGTGTGTTTCTGTGACACTCGTGTTCCTTATAAATGTCTCCGATTCATATTCCATGAATTGTGTTTGATTAATAAGTCGATATTTAGATAATCTGGACGACAGACTCCATTCGATCTGATACAGTAGCGAAGCATCATCAGGATTGAAGTCGCAGTAATGCACAAGTTGTCCAGTTTTCCCGTCAGCATTTCTCTCTATGTCAACAACAATCTTAGGAGGCCCTGGCATTTGTGATATGTCGGGAGCAGGAATTACTCCTTGAAGTATAAATATTTCATAAATACATTCTCAGGTTTGATATATATACGATCTAACCCGAGTTGTAATTTCATATAATATTTTATTAAATGAGTTCAGAAATTTTGTTTGGCGAACTTACGAATTTCCTGGATGAGTTTAATAAATATGGTATGAAATGATAACGAGTGATAGATCTTTTTTATCACATGCTTTTAAACGAAAAAAAACCTTCCAATTTTACCAAAACATGTTGATAAATCCTGAAAGTTGTGTATCGACATGACGTCAGTTTATGTTTACGGCGTCATTTCACCAAAACAACGTCAGGCGATTGGTCAAAGAATATGTAGCCTATGAAAACGCTCAAAATGTTATCATGTGTAAGATAGAAATTTTCGTTATGGTTGTATTACATAGGAAACAAGATATAGCATGTGATAATATAAAGTACCCTTATTATATAAACAAGATATTTATACGATATAAAATAGAGTATAAATCTATGTTACATATAGATTTTTTAAATATATTTACATGTATTTCGAAAATGAGATAATGATAGAAAATATTCCTTTTTAATTATAGTAAAATAGTATTTATTTATTTTAAAATAATTTATATATTGTGATTTAAAATGTTATTTATAAATTAAAATGATATTTATGTTTGAAATGTCATAATAATAGGTGAAAAATGTCATTTATAAATGAACAAATTAATATGAAAAAAATAAATAATATGTGAAAATAATTTGACGTTGTATTTGCAGCCCAAATATTAAAATGTCAAAAATAATATAAAATAAGAATACATAGTATGTTACATGTATATAAGACAATTATATGATAATTATGCGACAATGCGCATTTGGAGTATTGGATTAATTGTACTTGTATATATCATACTCTGCTTACCTATCTCCCCAGTGAGACTTTCTGAAAGGTAACGCAATGCACAATGCACAAAGCTAGTGTTGAAGACACATTTCAAATAACACAACACGTTTGTTAACAATATGCAGTAATAACATAAGAATATGTATACATGTAAAATGTCAGTATTCCATATAGGATAGTTGTTAGTTTTGTTACGGTGTAAGATCGAATTTTATTTTATCTCGTCAACCCACGACAAACACTGTCGACCTCGGCTAAAGCCTCGGTCGACAGTGTTACCTCGGGTTGACAATACGCACTGTCACCCTCAAGAAAGTCAATATTTATATAATGTACAAACGTTGTTTTGTTGTTTTGTAACTTGTTGTGTCAAACTGTTGTGTTCTGCTAAAATGCTGTTGTATATTGTCTAGTAATTATAATAACTTGTAAGTGGAGTGTGTTATTTTTTTCAATACTAATGTTTTTATGTGAATTTTTAATTTGTTCGCAAATATATTATGTTTAAATATTATAAGATTACCAATGTTATCTGGTCCAATTTCCGTGTGATTTTATGTTGTGTTTAAACTTTGTTAATATATTGTGTTGATTTGGCAAGACTTTGTTCTGTTATGTGCAAGCGTCATATTATTATTTAAAGATGTGTCGTCTTGTCAAATAGTAATTGTGTTTTGTTCAGTACACTATAATAATTATTATATTTTGGGCACGATTTGTTTTGCCAAGTAGTTGTGTTGATTTGTCCAGATAGTTTTTTTTCCAACCACCATGTTATTATTTCCACAAGAGGTTTGTCGTGTCGAATAATGGTGTTGTAATTGTTTAGGTTTTATGTCATTCTAAAAGTATATTGTACATTCTTTGACTAGTGTGCTCCATGTCAGTTTGTGTGTGCTATGTGTGGATGGTTGTTGTTGAACCTGTGCAACACATGTTGCAGCATCGCGCAACATCAGAGCAACATATTGTGCAGGTTGGTTCGGTAAAAATAACTATTTTTCATAGTTTCTAATCTCGATATAAATACGATCGTAATGGGATCTATGGTCATTCAGGGTGTTTTAGGCGAATTTCGTTGAAAGTTTTAATGCTGTATTGATGTGAAGAAAAATACAATGTAAAGTCAGAAACTGCGTTTGGTCATTATGGAATATAAAACTAATAATCGGCCCCAGTTTGTGGACAATGTCAATATTTATCGTCGTAGAGTTGACAAAAACTGTAGTAACACTGAATATTTTGTTTGTCACGGTCAATTATCCCATAGACAGTTAACAAAAGTTATATCAACAGTTTGTTTTTGTCCGCACAGTATGTAATTATGCCCTATGCACGAGTTGTTGTGTCAATGCATGATGTTAATTAGCCCAGACATAGTTGAATTATGTTTAATAATATTTCATCATGTCCTAATAATGTGTCACTTAGTATAATCTTCGTTTTTTTAAACAGTATGCCATCATGTCAAGCGCTCATGCGCCCTTGAGAATATGACCTTTATTATGTTGACACACTGTCGTATCATGTCTAAACAAAAATCATCTTGTTCTATCGATATGTTGTCTTTTTAAATCACAAAATACCGGTATGTTTAAACGGAAAAAACATGCGTAATTATGACATCATAGTTGACAATTTAATTTTGGTTGTAGACATGATGAAACGTCTTGTGGACATAATAACATATTTTTTAGTCAAAATCACCTGATCATAGTATATGATGAAACATTGATTTACTGTAATGGCACGTGTTTTTGACATAACAATTGCATTTAGACAAATTCACATGACTGTAATACATAATGAAACAACGTTTTACCATACTGACTTATTGATATAAAAACTTATTTTCTAAACAAGTTCACCTGTTCACAGTTCCCGGACATAATATAATAGATATTCTTTTGACAAGTTCGGCTGATTATATTACATAATGGAACAGGTTACCATCATGACACGTCTCTTTGACATAATAACATATTGGTCATAGCACTTGATGTAACAATATATTACCATAAAAATGCACCTTTTGGACATAAGACGACAAACCCGAACACGACCAAAACGAAATGTGACAACATAATACAGTGGCATTTTACACTATCAGCCCTAGAACTCGTGTAACTTGAACGCTTGTTATTCTTAACGCTGAAGATATGGTACATTATAACAATATTTTGACTAAATATCGACCATGTGAACTTGAAATATACGTATGCCATTGACAGGGTACACTAATGTAAGATTTAACCCAATTAAACTTGGCATAAACATTTACATGAATTGTAAATGTGTGATTATTGTATAAAAATAAATTAACGTTATGTTGTACTTACCTATACAGTAGGCACTCTCACTGCCAAGTTGTTTTAAGCTAAAAACATAATTGTCGCCGCATCTTCTAGTATCTAATTGTTTAACCGTTTCACATTCAGTGCCATCGTTCTGGCATACAGTTACAATTGTTGTGTCATCGTTCAATGTACCTAAATGTTCAAAGAGCTTTTTTGTTAAAAGAGCAGAATATTTTATCTGTTTTCAATGTGTCAAAAGTACATAATTATGAATTACCTGACATTTTTTGTTTGACATACAAAGGAAATATACTACATTGTTCTATTTCAATTCAAGCTTTATTATCAGTTCAGAAACTCAGTTTTAATGCGTTTAGTCCTTAATTTAAGGCACGTTAACACAACGCAGTACTAAGCACGAAAACAGAATCCAAATGCAAACCACATAAAAGTAAATTATGGGAATTGGAGCAAGTGTTATATAAACAATACTGTGGTTGCTGTTTTATTATTAATGTGTGTTAATGGACCTACAGTATAATTTTATGTCTCGCCAATATATTAGTATTTGTGTTGTTTTTTCTTTTGTCAAATTCTTAAAAAACTTATTTGAAGTTGATTCAATAGTGATAACATCTCAATGACATAATAATTTTCCTGACGGTCTAGTCAAAGTCATACATGTTACTGTTTTTTTTACGGAATACTATTTCGTTCAGTTAAATTTCGCCCTCAAAAGACTGCAAATATGGGGTAACGCATTGTCGCCATGAGAAATTTCACAGACAAACGACATTTGCACGAACAATTTGTTTGAAATATAAAAAAACTTTTCAGTTATACAATTTTGTGGTTTTAGACGCATATTGACGGATATCCACCGAACATTTCAAAGGATTAAGGATAAACCTAGGTTAGCGGACTCTTACACGACCATGTTATTATCGTTGAAATTTAAAGATATATTATTTCTCTTCTTTATCAGTATATTGGTACTGACATTTTGTATCTACACGCATCAATAAACATTAATTGTCTTCACTTTTACAAATAAAACCTCATACTATACAAGACACTTTATTGTTAATGATATATTTGCTGGAAAATACAAACAAACATGCATGTTTGGCCACTCGCACACGACAGTATCATATTGTGCATCTTTTTTTTCAGGATAACAAATACTTAAACTCACCGTGTATACACTCATATTTACAGCTTATAGATATTAATGTTCCGTGGTGTAACTATCTAAGCCAACTTACCAGTCTGATTATTCATTTTTGGACGTTTCGTACACCATCGGTCATGTTTATTATGCGAAACAAAAAAATAGTTTTTTTATCATGAAAATATCGCCGAGAGCCTATGCTATCTTGAAAAGTTCGCATTGGCCTTTCACCGTGTTTTAACGTCTATTTTCTACAGATCTCACACTTTAGTGAAATGCGGAGACACGAGTTTTGGACGATAATTACCGTCCAAATGTCGTGTGTGTATTATTTCTTGCGGCGAAGATGCCAAATACACTTCGGTTGTCGCAGCCTCATCGTCTTGTACAGGGAGAAATTTAACTTGCGGAATCAGGATTCCTCACTTTTCAATTACAATTATACCAACAATATTTAAGTTAATATTTATTGCATATTTAAATGTATAGCAAACATTTATTATTTAATTTCATTTACTCACCAATCCTGTACCAATTGGTTATAGTTCCGCAATTCTCCTTCGACGACGCTAGAACGTACGGCCCCATTCGATACCATTGTGGTATTATAAACTTGTCGGATATGGGATGTTGGCCTGCTTCGAGTTGATAGCCAACGACACGTTCGGCCATATATGGTAACAAGGGCAAGTTGTCATAGTTATCGCATGGTGATTCTTGACCTGAAACTTTCATCTTCAGTAATAAAATATACACTATCACCATATAGTCGATATCAACACAACACATAGTCGATAACATGTAGGCAATTCTTATTTTGTGACATTATAGACATTGATGTTTTGTATATGTTATAAAATATTTAAACCAACACATGTGTAATATGTATAATCGTACTGATATTTGCCATCAGAAAATATGTCGCATTCCATTTTTACGAATCAATAAAAACGTTCTCTTATGTCACTCTGTGTAAATTTTAAGATAATTAAGTGCTACAGTTAGCCCGTTAATATAAAACAAGAATATCAGTAGAACCGATGCCGTTTTGACTTTGAATTGTGTTCTTGACCTTAAACCTAATGACCTTATTTATACGGTGAAACCTAATGTAAGGCAAAAATTGAGTAAAGTGATATAAAATCCATTCTATCAGTTGTAAGTCAAGACAAGCAATAAGCAAATTTCCACTTGACCTTTTAGTATGACCTTGACATTTGACCTACAGTTCTGGTTTATGTGCATAACATACCATTCTATTAAGGCAAATATTTCTGCCAAATAATTTGAAAACAACTCTCAAACCATAGCCAAGTCATTGTTCGTACTGTCAAAAATCTGCTTTTGACCTTTGATCTCTAAGTGTGGCATTGATCTTTGACCAACGGACCTGGTTCATGTGCATTTCATGCAGTCTCATTGAGGCTAACATTTGTGTGAGGTAGTTGTAAAATCCTTTACAGTAAAATCACGGACAAAGTGCTAATTTTGACCACTGACCTTTAGGTGTGGCCTTGACCTTTGACCTGATTTGTGTACACACTAGCTCATGACAGCAAATATTTGTGCTACCTAATTTTAAAATCCCTCCATCCATGGCCATGTTATAGTGTACACAATCTCAACAGCCAATTTATAATCAAAAGGCAATAACTTTCTCAAAAGTTATCAGACTTGAACGACTTGAAAATATGCGCACGCCCATCAAATAGGAGTGAAGCATATCAAGTTACAATGAATTCAAACTATTAGTTCCTGAGATCTTTCGTGGAAACGAAAATATCCTATTAAAATGACATATTAACTGTAAAAAGGGAAATTACTCCAAGAAAAAAGACCGGTAGGACCAGACAATATGCGTATGTCCTCTTGTTAAGTATGCTGCATTTAGAGATTCAGAACATTCAAGCTTTTAGTTTCTGGGAACTTGCGCGCAAACGAAACTATGCTATTGAAAGGTAATATTTTTAATGGAAAGGACAATAACTCCCTGAAAAATATTCGGGTCGGAATGACCTTACAATATGCACATGTCACCGTGTTAGGGATACTGCATTTAAAGTACAAGACGGACGAAAAGATGGATGGACAGACGGTATGATGTAAAGAATTTTCGGAGAAATTGTGGCAGCCCATGAGATGTTTATTCCATTTGCTGCTTGCCTTGTTTCTAGAAAATTGACGTCAACGTTAAAGCATATGGTTTTTTTAGAAAGTCGGATTATGATTTCAAAAAATTGTTTAATGTTGAAAACTGTTTATGAAAAATATTTATTGGTTATTTGTATAAATAATGACATTTTTGGCTTTGATTTCTTGTTTGTTTGCCGTAACAACCATCTCTTTATTATTATTTTTTTTGTCTGAAATTTTTATACGTTCAAAGTTTGTTATTTGTAAAAGGCAATCCAGTAAAACAATATATATAATATAAATTAATTGTCCTCATCATGCTAGATTCTGTGTGGTATGCATGACTAACATTAAAATCCGTTAGAAATGTGAAACTGTGTCATTATGGTGATGTTACTTTAACTGCTTATTCTTGCTCAAATTGCATGATTGCGAAAAAATAAGCCATTTCCAATTCTAAATATATCAGTGTATTCAAAACTGCCAATAACTAATGTTCGCCCAGATTCAGCATTCCAAAAATCTCATGGGCTGTGAAAATTGGTTTCACACCCAGATAAAGTCAATGACAGTGGCATTAGAATTCGGTGCAAATTAGACAAAGCGGTGCAAATATCACCATAGTTTTGGTGTAACTTCAAGAAAACCACGATGTAAATAGAGATTACAGGTTACTGCCTGGTCTTGAGTAATATTTGAAGTGGGAATAGTGTAACGGCGAGGCTGGCCGAGTGTTTCTAATGTTTCTTAACATAACACCAAACGAGGTGATTTTTATATTCAAAATTAAAGTGCAGCGCTGATTTTTCTGAGCCGGCTTTTACAGATTCACGTACATGTTGTTATTGGATTTCTAAAAGTTGACTGAATAATGATATATTATTAACGTGTCATAATGATAAATGAGCCATTGTCATTACGAATACATAGATTAAACACACGTTCATTCATATAATATTGAAATGTACACTGGAATGGATAGCAACGATCAATTTTATCGGAGAACTGTCGTCACCGAATTATTTGAACTCGCCACTTTTGAGTTGTGTATTGACATTGACATTTTCAAGATCGTGTCCATATTGACGTGTTGAATTTTTTTTTTTAAATGTTTTTGTCTCAACATAAACTGCTTATGTGTTGTGAATCAAAAACTGATCCTATGTTGTGAATCAATGATTTATTGTTCCATTGATGACGTCATAACACTACCAAAGTGCGCGTTTATGAAAGTATTTTTAAAATAACGTTTTTGTGATATATGACGATGAAAAATAATGAATTATTTACGTGCTTGGTATCAATTTGTTTGTTTTGTGTTAGCTGATTCATTTGTTTATAAGTCATTCTGAGTAATATGACTACCTCTAATAAGTTACGGATATAAACGCTAGCGACGTGATATATAGAGAATAACAGGTTACTAACGGCGAGGCTTGCCTGTTTTTCTATTTATCATACCACAGTTTTATTAAAATTACACATCACCGAAATGAGCTGATTATATATATATATATATGATTTATATAATGACAAGTATACACATATATTAAAAAGTACAAACACATTACATGGGATTATAAATATATAAAATAAATATATACAAAATGTCATAGAGATAACGTCATGAATTTCTCTCTTATAAAAACCTACTGGAAAAGATATCTGGATGATTGCTTTATTTTCTGGGTTAAATTTCCTAATGAACTTCAAAGACTTTACACTATTTTAAATAACTTACATACAGATATCAAGTTTACTATACAAACAAGCACGCTTGATATTCCATTTCTTGATATATTAATTGCAAAAAACAACAGGAACATTTCTACTGATATATATTACAAGGAAACAGATTCTAAACAATAACTTAAGTTCACATCATGTCGTAATGAACACACAAAAATTATTATTCCATTCAATTTAGCGAAACTCATTTGCACTATACTTTCAAATCATGAACTTAAATTAAAACGTTTAGGTGAACTGGAACTTTCCCTTTTATAAAGGTGTTTGCCAAAATCAGTGATAAATAAAGGAATTCAAAAAGCCCTTTCAATCCCTAGAAATGAATTACTTTCAAACTCAACAAAAGAAAATAATAATATTATTCCATTTATTTCAACATATAACCCTAAGAATAAAGAAATATTTGGCGTACTTAAAAACAACACAGACATTTCAAAAACGGACTCTGTTATGAACAAAATAATTTAAGATAATATAATAATAAAATGCAAAAGACAGCCACACAATTTAAAACGTCTACTAACTAAATCTAGCTTTTCCTGTCAAGAACCTAAAGTAACCAAATGCAATGACCCTAGATGTACTCTCGGTTACTATATTACTGAAGGAAATTCATTTAATTTTAACGGTAAACTGTTTAATATAAAAACTAATATGTCGTGTGATGTTAAAAATGTTTTTATGTATAGTATGCAGTGGATGGAAGAAAATTAATATTGGACAAACTGGCGATATACTTAGACATAGAAGATCTGTTCATGAACAACAAATGCGAGACCCTTCAACAAGACAGATGCCTTTAAGTAAACAACTGGATGAGTGTTCTACATCTGAACCGAAATTTCAAATTTTTCCTTTTTATAAACTATTTTCGGACAGTGTTTCAGCTAGGTTAGCGAAAAAGCAATATTTTATTCATATATTTAAACCACAATTTCATATAATAATTGTTGACGTCATAATTGAAATGACGTTATTTCTCTGACATTTTGACGTTATGATATATTGTGACCAGTCGCACGTTACTGACGTCAGTTTATAAATACGCCTATCGGACTATCTTTAAAACTTCATAAAAACGCGAAATATTTAAAGAATTTGCAATAAATTATACCAAATTAATCCACATACAATTTGCTTTATTTTGATTAGTCTCATAACATCCATTATTTTGTAAATTTATTGCAAGAAAAGCATAAGTCATCGTCAAACGTCAAATTCTTCAATGTCCCACGTAACAGTTAATTTCTGTTTGAAACGAAATGTCGTCTGTATTTCCGCGGCGCTATAAGATACACATCTGTTTTTTCCTTGTTAGACCGAGACCTCATTTCCGTTTTCAACCTCCAAAAATAAGGTGATTAGTAAAATTCATATAAGGTAACATTTGCAAAAAAGAAGTTCCGTTGAATCGTTTCGGCCAACATAAGGGACATCAGGGTGTTCACAAATGCTTTGATAATAAAGTGAAGATGTAGACTAAAGGTACTGAATTTTGGTCAAAATGTTGAATGTGTATTCTTTTTAAAATATGGCAAATTTGCAATTATTTAGATTATAATTAGATACATTTTACACCATGCATGTATTTTCTTTAACGATGTCCAAAACGTCATTTTATTTTAAATTGCAAGAACACGGCGGAAATCAAATTTGTGTTATTATTTTTGTATGTTATTTATTTTTATACTTCAACATATAATTCACAACAAGACATGTCAGGGTTAACGATTTCCAAATATTGACACAGTCGTTACATTATATACATTATTTTTTTTATAGCAGTTTTACAAAAAATCTAAACAATGTCCGCCCGATTTATCTGATAAGTTTTTAATTCCTCTGCTATCGAGCAAGGTGTAAATAATATACAAACATGTTTCAGAAATGCTTTAGAATATATACATTCCACAAGTAAAATTTTTTGGAAAAACGTAATGCACAACAATAAAAATGAAACTTAATGTTTTTGGTGTTTTTACGTTCTTTAGAATGTCCCCTGGTCTTGAAAATGATGCTTGTTTTTTAATAATCATATTTTTTTTGTAATAATTGCAATTTTTGTTTTCATATCACCATTTAATATTTAAATCTTATAATCAAACAGTAAATAGTGTTTTCAGTCACGTGTGTAAATTTCATTAAATTATTATTTGGATTTCTTCATGTATTGCGCCTTTATAAATGTCCCCTATACAGAATATAAACATGATTTTTTGGTTAGATGTCATTCTAGCGTTTGTTCCGCTAGGAAAGTTTGTTTTTTATAGTTGCATATATATAGTTATATAATACGAATGCGCTCAACTATGTAATGCTCAACAACTTTTTGATATTATATTTTTATCATATATATATATATATATATATATATATATATATATATATATATATATATATATATATATATATATATATATATATATATATATATATATATATATATATATATATATATATATATATATATATATATATATATATATATATATATATATATATATATATATATATATATATATATATATATATATATATATATATATATATATATATATATATATATATATATATATATATATATATATATATATATATATATATATATATATATATATATATATATATATATATTAGTATAATTTTTGCTTTGCAATATCAGAACTTATTTATGGAGATTATTTTAATGCCATTATAAAGAACTTTTTTTGGAGTGGGGTGGGGTGGGGAGGGGATTTCCGACAAAAATGGACAAATTATGCGTTATTCTGATCGCACATTATGGCATGCTAAAATAAAAAAACATAAACAGAAGTATAAATGTAAAATTGGAAATACTTATTAAAATGAATCATCGATTTTGAGCTATAATACAAAGTCAAATTTGCAAAAGTGTCGGGAGAGTGCAGAACGCGCTAAGGCTACTTAATATGCAATATGAAAGGGACCGGAAGCGGAAGTGGCGTGCTCGGAACCAACTAACCACGGCAATTGACTTGCCGCATTGTCCGATGCTCTGACATGAATATCTAACGAGTAAGTCGTATCCTCTGGCAACTATTCATAAATACACAGACGGGTTTGCTGCTCAGTATAAGAGCCGATATTTATTGATGATACGTTTTCGACAGTAGGAAATTGAATTTAAGATTTTGTTTTCTTAAGTTTAACAAATACTTAAAAATACGATTTATTCCTAATTGATTTAAGAATCCGAAGTAAAATACAAATTTGTTCGTATAAAAGACTATAAACATAAAGCATTTTTTATTAAAACGTTAATAGGCAGCTTGCCATATTGACGCGACGTCGTGTTACGCTACCAGGAACGAATAACGTGCGTATTATGCCCTGATGAGCTTTGTCGAAACGCGTTGGGTATATTTATAATATATATTTATAATCCCATGTAGCGTGTTTGTACTTTTCATTATATAAATTTCTCAATCTGGAAATTTAAATCGACATTTAATTTACGTAAAAAATCACTTACTTAATAAGTATTTTATTAATCAGCATAACATTATTGACTAAAATTCCTAACCTATTTAAGGTTATAACGAAGGATAATAGGAACTTCAATTATTTGAAAACATAACACTGAAAATTTTACAAATCCGATTTTTGTGTGTTTTGTTGTATTTATTTCAAGATAGCGTCAATTTGTTTCTAAAAACTTTCATATTTCCAATGTCATATAGGAACAGTTCAACTGATCAATCAAAAGCGCTAAATCTCATACAGGCACTGGTTTTAGCCAATCACATTTCTTTGATCCCATACAGGAACAGTTGAATTGATACAGGAACAGTTGATCGTTTTATTCACTCATGCTAACTGATATAAGACGTGCATTTTTACTGATATTGTGCGAAATAATGTCAAGTTGATTAATAATAAAATATATAAGATTACTTAAACACGTTTCGCCGTTATATCAGTATAAGAATCCCCGACATTAAACACACTGGCATAAAACAATATAATATTATCCATATATCGGTTGTAATTACGTATATATCAAAATTTTGCCATAAGCTTTGATGTTGTGTGTCTTCGCTAATTGTAGAAAAAGAAGAGGATGTATTTATTTTTCATCATAATTCAAAATATGATATGAATACATGTACAGTTTCATAAATGAATCACATCTAAAAACTCTAACACCACATTTTTTATTATGTTACTATTGTTGTTCAACTAGTAATAATAAATTTAACTCACCGAACACCCGTAGTATTTGCACTATGATAAACACCGAACACGCCGATGTGAACATTATTCGATATTGAAAACAACGCTCGGCGAATTAACTCCTGTGTTTTATAGATAGTGACATAAGTCTACGCGCATGTATGTAAGATATGCCTGTGGGGCATATCGTCTACCTGACATCGCGGATATATATCATGTATTTTCTTACCGAAGTGATTCAGTTTTATTAACAAATTAGCTGATAGAAAACTGATATTATGTTTAACTTCCAAACCAAATTAACATATTAGATGTTTATATTAACACATTTACATTGTATGCAATCTCTACAAATAATAATAAGACATTTAGTACCAACATACATGTAGTTCACATTAGCTGTTACAAACTCGTATAATAAACAGAAATACAATTGTTGTTTTTATATTAAAATTTAATTTAAACTGAACAATATAAAATAGGTTATATACTTAACAATCATGTGCTGTATTGAAAATTTTACCTTTACATCTATATTAAGATTCTTAAATTAGAGAGAATGGCTACAGTGGTCATTATTTCTTTTCTCAGCTACCTGTATTTTAGAGTTGTCCAATTTCAAGTTAAAAACATACACAGCGAACTATTATTTAAAATATCGAATAATTCAGCAATGGTAATCATTGCATGAAATGGACATTGACAGCATCATTAACATTCGGAAGAAATAGAGGATATTTGTTTAATGCAGTGTAAGATCGTATTTTATTTCATGAGTGGTCAAAGAAACAATATTTTCCCGAGTGGCGGATCCACGAGTGAAAATATCTAGTCCTGTGACTTCGAATGAAATAAAATACGATCTTACACTGCATTAAACAAATTTTCTGTTTATTTCATGCCTTTGAACGATAAATAAAAAAAATGCGCGAGATGTGCTGAAGCGTCACAAGTTTTGTGTATTATGACGTCATAAATATGACGTCATTATGATTCCAAAATTGTCGATCACTGTTGTGGTGGGAAAATAGTGCCACTCTTACTGCTTCGTTGTCGCTTTATTATATTTGTATTGAATTTTATAATGTTTTTTTTGTTGTTTGAAAAGGCCAATGTAAACACTGACGATTAGGGTATTGACATACTTTCAAAAAATAAACATAAAAACAAAATTAAAAGTAGTTCCATATAACCAAGAGTGAAATGATCAAACATTATCATTTCATTCGACCTAGAGTGGAATGATCGGGTTATCATTCACTGGTATTCTCCACTCATTCACCGCATAGCATGAAATAAGTGTAAATCATTATTCAATATTCGAATTTCTGTTTCGTATAAGTATAGATCTATATATATTTATTTTGCACACTTGCAATATAAATGGGATTCTCCAAAAATATATGGATTGATATAAGAAATAGTAAAGACCATTTATTGGCGACTTGTATTATACCGAGTAAGGAGTCAGCCCTCAATAGATGACCTGTCGACCTAATACGACTTATATTTAGTGCTTATAAGCCTGGTGATATTTCGTTACCCGTGTTTCCTAAATGGATTTTTTATTCAATAACTTAAACTGTAAACTGTAAATTACTTCATTTAGAATATATGTCTAGACACGTTTATAGTTTTAATACGATGGACATTATTATGTTGCTATACGATTTCAAAAAAACGTGGACGCCGAAAAAGCAACAAAAAAATACCGTAGTCATTGTATTTACCTTTACATGAGTCGCAAACTTCACAAGTATATCATAAATCCGAATGGAAACTCAGACAAACTTTTGCCGACAATGTTTTATAACATACTGCCAATAATAATATACAATAATGTTGTTTATTATTTGTAAATAAGACTGCTATCAGCTCAATAAATTTTGATGGTAAATTATTTGCACGAGTAGAAGTGTTTATGATTTGAAAGCACGGTTGTTCAATGTCAAACATCATATAGTAAAATTATGTATTTGAAGTATTAAATGTAAATTATTACTGAAATATATTTAATATAACGAAACCCGAGCAGCATAAAATTAAATTTTATTCAACAATATTATGTGTTAAACTTAAAACATTTATTTTTCACACAATATTTATTTACCAAAAAATATGTTGACTATTTTCTTGCTTCAGCGTTTTCAAACTGTTTGCTGAATAAGAAAAACTGAAGAAATTTGCCAACATTGGAAGAGCAATTATCTTATATCTTAACAGCGTTGGCGATTTATTTCGACGTAAGATATTTATTTGCTTAAAAAACTAGGCCTGAAACTGCCAAAACTGACATGAGAATTTCAGTTAATAAAAACGTATGTAGTATCACAAATATTAAATAGTTAAAATTTGCGTTATAAGATAATTATCATTATAATATTCGTGTTAGATAACTGGCAACACGAACTGGTTTGCGAATACATTTGCGATACATGAACATTAAGCTGTAGCGCGAACATTAACTAGATAAGATTTGTATTAGTTAGACAATGCGAAAAATTAAGTGGTAACACGAATATTATTTAGTTAAGATTGGCGTTGTCAGATAATAATGATGATAATATTCGTTTACGTAATATAATGAAGACCTCGCGCCGAATTAAGTGGTAACACGAATATTATATAGTTAAGATTTGTGTTGCGTTGTCAGATAATTACCCTGATAATATTCGTGTTAGTAAGATAATGCGGAAGACCTCGCGCACAATTTAAGTGGTAACTCGAATATTATCTAGTTAAGAATTGCCTTGTCAGATAATTATCATGTTAATATTTGTGTTAGTAAGATAATGCGGAAGACCAAGCGCCACAAATTAAGTGGTATTGCGAATATTAACTAGTTAAGATTCGCGTTGTAAGATAATTATGATGATAATATTCGTTTTAGTACGATATTTCGGAAGACCTCGCAACCCCAAGAAAATGTTTCTAATGTCAGTTCTGGGCACTTAAAGGCCATTTAGTATAATAATAAAATATCTTGCAGAAAAATATTCGCAAACGCTGTCTTAAAATCTAGATAAATATTGTAATAAATAAGTGGTAACACGAATCTGTTCGGGAACGCTGCGTAGTTAACACGAATGTTTTTGCGAACCTTAAGTGGTTATCGTAAGGCAGTTCTATGCCACCATATTAAATGAAGATTTAAAAGAACATGTTTGATTAATGGTGGTTATCAGTGTGAGTGGCAGTACAAACAAAACGATTTATAACATTGTATGATCTAATTCATTTTAAAGAAAGAATGAGGTATTCAGTCGTAGTTTTATCATGAGCAAACAAATAACCCCGATGACCATAAATAACATAATAATTCCCCAATGAAGAAAGTCCGTCGATAATGTGCATTTATTCACTTCTGTTCTAGAGTTTATAACGATGGATCGGTTTATTGCATTTACCTTAGGGATAATAAGCTTCACAGCTTATTCAAGTATGATTGTTTTATTATTAAAACTTTATGTAAAACTATGTATTAATACTCTAATAACAATTCTAAAAAGTCATATAATTGAAAATATTGTTTCATGGACTTTGTTTTCGGGTTGAAGTAGTGTAGTGATAATACGTAAACTAATATTCCCAGATGCTGCATCGGATCCATGTGATCGACGAATCCACAAAACGTTTCCTTTCTATATTGGGTCCCGAAATGAACACTGCAAGACGCCTACGTCAGGCCCTGTCCCGTGTGACAAGTTTCTCATCCCTGACTGGTACATCTTACCAGATGACGCCGAGATGCTCAATGTATGTCCCGCTAGTGGAAGCTGCGGTGTGGACTACCCAGCATGGATGAACGGTATATAAGTAGTGCTTTTCGTAATCGATTAATTGGTTAGTGAACAATTTTGAAGTTGAACACATATTTAATCTCTGCATCTGCTTTTGAGAATACTGATCTGCTTTGTACTTAAACAGTTTGCCCGAATAAAACGCGTAATCAAAATTATAAAATATATGTTGTCATTTAAAAGGATGTCGTTTTTGGTAATGCCAAATAATAATAATAATCCGGAAATGTGGAGAATATAATATTATTTTTTAAATGTCTGAAAATATGTTTATTAATGTTCTAGGTTCCTTCCCACAAGTTGTAGAGAATGTGGTAAACAGAACCATATGCATCAATCAGGCTGGACATTGTTGTTATCGCACGGCTAAAATTCAGGTCAAGAACTGTTCTGGTTTCTATGTGTACAATTTGGGGCCCCTTCCAGGATGCGACATGGTATACTGCTTCGGTATGTTTGTTGTTGTTTTTTTTAAACTAAATAATCGTGCATATTTTAATTGATTTTATCTTATACTCTAATTAGCATTTGTAACGTCTACATCTACTTGTTCTTTGTGTGACGTTTAATTATGTTCGTTTTCAAAAAGTGACTGCGAGTCAGTAATTATTTATAAAATCAATATATTTCGTTTAGTCTCATGATGTGAAAGAGGAGGAAGGCAAGACACATACCGGCTATATAAATACGAGGGATGATAAAAAATAATGTAGATTTTTTGCATATTTTTATACATATAATTATTTCATAGAAAAAAAGTTCATGAAAATAAACTGGAATATGTATTGCGTCAATTTACAAAATTTCAGCAATTTCACTGTTCTCTGTTAAAAATGGCAGGCATTTAAAATGAGTCACTATAGGCAACCAGGAGCACGTTAATTGGAATTCAATGACGTCGTTAACGTCATTTTCTTCAGGGAAGATTGGGCGCGAAAGAAATGTTCTTGTTTTAATATTATTATTTCATTATTATTTAATATTGTCGGATATTTTAATTACACTATCAAGAGGCTTTTCTCATCATGGTATGGAGGCAGTATTATAACCAGTCTCCCATACACTTGTACAGAGCTCTTTACGGCATTTTGATTACCAATATATACAACATATTTTAACACATTCTGCACTTTAAGTATGTCTGATTACATTACACATTTAGCAAATAAACCTGTATAATGTTAACATATGCATACATCATTTTACTGAATCAAGAAAGGAAATACCTCTTAGAAATATTTAACATAAAATAATAATTACGTTATATTTTAAATCTGCATGTACTCTGAAAATTAAAATAATGATGTAATTTGTCATTCACATTTTCTACTTATTGCTTACTAATCAACATGCATTAATCACGGAGAAATAAACCAAGCGAGACAGTTCGCATAGCTACCTGACCATTGACTGTCCGTGTTGATCAAGCTAATTTAAGCTGATTGACATCGTCATCGTCGCGTCTTTTTTTTCCGTATCCATGCATGTCTCAATGCTTACAATGCATTCTGAAAATTCTATTGCACTATGTGCCCTATTAAAAAACTGTATTCTATGCGGCTTCTTATTAAAATAAAATGTCTGCATAGATTATTTACAAGTACCTTTACTCGATTTCATTACCGCCCGAATTTAGAGTTGATCTCACAATAACATTTTTTCTCAATTGACGTTGTGCATCACCGTCATATCAATACTGTTTAATTAATAGGCAACCTTGAAATGAAGCCAACTTTTGGTATGTTGTCAAAGTATGTTTGTCGTACATCATACCAAATTTTTTTGAAGGAAGTATACTTATTTCGTACAGAATTTACTTTCTATTGACTTGTTGTAATGCAAATAAATGTCGTGCTACGCTTAACAGTTACCATGGTTATATTATCGAATAGATTAGACGTAGAACAACTTAATTTCACAATATTAATTAATAAACATGTTCCATTTAAATCCCGATTCATTTTTTCAAGTTTTATTTAATTAAGACTATTTAGTTATAAAATATATAAACAATATAAAAAGTCTATGTTATTTTTGAACATCCCTCGTATAGTCACGTGTGGAATTGTTTTTTTTTTCACATTTGATGCCAATTGTCTACACAATATATTCACAATAAGCAATGTCATAGTTTATGTCAAATCCAATTGTGCCCTCGTATTAGTTCAAGAGTCACCAGAGCAACGTGACGTTGCTTTTTATTGCATCATTGTGTTTGTATTGTTTAGAATGAATATGTTAATATGTTAATTAAATAAATTTGTTCGTGAACATTGCGTAAAACCCATTCTTGAAATGATACGATTTTCTGAAATTTTGTTTAAACATAACCTTCATTATAATGTTCGAAAATCGGATGTATTGAATGTGTTTTGCGTATTGATTTAAATATTAAGGAAATTTCTCTTTCGTGTCAATGCCTAGGCAAAAAGAAATGCGCCTAAGACGTCGCTGATTACATCTTGTAACATCCAATAAACTTTCTAATCAAATTTACAGAGTCAAAACTACCATGCATCCAGACAACCACTACGACCGCTACTAAAACAACCACTACTATGCAAACCGAAAGTCAGTCTACTGTAGAAAACACCCCAGCACCTAAATCAAAAGGTACGCAATTGCAAAATTAGTTAATGGAGATAATCTATTAAAGTAAAATGATAAAGTGTTTTCATTGATACATATATCGACAAGCGAAAAAAGTAAATCTTATATTACGCTTACATAACTACTTGTGATTATTATTCATTTACAGTAAGTTGCCAAAATGCCGATTAATGAAAACGCACAGCTAATCTGTCTTAATGAATATACAGTCTTGATCCGTACATACCTCAGCTGCACAAGTATAAAAGTCTGTTTACTGAGTGGCACATTTACAATAACTTTGGGAATATATTAATATAACTGTGATATTTGTATGCGTGTTTTATTAAATTATGAGCAAAATTATTTTACGCGCTATTCTACAATACAGTCGCATAATGTATTTGTAGTGAACGCTTTGCTGCTTGGTATCGGCATTGGTGTTGGAGCATTGGTGATTATTTCGGTCGGCACAATTGCCATGCTGCTCAAACTACACGGGTAAGGGTATACTTATTTTAGATAAAGCAGAAGCAATACAGTTGAATATACAATAATAGTATTTACATAATAGTGTGTACACGTCTGTTGAAGGCGCTGTTGAAACACTGATTTTAATATTAACTAATGTTTACGCAATTTTCTTGTTGATATATTTAACGCTACATGAAGGCAAAGCAACTACGAACAAGAAAGTGATAATGGAACGGAATCTTTTATGGAATGCTATTTGAACAATGTATGTTTATATTACAGAAGTCTTAACATCCACAGCCGAGTAGAAGATATTCCAAACACGAAACCACCCCCATATACAGTTTCTACGAAAGAGTAATATAAGAAAAACAACACCAATGGTAGCGACTTAAAGGATTTCTTGATATTTAGAAGAAGTTCGTTTAAATTCGTTTAAATTTAGATGTTTTTTTTTTATAATAAAAATATACTAGGAAAATAAACACAGCATGAACTAACACTATACGAACATCATATGTTCTCATTTAGATATAATGGATGACATTTTCAATGTATACTTTAATTGTTTGCATTTTAGCATTAATATAATAAATACAATTTTATTTCTTTTATGTGTACAGTATTCCAAATTATATTGAAGAGTAGAAAAGTAGAACCTTCTGTCGGCCAATGGAAAGTGTTTTAACTTTTAAATATATTATTTCTTCATTTATGTTTCTTTCATGTCCGCTGTACGTATATAAACAGAATGTACATGCATATTGGAATTAAAAACAACAGATTGTTTATTAGGTTTTACCGTTATGATGAAACTGTAGTTGGATCACTATTTAAAATCGTAATTAACTACTCGGTACCCTTTATTTAAGTCAAGTGATCACGATCGTATATATATAACACAAACCAAATCCTGGAAAAAAAAAACTATACATATATAACAACAGATCCTTCATTAGTTTTTACCATTACGATGAAACTACAGTTGGATCACTATTTAAACTCGTATTTAACTACTCAGTGTCCTTTATTTAAGTCAAGTGATCACGATCATACATATACACAGAGCAAATCCTGGAAAACAAAAACTATAAAAACCAGGCTTCAAAACCGTTGAAAGGCACTTCCAAACCCACATTTGAACCCAAATTTAATCAATAAATCGGGCACATAACATAGTCATGAATATGAAATTGTTCTTAATATGCTTATTGTGTGTTATATAATTCGTCCTATATATGTTCTATGTATGTTGTTTTGTGTTTTTTAATTATTTCACTCAGTAATTAATATGAACGTTTTATTGTCTTACCATTTAACTGTATTTTTATATGTGAAATTTGCAGTTTCTGTTCAATTGACTATTCCAAGTCCCTTACTCCAGCAAAACGTTGTTTGCACAACTATGATTGAGGCAAAGTAATATCCTCTAATTAAATAAGTATACAATCTTTAATAACATATTTTCATTTTATTTGGGAAGGTTTGCCATATAAAACTTGTGAACAAATCAATTTGCTTTCTAGTTTCAATTTTCTTATTTTGTAACAATGCTATGTCTATATATGTTATTGTTGTATATTTTGTATCCCTTATGTTCAAATGTGAACTGAAAAAATATAATAATAAAATTAAAATGACATTGTCATTACGTTTATTTTTTATTGTCATGCAGTTGTCCCTTATTTGTTTATGCAATGCAAATATAATATAATTAATGTCCAAAATAAAAACATATTTTAAGTACTGAATATATCAATATAATGTACTTAGAACTCCGAGAGTCGGATGTGTCGCCTGACGGGGCAAAATTCAAGTACGATAACAGGAGACGCCGCCAATGACGCTGTCGATATCGCCTCCGCCGCCAAAAGTAATCCCTATATATCGCCTTTTCAGGCGACACAAATTTGCATTTGGAAAAACGAATGACGATTTGGGGAATTTGTAATGTGATATAAGTACATTGCTTAATGACGCTTATCCATGCAGGTGTTTTCCGTGTATGACTACTTAAAACATTGATGAAATAGTTTGGTGCTGCAAAAAATTGATTATAGAAAACATTATATGGCAATACTTTGGGCTTTGTAAAAGAAATTAAAACTCGTATTTTAATTAATTTGCTACTCTATTTTTTAGTACTTCTTTCCGTTTATGCCGTCGACCTATTTCAATTCATACACTGCGTAATACACCACATGCGAGCGCGGTTCTAAATTGCATAGTTAAATTATTTTACACTATTTTTGGAAATAGATATTTAGAAAATAAAATATTTTGGAGCTCTCTTTGTAGCTGAGATTGTCATCGGATATTCCAGTTTGACATTAAATTATCGTTGCATCATTGTTTTAAACTGGATGTTTCACATACACGGATGCCCCCCACGACACATGTTTGGACACAGGTAAAGGGCGTTTTGTCAATACCATTTTTGCATATAGATTATACAGAAGAAAAAAGATAAAGTGCCATAACTCGGCTAAATTGGTCACAGACGGGATTCCTTCCTTAACAATATCCGCCCAAAAGTTACAGAGAAGTTGAGTCCACAGTGGAAAACATGACAAAGGGCCATAATTATGCCCAAATTGGTCGCAGCCAAAAATTCTACCTTTGCACACACATTAATGTTATTTATCTGTGAAAATTTGAGCACAATCCACCCAACCGTTAAAAATGAGTTGAGTCCACAAAATTTCGGAATGTACGTACATACGAACGCGCACAAATACATGTCATCATGAAGTCATTATTATGTGTACATCAATGACATCATTGCACTGAAATTGAAATCACAAAGTTGTGTTTCAAGGAATAAGTTGGACGTCACATTTAATCGCTTAACATTAGTTGTCATATTGTCGCGTTTATAAATAGATTTTGTTGTTTCCGAATGCCCTTCATAGAATAACGGAAATTTGATTTATTAAACGAAGAAAAAAAATAATCCGTTCTACCCTGCCGTTGAATAGTGACTTTTATTTTACAGTGAGAAATACGGAATTTCTATCTGGCCGCTTGTATTTTATATTGAAAAAATAACAGTATTTTATTCATAATACATGTAGGTATATACTAAAACAATTTACTTAATATGATGACTGATAATTGAAATCATGCTAAAAAATCGTTTAAAACGTCTTCAGCACATCCGCATGCAGTTAACATCTTTCTTCATGTCTTCCAATTTCAGGATAATATGTCAAGTTCGAAAACATCTTGTAGCTCACCGGTTAAAACTTCGTTCGCGAAAATGTATAATATCCTTATATCCTCGTCGGGTTGAACGAATGATAAATAAGTATCATTTATGGACTTACAATACGCAAAAAAGATAAGAGAAAAATAAGGCTGTTTGCAAGCAAATTCAAGCAAACTCTTTCATTTAGTTGTGTTACGGGTATGAACAAGATCGGTTTTGTCTCTTATTGTATTTTTTCATTTGCAATAACGTCTCTTATCTTTATTTTTTTCAAATGTTATTCTCATTATTATTATAAACGTGTTTACGATCAATTTTACACTTATTAACAGACCAAGTATTCACGTCTTTTGTCTGCTTATCTGGATTATAACACAAAGTTCGTTGTTTTAAATTATTATTTCATAAGAATATTTAACACCTTAGAATATATCTTAAAATTTGTTCGAGTGGTTCGCACGAATTGCATGTGTCAGTTCAGAAACGTAGTTCTGGACGTTATCTGACCCTTATTATAATTCCAATCCTTCAATAGGATGTCCTTATTCCATTTATACTTATACGTGAATGTTACTGTTAATTGTTCATCGTTTGCTTTTTTTTTTAAACAAGTTACATTATGTTAAACGCAGATTTAATTAATAATAAAATCAGTGCAGAACATATGTGTGCACATACATGTAATTTTACATAAATATTTAACATTACCCAATTTGAAATGCTGAATCGAGGGACACCTTTGATTGAAATTATTTAAGTTGAAGGATGAAATTGGAGATAAACAAAGTGATTTCACCTTTAAGTATAAATATAATACTATTGCGAATTCAGCAAGTTGATAAATTAAAATAAGATTTTCTTTTGTGATCCCAACGAAAAGAAGCATTTTCACAGACATAGAACTTAATTTGTCTGCATTACAATAAGATAAAGACAAACGTTTTTAAACCTTATACTTAACCTTTGCTAAGTCTTATTCTATGCTTGCTAATCTTATTCGATGATGAACGTATGGGTTGATATTCCGCATCAGAATATACACCATAAATTTCGTCGATGATAACCTACCAAGTTAGAACAAAACGTCCAATCCGTGAACAGTTCCTGTAAGGAAAACTAATGAGGGAAGTTTTGAATAAATGGCAAGCGATTCTTTGCAGTTTATGAAGTATCACATTAATATTTTATTAAAGGCAACAATTTTACCTTTTACTACACGTACTTCTCAAGATTTATGTCTATATTGTAAATATTAGTTGAACCATGGCCAAAATGATAAAGCGGAAATTTGACATGTAGTGTAATTTGTTGCTTGTAACGACGTATGATACTTGATATTTTGAGCATTTATTATAGGACGAAATCAAGTTCTACCTTTACTTATTTGTGGTATATATACGTTACGTACAGGGTATAATATACTGCACAATATAACACAGTTAAATTGTGCCGAAACCATCTCTAGTAGCTGTTCGTCCTGCTGTGTTTACAATTAAAAAAATGACATAACATTTTAATATTTCGCAATAAAGCTTTTACAATTTAATATTTCTTCTTGTCAGCAATGCAATTCTAGAAACGATTTTAAGTCCCGTATGTTCTGGAATTTGTTAAAGACCTCATGTATGTGTGGGATTTTGGCAGACATGTTGTTGGAAATAGTTATACAACACTGACAATGTATTTTAATTCCAAATTATAATAGTACTACTAGATCACAGACGTACATGTAATAAACATAACAATTATTGTTACAAATACAACAATAATATGTATAAGAGGCACTGGGATAGCTCACCTAACTGAAAGCAGCGTCGCAATGAAACATCCCATATATGTACATGAAAACGTTTTAGACAACATGATTTTCGACGTTGTCATTACCGTTAGTAAGGCAAACTACCTGTTGTCGTGGCATCCATGTTATTTATGATATCAAAATAATGTTTAGAAATATGGTAAAGGGTTATCTAAGGAACATTTCCGTGAAATCTGATTTCAATAAGTCGACAAGTAAAGATTGTAAAACATGTCAATATAACATAAGTTAAACGGACCCGCGTCCCACCTGGTGGTCATGACTTTGAATGAATCAAAATTATTTGGAGGACTATGGTAGAGAGTCACCCAATAAACACTTTGTAAAATAATTTTTCATTAAAGCCAAATAAAGCGGCCAGGTTTCAACATATGCAAATTATTTGACGACATTTTTTTCAAGAGTACCAAATGTATATTTCTATAAAATTATTCTGCAATCCAGCTAAAGTCTCATAGATGATTTTTAAAGTGATCAGCATGACCATATAAAGAGAAATACTTCGTCCTCTGGCGGCCATGGTTTTAGCAAATCAAAATATTTAAGGCATTTGAGTAGAGACCCAATGAAAATTGATGTGAATTTTTTTTTTAATCTGACGCTTTTTTTTCTTTTTTTTTATTTAAATCTGACGCATTTTTGTTCTGAAAACCAAAGATCTCCAAGTTTTCAATATAACCATAGAAGGGCAAATGTCCTGCCCCGGGTGACCATGTGTTTTAGCGAATTAAAACAATTTGAAGCATTTTGATTAAGGTACATCACAAATTACTCTTATCCCGTTTGATTTTTTTCTACCAATCTGTTTCAGAGATATATTTAAAGTTAATTATTGACGACTGACGACTGACGTCGAGAACGGGTGATGAGGACGACGGACAACCACTTCCACAACAGCTAACCATTGAGCTCTTTGTGCTCAGGTGAGCTAATTACTCGAGGTTAACTCTATATTGTCGCTGTTGTACTTTTCATAAGATGCCTACTACAGTACCCGTACGCATTTACGCAATCTTGAACAATATCATTAGTATCAGGTCTGGTTAAGGACCAAGTTTAATCTTGTTTTAGAATGTCGTCATATACGTATTGTTTTCGGGGCCTCAAATTAAAATACCGGATATCAATGGACTATCGTATCGTTATTGGCGATTTCATTATCGGATGCCAGACCATTGGTTTATTATATCTGCATTTGAAAAGTTAAACCGCTATACCTGTGCTATTTCTGAGATTGACTCAGCCAAGTTACCGTCATGGCTATGGTTGAAAACCCATTGCATCTATTCCAGTCCGGATAATCCTTTTAAATAAATCATTTATTTAACGGCTGAACACAGTTGTTAAATTGGGTTATAAATTGGAATTACATAATGTTGTTTTAAATTGATGTATTGACCTAACGCATCTCAGTCATCTAGAGATATGTGATGCAATGGGTAATATCTTGGCCAAGTTCGATAATCAGTCGAATCGCCCAAGGAACTGCGGAGTTATTGCCTTTCGTTTTTCTAAAATGTGACTTGTAAGCAGTATACACTCTATACATATACTACTAGTATGTCCAACAACTTTTATTCAATCCTCACCAAACTTGATATTTTAAAGATTGCTTTTAACCAAGATGGGGCATGAATGTTTTACAAACATCTCTTATTTTTCTATGTGTAGCTTTTACAGCAAACGTTCAACATGCATCGAATATATGGTTAATTTTTGCTGAGGCTGTGTCCGTCTCAGCATAAATACAGCTCGCCAATATTAACCTGACACTGACCTGAATGCATGAATATTTAAAAATACCGTTACGATGAATATATTATTTTCCGTACTGGAATCGAGTAAAATAGATAAAAGAATATCCCACTACATTACTGTTATGGAATCATTAAAATCGTAAAATACGTGCACGAACAAAACCGAGTATGAATACAGAAAATAATTCAAGCGTGTCATTTACACATATAGAGTTCACAGGTATCAGGTTAATGTTGGCGAGATATACCTTTTTTTCTCTATCGCCCAATAATTGGGATTTTTATATAATCCCGGATCCACGATGATCCCGATTATCACCAATGATTTGTTTATTGGTTCGTTTCCAACCTTTCTAAAAATGTCATGTTAATTCGTTCAAAGCTCTTAAAGCTAAGCTGCTTATAGCTTTCCAAACAAACGGTTCCAAAACCAAAACCTATTTGGGGATGTAATTGAAAATAAAACGAGAGCCCTTAACATAAGGACAATCCCGTCGAGGAACATAGGTGACGAGACAGACGATAGCTCTCAGTTGAAGGTGCATTGAATTTATAAGTTATAATTAATTTTTTAAGGATTTGTTTTTCAGCTGTTAAGATTTCTAAAATAGTCTTGTAAACAAGTGATTATTACATATTGCTCTGTTGCAGTCTCTTTGAAGCTTTAATTTATGAATACCGGTACCTTTAATAAATTAACGTGCTCGTAAATTAACAACTCTTAAATGAAAACGTCATACCACAAACGACATGTGTAAACAAAATTAATTTATGACGCCATACGTATTATGATGTTCCTATCACTAAAATACTTTTGAAAATGGGATTTATAATGAACGAACGGCAATATATTCAAAAAGAGCTATACTTGAACGTATTTTAGAATAGTTTATGTTGAAACTTCGTACATTCTCGTCATTATTTATAGTCATATGCCATAAGGACGTTCTCGTGGTTCATATGTTTAATATAATTTATATGACAAAGTTATAAACATTTCCTTTATTGACTCCTTGTGCAAGCTCTTCTGGCCCCACAATTCGCACATTCATAAAACAGCTGAAAGCAAAATAGTCTGTAAAGTGTAACAAAAAATGTTGTATAGAAAACGTTTCCATTTTAAAACAGAATCCGAACTGTTTGGATTATGATCCTATACACAATATGTGTTAAGTAATGCTCATATTTATTTGTTTTTTTTTATACCTCGCCTGAGCTATTCTGGTCAGTCACCGACCGAGGTTCGTCGTCGGCGTCGTCCGTCGTCGTCGTCAACAGTTTACTTAATTAATTTATTTTCTGAAACCGCTTGGCTGCTTTTAATCAAACCGAATATTTCTGGGATGTTCCTTTAACAAATTTCTTCAATTTATTTGAATATCAAGAAAACCCTGGTCGCCACGGCAACCCAAAGCTTAAAAGACCTGAAAACTTAAAAAATCTTCTCGTTAGAAACCACTGGCTGGATTTCAATATAATTTCACAGAAATATATTATTAGGTGACCCTATACCAAATTTCTTCAAATCATTTTGATTTCATAAGAAACATAGCCGCCAGGGGTTGGGGCAGTTTTCTTAATATAGCTATATAAAAAACTTTGAAAATCTACTTCTCAGAAACCGCTGACTAGATTTCAAAATAATTTTACCTTAATTGTCTTTGGGTAACCGTCTACCAAATTTCTTTAAATCATTTTGATTTGTTAAGAAAACATGGCCTCCAGGGGATGAGGCAGTTTTCCTTATATAGCAATTTAGACAACTTTGAAAATCGTCTTAGAAACCGCTAACCGAATTTCAAAATAATTTCACTTGAATGTTCCTTGTGTGACATTCCACCAAATTTCTTCAAAAATATAATGATTTTGATTCGTTAAAAGACATGGCCTCCAGTGGGTGGGGAAGTTTTCTTTATATAGCTATATAGAAACGTTTGCAAATGTTTTTCTCAGAAACGGCTGAGTGGATTTAAAAATAATTTCACTTTAATGTTCACTGGGTCACCCTCTACCAAATTTGTGAATATCAATTTGATTCGATAAAAAAACATTGAGACCAGGGGGGAGCCGTTTTCCTTTTATAGCTATATAGAACACTTTTAAAATCTTCTTTTCAGAAACAGCTGACCGGATTTCAAAATTATTTCAAATAAATGTTCCTTGTGTGAGCCACTACCAAATTTCTTTTGATTCGTTAAAAACATGGCCGCCAGGGGATTGGACAGTTGTCCTAATATGGCTATATAGAACAGTTTTTTTTGTCAGAAACCAATGACAGGAATTAACAGGAATTTCAGAGTAAGTTTGCAAAAATGTTGCTTGGTTGACATTCTATCATTTTGAAAATATTCTTGTCTGAAACCAATTGATGGGTTTTGAAAATAATTTCACGGAAAAGTTTATACAATTTATCTAATTCCTTTAAATTCTTTTGATTCACTAAAACACATTGCTGTCAGTGGTCCATTGTTGGTGTTAATTGCTACATCTCTGAATACGCTAATAACCTGTGGTTCATTCAACTCAGGTGAGCGACACAGGACCATTTGTCCCTCTTGTTTAACAAATATGGCATGTTTCGCACATCGGCCAGGTGGACGAACGGGCCAGATGTGTAATCTTTCTCTCATTCAAATCCTTCAGACAGAATGTATAAAGGCCGATATATTTTAAAGTATTCAAGCAATCCATAATGTTAGCATTATTGACTTGTGCAGTCTTGACTGTTCTAACCATAGATGCATTTGGTGAGTAAATATTTTATACATACGTAGATAATCATATTCAGCCTTATTTCTTTGTTTTTCCTTGTGTTATTTGATATCGAGGGTTGAGCGTGTAACTATTTTATCTGCTTAACATTGTTTTCATAACAGAAACAGCAGTGTCATGCTCAACCCCAGATATGTCGTTTTATTATCCAACTTTCTATAATGATTTCTCTATATTTATACCCCTACTACCAGCAGGTCGATGGGCTATATAGGAATCACTTTGTCCCGTCGGTTTGTCGGTCGGTCGGTCGGTCCGTCCGTCTGTCCCGAAAATGGTCCGAGCTCTCACTTTCCCATTCATTGCAGGATTTTGAAATAACTTAGCACAAATGTTAACCTATTTGAGTTGGTGTGTCGCGCCAAAGAACCAGATGGCTTCCTTTAAGGTCAAGGTCGTACTTGAGGTCAAAGGCCAAAGTAGAAAACTTTATTGTCAAATAGGGCTTGTCCGTACTCTAATTTCCCCTTGCATGAAATGATTTTTTAAATAACCTGGCACAAATGGTAATCTATATGAGACAATGTGCCACGCACAAGAACAGAATGGTTGCCGTAAAGGTCATGATCATACTTTCAGATCAAAAGTCAAAATAATGCGCCTTCTCCTTGTTTTTGTTTCCGCTCTATAATTTAATGCCTCGAAGAATTTTACTATTATTTCATAATACAGGACCCATGCTTGTAGGTCAAGGTCATAATTCAAGGTCAAAACTTAAATGTTTGTATTTCGTTCCTCTCAACAACTTCTAAATGCCTGAAGGGATTTTAATATTACTTAGAGTATTATAACTAGACGATGTCTCGAACACAGTCCCATGCTAATCGGTCAATGGTTAATGTCACAACTCAATGTCATAGGTCAAATACAGGTGTAATATTGTCACGTGTGCTCTTAATTTTGTATTTCAAGCACATGTTCCTCTTGTGCAAGTCAATTTGCTAGTTAATACATTGTTCTTTGTCAAGGCAATACAACTGCAAAGCTCTACATCTCTGTCAAAGCGGTATGGGGGTATTTATCACCTTTAGTGATCGCTGTAGTTTCGACTGTTCCCATACATTGCACATGTTTTAATCGAGGTGTGAAACATGTTCTACTGTTGGCCGGTCCGATGAACTGTTTCCTGTGCATAAATGATGCGCACAAATGTCAGCCTAAATTTGTGACATGACGTCGCAGGCGCGCGCAGTATTCGACAAAACTCACCCAGGAAACTGTTAAAATCTATTATTTGCGTCATGTATATTATTTAAATGCAAGATTTATGATTTATATATGACGTTCGTTTAATAAGACATCGAGTTAAAAGCAAAACAAAAACATTGGTTGATTAGTGATTAATGATTTTAGATATTAAAAAGATTATCGTTCAAATCGACGTGGAAAACAGAGAGCTTGTGCATTATTGTGAATTCACCCCGGCTGATGTTTGGCCTTGGTACCGGGTAGAATGGAGCCTTATATCCGGGTTATCTAAAGATCGTCTTCTTCATCAGACACAGTTCATGAAATATGAGCCATCCGCATTCAGAAAGGCTACGGTTCTCACGAAAAAACATTTGAAACACAACGGAATATTTAAATTGCGATATACTGTACATATTTATTTGCCATTATCTTACAAATCGATAAAATACTTTTCGAGAAATAATCAATTTATTGCAATTTATTGCAAAATATGCTCTAATTTCAATGTGCGTTTAACAATACATAATCCACACAATAAATAATGTATAATACAATAAATAATGTATAATGTATTTTAAATAGTATATAATACAGCAGCACTACCATAGCTCGATCTACTTCATGAATTATGTTGATTCTAGAAGAAAAACACATCAGAATTGTAACATATTTAAATACACTTAACATAAAATGTATGTGTCAATATATTAAAAAGATTATAAAGCTGTTTAAAACAACAATATTCTAGTATGCATTACAGTTGATGTTACAGTCATGTGTTTACTACAGTACATATTAATGTTTAGTACTTGATTCGATTTCAGATCATTTGTGCAGTTCGACCAAGTAAAGACGTCACTGATGACTTCAATAGTCCAATCGAAAGTCTGCCAAAATTTTGTGGATTTGAAGTAAGTCATTACGTTGGCGCACATGGTGCTTTTCCTTTCTTTATGCCGTACATTTTATTAAAAAGATATGTAAAAGCATGCATTATTGGTTGAAAAGCATGCATTATTAAAGTGTTGTTCATCATAATATCACGGTTAAATACACGAGAACACAGAGTAATGGGCAGAAAACGGTTCTGTTGAATTTGTGAGACAAATAATTTGAAGTTACAACGCTTTAATTTTGCTGTTATTATAAAACTCGCAATGAATATAACGCTGGATCGAGAATATATGTGTCATATATTGTGTTGTATTGTAATGAACCCATTTCCTTATAGGTGGAACCGAAGGGAGCACTAACCATAAAAGAAAGCGAAATTAAAGATATACGTGTCAGAATAACAGTTCCGTTTCCTTGCCAATTCAGTGCAATCGTTTTGTTATATAATTCACATCACCCAGAGCATTGTAAAGCAACGCAAATGGCTGACATAGCTAACGATGCCGTGTGGCACAAGGCTAACACCAGAAGACGTCGGTGTATGGAAGAACATCAGCGTTTTTATGTTTGCAGATGATTTGAGCTCACAACATTCAGTACAGTATGGCGTTTTTCTGAAATCTGAAAGTGATTTTGATGCCTTTTTTGACGTTGAACTACCGCCAATACGGGTAAGCATTCATGCAATTAATAGTATCTCTACAATTATTATTATTATTATTATTATTATTAGAAGTAGTAGTAGTAGTAGTATTATTAGTAGTAGTAGTAGTATTAGTAGTAGTAGTAGTAGTATTAGTAGTAGTAGTAGTAGTAGTAGGAGTAGGAGTAAGAGTGGTAGTGGTATTAGTAGTAGTAATAGTAGTGGTGGTGGTGGTGGTGGTGGTGGTGGTTGTGATGGTGGTGGTGTTGGTGGTGATGGTGGTAGCAGTAGTTACTGTGGTAGTAATAGCGTTAGTAGCAATTGTAGTAGTAGTAGTAGGAGGAGGAGGAGGAGGAGTAATAGTGGTAGTAGTAGTAGTAGTAGTAATAGTAGTAGTAGTAGTAGTAGTATCAGTAGTAGTAGTAGCATCAGTAGTAGTAGTAGTAGTAGTAGTAGTAGCAGTAGTGGTAGTAGCAGTAGTGGTAGAAGCAGTAGTAGTAGTAGAAGTATTATTATTATTATTATTATTATTATTATTATTATTATTATTATTATTAGTTTCAGATTGTAACAGAGCCTTACAACAATGTATTAAACAACCAACTCTGTAACGTATATTCGAAGTCACAATTCCTGACGTTTGATCGACGGTATATTGTGTATAATTCAGATAAAATGAGAATTAATGTTAATGAGTGTAATTATTCTTTTAAAATTGTCAATTATTAAAGTTCCTTTACTATCTTCTTAACGACAAGGGTAAATACAGTTTCTGGTGTTCCATACTTTAGTGAAGTCCGTCTCAGCTGCTGTTCAAACACTAATTATTAATCGAACGGGGCAGTAGAAAATGTACGAATTAAGTGATATATTTATTGAACTATTTACTGTCACGTGTCCTTTATCATCCGTAGATACAGCATTTTAAGCGTATGCGTTAATCGTAACTCACTGGCCTCTTCATTTAACTGGTTTTCTTCTAACAACATGCCGTTTCAATAATTCCTTTGCACATACATATATGCGATAATTCTTTGCCATTTTAATGAATATGCATGCTAAGATCATACATCTTTTTATAGTATGTTCGAAGTACGTGAAGAAGGGATTTACATAATGTATAGAAACGCACGCTACAAACTCGAGGTAAGGGCCGTTATGATACATATCACAAAAAGATCTCGGTTGTATTTGCGACTACTTTTTGATGTCATTCATGATATTTGTCGAATGAAAGGTTATTTTGAAAAATATTGCTTATTCTTCGATCTCACCATTTTCGAAAGCCAGTTCAAAATTTAAAACGCATAATATATTATTTCGTAACATCGTTTTATGAACCTATTACTCCAGCTGCAGATACGTTTGGGTAAGTGTTTAACATGGGCAACTGATGCTAACAAACCGTACTGTGTGGAAGCTGCGGCTATTGCAACCGGTAGAGACGTGTTCATAGTAGACCTACAGAGACCCGAAATAGGATTCAGACTTTGTGAAGATGCCGTACTGCACAGGAAAATAAGACGACTTGGGAATAAAGCATTTGAGGTAAAACGTTCAATATTGTACTGATCATTAAAATAGTGTTGTAATATGCAAATGACACTATATGTATTTCTAGATCTGTAAAGAAACAAGATGCATAAGAGTTTTCATGTTATACTTAAGCGAATTTGACTGGTATAACTAACTCGGATGAGTCATAATTAAGAGGTTCGTTGTTTAAATTCATCACAGTACCAGTTTCACAGACCAGTAAAAACCATCACTATTTCTAATTGTGTTGTAACACTGTTAGCAATGACTCGTCCACTTATTGTCAGTGCCTGTTAAATGATGTATGAATAATCAAACTCCAGGAGAGAAATCCTTATTAACATCCGCTGGTTTTGCATTTGAGGCAAGTGGCCAATTGCCTATACAATACAGGACAATACGCACAACACAACAAAAAACATAAAAGAAATGTTCAAACCTGGGGTCACCGCCTTGGAATGGTCAATGCAAAGCATTGGTGGTTTAAAGCAGCTAAAAGGCAAGCCGAACCTCACACTGAGCCTAGAATTAATCCCAATACACGCAATTACAATTTAATTACTGAATGGTTCAATGTTCACAAGAGCAAAATAATTGTAACTTTCCGAGGCAATGTGAAATGAAGTAAATACAATTATCAGATAAATCCCTGCTTGTTGACAAAATGTCAAGACCTAGCATCATATAGTACATATAACAGATCATCGTCGTGCGTCTCAGGAAGAAGCCGCAATGCGTGGTGTAAAAGGCAAGATTTACACACATTGGTCGTATATGCTAAACTTGTGTAATTTAAACAATTGAAATCGGTAGTTTAATATTAAACGAAGATAATCGTTACTATTTATGCGGAAAGAAAAAAAAATATTTTAAGCTGTTTACCCAACGAGAATCGATAACTTTCTTCGTATTTACGGTTGAAATAAATTCTTTATCAAAAACTAACAGGCAGGTCCTGCTCAGTATAGAGAAAATATACCCTTTTGATAGACAAAACTGTATCAGTTTATAAATTATTTTTAAGCAACATATTTACACTTCCGCAACCGTTTTAAAACATCACTATAAAAAGATTGGTTAAAAATTCCATTAACCCATAACCATTTAAGGCAACATTATATCTAGAAAACAAGTTAAAATATTTTAGAAAACACATAGTAAACTTTTGTTTAGTTGATGAAATAAAACAATCGTCTTTTTAATAATTACTTACTTAGAGAAAGGTTACGTTTTTTGAAATTTTATTACTCATGAATGCTCCCGACATGAATTACAGATACACTTACCAAGTGGCACTCGTATTACAATTGAAATCGCAGCTTAAGTGGCTTTCTGGACATCAATATATATCCAAGTCTTCCAGACTGGACCAAATGTGAAGGGTTATGTGGCAATTTCGATGGTAATTCATTCAATGGCGCCGACGTATCCACCAAGTACCCGTATCTCATCGAAGAAAAGTCCCTGGCACTTTGAAGGTAATATGGAAATGTATTGTCACATTAATGTTATTTTTTGTATGGGCATGTTCTTGTGTGAGGAGTACTCATCAAAACATCAAAAAGAAATGTTATTCTACTGATAAACTCTTATTTTTGATTGACGTAGAAATTATTGAAAATTTCATTTACCGTGCTGTAACATTTGCTATAATCGACCTGTACCTTACAATTGTCATTTCCATTGATGTTCAAACTAAAGCTGCATATTACACTTATTGGTACATGTATATGTCTACCATTACGTCACCAGCGATTCTAATTTATTTTATATGCTAAGTATATACATTGTTGTCCCTTGCTATGTTTGAAAATAGAATTCCATTATTTCTACGACTTCTTCTTATGAGGCAAATTCGATTTGTATATTGCTAGCAATCATAAATAAAATAGAAGGTCACAAATGTGTACCGCATTACAACTCTTACATTAATTTTAAATTCATTTATTATATAGTGACAATTTGCATTCAAGTTATTTTATTTATATCGATAAGACAAAATACACGTGCAATTATATAAAAATTTTAGCGTCCACTCTAATCACAATATGGCTCCCGTATATTTCGAAAACTTTATCACACGGATAAAGGATACTGTTTCTGACAGAATAGGGCTCTTCAAATGTCAAACATTGTTCTGTAATATTGCAGAATAACCACGAGTTCAAAGAATTTGTTCAACAGAGAAAGCGAGAAGAGTCTATTCCCGTGGAACATACATTGAATTTTTGCGACTGTGACATAACAAACTATGATCACGTGTTAGTTGGGAATATGAACGACACAGATATACACTGCGAAGCCGAATATAACAACACGTGTTACGAAGGCAGAGACGATGTTCTGTTGCATTGTGACTTAGGAATCATATGATTTACTGAATTATGAGACTTAGTTTGGTTACACAAGAAAAACACGTCGTAAACTTCTGCAAATAGCATATTATTGCAAAACAAATTGTGAAAGAACATTGAATCACCGTCATATTTAAGGGGCTATTTCTACAAAAATTAGAGTATTAATGCATATATATATGCATATATATACTGAACCTGAGAGAATGTCGATAAAACAAATAAGCAAAATTAATTAAAAACAAAAACAAAACAAGACACGATAAGAGGCACTAGATGACACGACAATAAGCAGCGAAACTGCACTATTCTGCTTTATAAAGAATACCTATTTGGTATGCCTTATTTTAACCTTTGTTAAATGCTAGTGGTAATATCTTAAATTAAGATTTTGCCCATTGAGGCCCTGTTCGTAGACATAGTCCCGTTTAAGATAAAATTGTATAGCTTAAAAAACACAGCAACAAACATTTGCGAGATACAAATATTCAAGCTCGGTTTTAAATACTAAAGCAACACTCTTTACTAATCAAATATCAGATTTTTTTGTTTTGTGTATTATTTGAACGTTTTCAGACTAATATGTAGATGGTCAGCTATCATCTCTTGAATAATGTATTCGTTGAATTCAACAATAAAATGTGTAAACAGATCAGTATCGGTGTTCCAAGGTGTTGAATTAAATTTAATTGAAAGAGTGGACAAACCTATAGTAGATATGTTGATGAAATAAATAATATTGTTAACCGTATTCATGGATTTAATTATTAAGAACTTTTACCCAACATAATTTTTATTTAAAATACCAGGTTCATCGGACAAAGACCAAGATTGCATTGTGTTGATTTAATTTCTGCTACTAATAATACAATGAAAACTAGAATGACAAACGTGATGGTTTTTTTTCATATGTTATTACTGTTTATCACCCTTTCACGAATGGTAATATTCCTAAAGGTCCTCCCTATTGGATATATTGCTCAGTAACTCCGTTATTCAACAACTAGTGGGTAGACGATTTCAATAAACTTAAATGTACTCTAAGAATTTAATAAAACAATATGTGTCATAACATGATTTACGTAAAATGTTTGCTAAATTCGTTAAAATATTACTGTTTAAAGAACCCTACCATAATGTGCAGCGTATTTTATGATACTGTTTACATCAGACTTAAGACATTTGTACTTTTGCTTTCCGTTGTACACTTTACAATGGTGCTTGCTGATGAAGCCATTCATTGTATTAACTACACTTACAATGAATGAAAACCAAGATATATCGTACTTATTGTATCCGGACCAGCAGAACACGATATGCTCAGGTATATGTTTCGTAAAAGGTTAATGCGAGTTGGTGGTGATGACTGAGGCCATGCTTTTTGATGGGCTGTCTTCTGACATATGAGAATCTGTAAATATACGATAAGGACACCACTATGGTGGCATATTGTGGCATAAGATATTCTGTTTAATTTTAATAAATTATAACGCATTTTCCCAAAAACTTCATAAACAACATTCGCGACACTTTACGGACGTTTTCGTGAAAATAGTATCTGGATATCAAGACAAATGTAGAAATGGTGCCCGCGACTGCATATGTTAATTTTCATTTGCGAAAAATGTAACTTATCTAGAAACGTAAAGATTTGCTTGAAACATTAAACTATTCTGGCAATTGTTATGTGTGATTTCATGAAAATCGTAAAACTTAAAAAAAAAAAGAAGCATTTTGCGAAATATATTTCAATCTTTAAATTGCTCTAGTATGCAATTAGTTCAACGTTTCCATTTAATATGATGACGTTCACCAAAGTGGAAAAAAAAAACGTTGTCAAGAAAACTGTGTATATTTTCACGAATACTATTTGGTTGTATCATACACCACATATTAGAAAAAGTTGCCATGCAAATAAATGGGAAATACATGACGATTTAAATTTCATTAACTAAAGTTTTGTGTAGTAAGTAAATGACGATACGTTGTTGACAGTGTACGATGGCTTTTTAATATGCTTGCTTATTGATATACCTGCCCGTAACAAGTAGCATTATATATATTTCATATCAGTATATTATATCAAACAATATTTAGATAAGTCGCTACTACCAGCCGATTGTCCTAAAGAAAACATTGGAACAGCCTTTGAAACATACAAATATGTAATCAGTGATGACCACCTAGCATACAACTAAAGGTATTAATCAGCCTCCATCATCAAGGCATTACGTTGACACCATAAATGAGAAAGGGTGAGGTATGCAGAACCAGGAAGAACCTAGAGATGAAGGGAAAACTCTGACAACAACTGACAAATACATTGTAGCGAAATTAAATTGTAGGAGCTTCAAACGTCCGGTCATAAGGATGGGTAGTTAAGTATGACGGTATATAAAGAGATCAGAGGTTTCAATGTCTTAGACAAAGTTTGTTTTTGAAGTTCATCACCAGTTCTATTAAAATAAATAGGTGTTGTGATATTACAGATTTACATGAACATTGTTTCGGTAATGTGTCGGTTGTATCTTAATATTAGAAAAAAACATTGTGCAATATATTTAAGCCCTATAACCAGTTTACAAATATAAAGCGGGTCCTAATGGAACCTTACCAATTGCCTGTACAATACAGTATATAACACGAAACAGGGCGAACCGATACCAGCCATGCTAATGTTGGATGCAGAAAAATACAGTTACGTTTACCCACCATGAACACCAAGTGTTAGGTGAGATGTAGGTACAAGATGCCTAACAGGATCCATCCGTGTTTCGTTAATCTATTGTTGCTTGTTGTGATTATAGTCTTCAGATGCGATCATATCTCAAATGTGTTTACGAATCTCTGAGAAAATGTTCCAGATGAATATGCACCAGTTATTGGTCCTCTTTGTTAAAAAGTATTATGTTTGTGTTTTGAAGACGTTATTATAGAGTAGTTATGAAACTTTATTGAGTATAGTTCCATTTTAATATTTTGCATGACGTATATAAAATACGTTTGTAACAAGTTTAATATAAAACTTCTAACATGTTTCAAGGTATATTCACCGGAACAAGAATAAACGTTAATAGTTATACATTTACGAATATTATCGAAATTGTTGTGTATCCAAACCTACCAGACAGGAAAAAGAGCAACTGTTTGATGGCGATGCGAGCAATGACGCCGATGTAAATGCACAAACACCTAATCTAATTAGCGAAACTTCTCTAAAACTATAGAGATATGCTGACATTGTAATCGTAGTTTTGTATTTTCTCTACTATCGAATATGACGTCTGGTTCAAAATATGTGTTTTATTTCGAATACAACCGTGCAATATTAACGCCTCAAAAAGTTATACACAATGATTCGTTGGTTTTAATACATTTTCGTACGCGTTTTTACTAAGAAGCTTTATATATACGTGCCCTGATGACAGTTACTTAAAGCCGAAGCTCGAAGAGGTGTGTTGTTGTTGTTGTTTGTGAATATTGTTCCGTTTTATGACTAGTTATAGGTAAATATTTGCAATAACACCTTAATGAAAATATTTTGAATCGATGCAGGCTGGCAAACGTAAATAAAGATTTGTTTAATTGCGTAAGTGAACAAATGTTATTTACTTGGAATACTACAGACAAGTTTTGCGATTGTGATTCGACAAATGCTGCCACAAGCAACAACTTGTTATAACGTGCTACTGAGCCGATAATGAAGACCCTTGGAGGTGTGACTTGGTAAGAAGAAAACGTGGTAAAACAGATATACATGACACTGTAGAAACGAACTATTTTTCTACGATCCGTCACCAAATGCCATCGGTATGAATTGATTATCTTTTTGTATTCAGGAAGAAAATACTTTAGTAAAACAGCAGTATCCTCAGAAGTATGTGCTTTGTTCCTTTCCATTCGTACGAAGACAGCATAACTGTCAACAGAGCAAAGAGATGAAATATTTTGTTTCTGCTTAGCTGTTGTCTGAATCGAATAACTTTATACATCAACATTAATTGTTTTTGGCGTTAAATAAAATGGAAAGAATGATGCAATTAATAAAGCATTCATGCATTAATTATCATAATTCGAGCTAGTAATATTTCCTTTGTTCTTATGGCATAGACGATTTCCCAGCAGCATTACAGAACAACGAGTTACTATGTACAACGAGTCGACTGCCAAAGCAGAATGCGTTCGACTATTCAATACAACCTTAGTTATGAAGTGCATGGCTTTGCCAAATGTTAACATAAATATCTATTTGGAAAACTTTATTTTGGATGTCTTACTTGGTGAGTATATTCTCCATATGTTCCCTGCATTTTTGAAAACATCATTCGTCTCCTAATTCCATTTCTGTAATTCAGGTACTATTCCTTATAATACAATATGATCCATACATGATTGCGTACAAATAATATAACATAGTTATAAAGCATATTAAAATGAAGACGTCAGTCCTTTCGAAAATTGTTTTAATACCATATGTGGCAAAATATAACCAGCAATAAACAAACGCAGCCTTGCAAAAACAAGCATTTTACGTTTTCTACAAAGAAAAGATTATGTGGTTAAATGTACCCTAATAATAATGTTATAATTTTTAAATGTGAAAAAATAACATTTATGCTTAAGGAGAATGAACATTGTTTACAGATCTCAGGATCGTTAAACTGGGTAAAGGCACATCTTGAAAGATTCAAAATGTTTTGCGCGTAAAGAATGTAGTATTCAACCAGCCTACTAGTATATCCTTAAAGGTCCGTCAAAATTTGTCGGCATCCGTAGACTGGATGTTAAATGACACTGAAAGTGAAACTGCAAACACATCATTCTCAACAACAGTTTTACCCATCACAACAACAACAGAGCATAATACTGCATTTTTACCTGAGGTACTGGAAAGAATAAAAAAAACATCGCATGTCCCGAAGATTGTAATGGACGTGGATTATGTATAAAAGGTATCCTATGCAATAAATCATACGCATTGTGTTCTTTAAACGCGTAAGCGTCAAAGTTGTGTATTGAATTTAACTGTGTAGAATCCATTTCAATCTTGTAAACTTGTTCCATATGAGGTATAAAAATGTCGGGGATTTAAGCAGAATTTGGCCCAGCATATACACATATGATTTTGCTAATGCGAGGTGTACTGAAATAGTTGTATATTAACATATAAATGTAAAAGATACCATTTATACTAAAGATACATTCCGGTCTAATTCAACCATATTTCAGTCTTTCGCAGTTTGTATAACATGCAATATTGTGTTTCCATTCAGATAACCTCGCAAGGAAAGACCACTGACCAGCCTGTGGTTCTCAATGGTTCGTTAGTTACATTTGTTAAAGTGAAGTGTCAACTTCCTGTACCACGTGATAAAAGATCCACAACCGTCACCAATGAGGACAGGGTTGCCAGGGGTTACAGGGTATCAGTCAGCAATGACGGCAGCAACTTCTGTGAAGAGGACCCCATCGTCATCTATGACTCGACCTGTGTCAGCTGTTCCACACACGAAGGGGTCGTGTCCTGCTCCAAACTGGTATTCTTATTAAATGAAATTTTGACTTAATTGTGTGCTGATGAATTAGACAATGTTTGATTACAAAGACGTATGATTAATTATATATGTTTAAATAGTGTTTATTTGTAATTGAAAAATACGGTTAAAGTACATTGACATGAACAGCTAAATATGAATCATGAATATCAATATACTACTCAAATTCAGATTAATCTGTTTATTACGGCCACATAAAAAGGAACATACAGAAACAATACTGTGTGTGTGACGGAGAAATAAATTGCAATAATAAGACCGCTCAGCGTGGTACCGTAAATCTTGACAAATAATACTCAATTCAGACTGAAATGGACAGAGACGTACATAGATCTTACATGAAAAATTAAACACTTAATAGTTTTTCATAGCAAAATTCACTATACAAAGAACATGAACATTGATCACATTGCATGAATAAACAACAACAAAGTAGCAACGTTAAGACAACATAAAATAACAATGTGTGCGCTGCATACTGTACACACATCATGAAGAAAAATAAAAACATATTGTATGAACATTATAATAAGCTGTCATGTGGTGGAGGGGTGGTTAAGGGACGTCATCATTGCATTAAGCGAACAACAGAATATATATCTGCAGGATAAAAATGTTCAGCCGAGGGCAGTGGCAATGAACAGTATATTTTCGGTCTTAGCTTTTCGTTGCCACCCGCCTGTAGGAGTCGAGCCGTTTAGAAAGATTCGACAGCTTTGCTTTAAACTTAGAAGCGTCAATGTTCATGTTGTTCCTTATATTCGGAAAAGATTTGTAGAATCGTCCATTGGAAGGTCTTGTCAGATGCTCCGGTTTCAACAAGGCCGTCATCGCAAACAAATCACTCTTTCGTTTATGTTCTTTTCTGGATGAAGTTTCAGCTGGAATCTCGGTTAATTCGCCATACACTTGATCCAGTACCTTGCCCACTCCACCCGTGAGTTTACCGTGGCGCTCTACGGTGCGCTCTGTTAGGTGGGGTCCTACAGAGCGCAGACTTTCTGTGAAAGAATAGAAAAATGAAATTTAGTTAAAGAATCTATTAGGCCTTAAATAAAAAATCTTTTGTTTGCCCTTTACCGACCCGAAATTTGAGAGGTGGGTCGGTAGGTAGGAAAAATATTTTATTTTATTCCGAGAATTTAATCTTTGTCATACATGAATGTCGTCATTTAAATAACAATACATTGTCTTTGTTTGAATATCACAATTACTTTCTTCATCTTGATTGATAAAACCAAGATTATACATGGTAAAACTGGCTTTAATAAGGGACATAACATAATATAGAATACGCAATGCTTTAAAAACAAATTGTTAAGTACTTGTATTCTATTTAATACCAATGTCTGAATTAACTAGACACACATATTAATTTATACAGCATAGATAGATACTGTCTGACAAGAAAAAATGTGTATTATTATCAATGGCTGAACTGGCTAGACAGTCCCAATCATATTAATACAGTACAAATACGTACTGTTTGACTTGAAAAATGTCAAATCAATGAAATGAAAATGAAAAATAATCTGATGAAAATGTCACAAATAAGAAAATCAGAAATATTTCGAACTCGGATGTTTCTGTACCCTCAAATGCAAACTGTGTTTGTGTAAATGACAGTTTAACAAAGAACAGTTTAATACTCGTATCATATGTAAAATGTTGGCTGCTGATAGAAGAATTATTCCTTAACAAAGCCAATATTGACATACACTAGTTTGTTAATATCAGGGTGAAACTTTTCTGCACAGCCACTTGTTGATTTGCTAAATGAAATTGAAACTGTTTCGGTAATTTTCTTGTTCTCGTCTACCACGCACAACAGATCATTCAATACATCGCAAGTTTTACTTGTTTCAACTTTATGAATTTTGTATTTATTTATTGATTTCAACAAACACGCTGAATGTTAAAAATAGGTAAATCAAATCTCCATATGGTCCCATTGTAAAACAGCAAAATCTCCTGGCATCGTTCGACACTTTGCTTTGATTCAGATATTGCGAGTCTCTCTTTGGAAAGATGGTTCTCTCTGCTTTCAAAATTTAAAATGAAAAAAAAACGTTATGCTACTGCTAAGAAAATTCATCTCGCTTGATTGTAGTCACCTGTAAGAAACACTCGCGATTTCGACAAAAGCTCATTCTGCCTATACATAAACTGCTGAATATTCAAATTTCAAGTAATTGGGTGTCATCATAATGAAAATGCACACAAGACGGGTCCGTTATGCGAAATGTCTCTTTCTTTTGACAGAAGAAAAAGCGAACTATTTAATATACGGACAACTTTCAAGGAATCCACCTCACTATTTACTAGTATCTAACCTTGAAACAAAACGTAATTCTATACACAGATGATGACGTGATACACACCATGTTTACTAGTATCCGGTCACTAGGCGCTTGTTTTCACACTCAACCGCATTATACTATTTTGTTCAAGCGCCTTAATGATCAAAGTGCCTATGAAAGTTGTGAGCGAAAAATAAAACGAAATTTAAAGCAATAAAAAATAACTAAATAAAAATATAATTACCGCAGATTTTGCAATAAAATATTTTGAGTCGGCGGCTGTTTTGTGGGTCGGTCGGTAAAGGGCAAACAAACTTAATTTTAATTTAGGCCTTATCATCGTAGTTGCAGTGTCAGCATAATAATAACAATAACAATAATAATAATAATAATGATAATAATAATAATAATAATGATGATGATGATGATAGTAATAATAATAATAATAATGAAAATTAATAATAATAATAATAATACCTTTATTAAGGAACTCATTGACCAGGTCGGCTTCACGTTCTTTCCCCTTCCGCCGGAAAGGTTCCATATCAAGTCTTTTAATATTGAACTTGTAATCCACTGTGGTTGCCCAAGTAGTCCTCTCGCCTACTGGCAAGAGACTGGTCGGGCAGGTAGAGCTGGACAACTGGCGTTTAAAAATCTGTTAAAAGCCACTCGCCCTGCAGGGCTACCAGCTGACAAAATCAAGTCGCCCTTAGTTTGTACTTTGTTACTTTGTAGTCGCCCTAAGTTTCACAGTCACCCATACCAAGACATGATTTTTCTCCAAATATATTTTGAATATCAACTTTTATTGATATGTTGAGGGAAAATAAAAGCTGTCAATGAAAATATTACCCCCACGAGCGCACAAATCGACACAGCCTAATCACCTCTCTCCCAGACAAGAACCTGATTCAAAATAAGGGTGCTGATCTTAAAAGGGGTCACCTATTAGCCCGGAGCATTTGAGTCACCAATTCGAGTGGGCGAGTAAAATTTTACACACACCCCCCCCCCCCCCCCGGTTAAATTTTCGATCTTTTGTAGTTTCACTATTACCATTGTTTATTGTAGTCATTCAGTAGATAATAATATTTTTCTTTGTCTTTCAGGTTTGCTCGGTTCACTTTGTTGATGGACGTCCAACCAAGGAAAATCCCATACCAATATTAAACATGGGTTATACAGTCCAAGACATGACTACACCTGTGCAAGAAGGCCACCATTGGTGAGGAAGTCATTGAACATGAATACTCATAGATCAGCTTCAGAGAGCAAACAGTTGTCAACTCTTGAAACATCCTGTACTTCAGACATTCTAACAGCAACCCCATTACCAGCATCTGTATTTAATTCAAATGTCAGCCAGGAATGTTCTTCTGTGTGTTGTACCCTTAATCCTGGTCAGTGTTGCAACAAGCCAAAGATGGTAGATTCAAGCACCCAGACAATTGACATCGTTGCTTTAGACCACAAGTATGGATATACTAAAAAGACAAGGAATGCTTCATGCCAACAAACTTCAGCTGAATTTTCTATTGACAATGTCACTAATGACTCGGATGCAAGGTTTTACACTGGTCTCAGTTTGACAGTACTATTAACATTAATTTAAATGTAACACTGATCTACATTATTCATTAAAATGTGTACATTAATATTAATAAACATATTTCCCTGTCAGTGTTACTTTACTTTTAGACCCTACGATATACTGTAATACTGTAAAATATTTGTATCATGTGAGGATTTATTCTGTAAATTTTATGAGTTTGACACTATAATACTACAAGTAATTGGGTAATGGGCTACTATATGTATTTTATAAATGCATGTATATATTAGTGCTAGTAAGAATGAACAAAAACAACAATTTTAAAATCTCAAGACTTTTACAGCAAATATATACAGTCTTAGTTTCAAGATTAACATCATTTGCAACATATTTTATTCAAATAATGTAAGCAACACAATAATTTTCTTAATTTTAATTTTTTATCAAATCATCATAATTGCACATAACAAATATTACAAATCTTAAAAATTATACTAGTTGAAGTGTTAGTGGAGATAAATAAATAAAAAAATCAAATGAGAAGCGAGTAAAAGTGAACAAAATAACTTTGGTTATATAAATCATTTCCTATATTCAATATAAGTAAACAGAAGTATATCAATATTCTGATGCCTGACGTTATTATTTAAAATAGTTTTTAATCTTAAATGAATAATTGAACAGTCTAAAAAATTGTTCGAATCATCTGCCTTACAGATGAGTTTCATTTCAATAGACTGATTTATTTTGAAGAAGTGTTGTGTTCCATCCTTACAGTAATATATATCACCAAGCCATCCACTGTCCACATAGTTTTTCCCATACAAAGATCTAAATGCTTTCATTTGTCTTCCATCATAGGCTTTTTTATGTATCATATAGTCCACAAGGTCTTCATATTCTAACCGTGGCCATTGATTTGGACTGTTCTTAGACCAGCTGGCATCATCTGGGGGTAATCCTAGAAAATAAATAAAACACCATAAACAATATACTTAATCTAGGTGGTCACTAAAAAGGTATTTCAACAGTAGGCCCTTTAATAAAAAATGTCAATTACGTCAATAAGTAATGTATTCACCGAATCAAATATCCAAACTAGATTCTATCCTTACACAAAACGATGAAAAAGTCACTCGACAGTCGGTTGTTTATGTTTACATGTACATTGATCTTTTGACTTGTCAGCTGTCTAACGAGCGAATTCAGTAAACACATGCCACGAACATATTACAAGGGAGTTCAAACATCGTATTCCGTGAACATAAAAAATTTAACTTACGAATTTCAGCGAGTTTTTCCATAATATTCTGAGAATCTTTTCAGCCAATTGACTTTCTGAAGTTTTATCTATTCTTCAGTACCGTAATGGCGGACAGGTCACATGACTAACAAAATGGCGGCCGTCAATTTGTCGATTCTGGAATCGTCTATAGGAGACTCCATTTAGTAACTATGTATACGAACGCCACCTGCCATTTCCCGCAGTACATGATTCTGCAACAATATTGCGGAGGCGACTTATCGATCGATCAGTACACAGCGAGGTAAAGCGTGTGTTGTGTCGTATGTGTTGATTTAAATCGCAAATGCAATGAAAATGGATGTATCACAATATAAATTTATACTGGACTTTAATGTGGAATAGTGTCCTATCACAGGTATGTAAATTTTATTGCAACATTTTATTGATTAGTATCTTTTTGCCGAGTTCAAAAGTAGCGACGAAAATCCGGTCGCTACTCTATAGACATATAGCGAGAAATGTCCACCACAGTTTTGGTCCTTCGGCGGTTGGGCCCTCCAGCCCAATATTGCCCATATAAAACGTAGCTCAATATTGGCTGGCACAGGGCCTAATTTGTTGTGCTAAGTTAATTGCATGATAAAGTTATTTGCTGAAGAGATATAAGGTTGTTATTTCTTAAATAATTGTTCAAGTTCCTTTTACAAATGAATAAGATATTAATTGAAGCTCATATTGTATAAAGTGTATACCATTGACTATTAGCTGCACATGTCTCATATATTAATTAATTAATATTTGAGTCCTGGAAGATGGCAATTTACAGTAGTGTTATGTGCGTCTGTTGTTCTTAAAATCACATGAGCAACAAGTATACAGGTAACATGACTACAGTCGATATGCAATAAGCAAACACTTTAAAGATACTGAACTCCAGATGGGCAAACAATGTGCGTTTTTGTAGTCATGCCTAAACGGTAAAAACATGCGTAAAACCATCACTATTTGTACAGAACACGATCAAATACTGTCACAAACTGTATATTTCATTGAACAATAGAAGTTGAGTTATCTCGCACTTTCCTTGCACGCGGTATTCCCGCTTTAAAAATACCGCGGCATTCCCCAATTCACGCACTTAATTCAAGAATAAGCGACCCGACAAAACTAAACTGTCACGTGATTATCTAAATATAAGCGGCGCTATTTATTTTTTTAATTACTCGATGGGTTATAGCGTCAGCAGACGCTATAGATTTCAGAATAAAAAAAGGACGAAAACTATATAAAATCATGGTTATTCAGGTAAATAAAAACATACTTGTCTAATGTTTTAATGGTTTCTATACGATTATGTAAGAAAATCGTGTATTTGTGACAATTTTCTAGAAGTTTTTACGATTGGGTCATCTAGAGTTGAGTCCCTTTAAAGAAAAGTAGATGGTGTTAATTTGATCACAAAACTGACCTGAATTGCATGGCAGTTTTTTGTTTATGTTTTGTTTTGTTTTGGTTGGTTTATTTATTGCACATCGATATATAAGGCATAGTGAACATGTTTTTTTCCACGTGTTTAGACTGTGCTGAGCCCGTCCCACACCCAGAAAGTAATCTGTGGATCATTGGAGCTGTTTTGGGACCCCTTAAGATGCTGGTCCTTGTTGTTGCAGTACTGTACTGTTTCAAGTATGGCTTCCTGTTACTTTGAACGGCCATGAAATGTTGTTGTTTAAGTCATTATTGCGCGATTCTCAATGTTAAAAAAAAATAGCGGATTTAAATTCAAATGAATTTGTGTATGTGGAACCGTAAACATTTAAACAGTTATGCTTTCAATTTAACGGGATTAGAAAGTCAGTTTGTGATCTTTTACAGGTTACAGAATGGTGTTTACAGGCCGAAAAGGATGGGTTCCGTTAATCCAGTTATGGAGATGGAGGTTAAAGCGGTCAAATAAAGTGGCAATGCGATAAAGATTTCGTCGTGAAATATTAACACAGACGATATACGTTTGTCTGTAAACAGTATAGCCGGAAATTTATTGTTTTATTCATAATACTTTAATATGCAAAATACGATTTAATATTTAATTTACTTTAATATAATACATTTTATAGTTTAATATCGTAAATAAATTGCAGCTCTGAATCTTGTATCAATATTATTAATATTGACAGTGAAATACGTGAATGCAGTATTTACACGTTGTATATTTGCTTGGTAATATTTTTTTTCAGTGCAGCTACATATAGATCTATCAAGTAATACTTTGAATATCTGACCTTCATTCCTGGTACAATTAAAATCCACGATTAATGTTCATGAACATATTGTTACTTATTTTATTCCTAATCAGGCATATTTTGTGAACGCGTTGACATAGCTTAGATCAAAACAAGCTTTAGACAGTGATTGTGTTTATTTTGAACGGGGATATGCGTACTGTATGCAACTGGTACAAATGTTATTTTAATTGTCAATGTTCTTATGCAAAGACCAACATTAGTTATGAGAGCGGATTATTTTTAAATGCTTTTTCAAAAATACCAATTTGCTTTAACCATTTGCACTCTGTAGGTAATTGGTTCGCCTGATCGCATAATATGACCAATTAAGACGTGTAGTACGTGAATTTATATAATTTCATTTGTAACTTTGCGATACTAACTTGTGAACGGATATGGTTTTAAGTGTTAATACTAATTTTGAAACAATAACTAAATTACCACTGAATTAAACAAATTCTAACTTTAACAAATCACAAAACATTATTTTTGATAGTGTTTTTTTTATTATTATTTAATCCGACTTCAAATATTCGTCAATGAAATAATGTATTGATCAAATGTATTTAATTATTTCAATATATTTATTTTATATATAAGAATAATGAAACTCCAGAGACATCACCAGGAGGGAAACTGTCGCTGGTCAATAATTTGAAGCAAGTGAACAATTGCCTATACAATACCCGATAATACGCACAACACAACACGAAATATAAAAATGATTAAAGCTGAGGTCATCGACTTGGAACGGTTAATGCAAAGAAATTGGGGGTTTAAACCGGTTGCAAGGCATGCCGTGTCTCACAGAACAGAACAGAAATTTTATTTTCACTTAAACAATACATGTTTATCGTGATATAAACAAATAATATACATAATTTAAGTATAGAACAAAGGTTTGGCAAGTTTGTCAATTTATAATAGATAAATATGGATGGACGTAATGACTAACAACGATGCACAAGTATATTGTATTTAAATATACCTATCATGGAACACATTTAAAGAACCGTTATTTGGAGCATGCTTATCGATGTTTAGAACATAAACCTATATTAATATAAATAATAGTAAATAATAGTACGAAGGAAAAACATCGATGCTTATACATGCAATTTGAAAGGAAAAATACAGCACTATCTGCATTTGTTTGTTAATGATACGAACCGAGCGTCAATGTTTCAATGTCTCAGAATATATAACAGCATAAATTTTATAAAAATCACTGCTGGCATGTTTGTATTTATATAGATTTACGTTGCTAACATTTTAATTGCAATAAAAGTAGTTATGGCTAAAATGTAACTAGTTGCCATTTATAATCGAAAATCTTTGTTTGAATGCCTCGCAGATGAATTTGCTTAATAACAATATCTCTTTTTTATTGTTGGTTGAAAGAAGTTGTATAAACTTAAACATACTAGGGCGGTTTCTATAATACCGCTTAATGTATTTGTTTCGTAAATTTTGATAAGGAGCTCAGACAAAAATAAAATGAAATTCATCCTCGATATCCGAGCTATTACATATTTGACATAGTCTTTGGTTACGCTCAACCTGTTGGCCTCCATATCTGCCGGTATGAATCCTTAAATAATGCGCAGAAATACGAACTTTAGTAATGGAAGTTCTTAATTTTCTGCAATTTATTTCATTTAGATATGACTCAAGACCAATATTATCTTTGACATTTCTATATAGCGTCAAAACACCATTTTTTTCTAACGATGCTCTCCATTCCTGTAAATATTGATCAGTCAAACGTTGTTTAAACATCGAAATAAAAGCATTTACATTAATATCATGCAAGTTCAACCAAACATCTAAAAAGCCATGTTTTTCCAGAAGTTGTTTTACGTTTGCAAACCAGTTTTGTTTTCCGTTTTCAACATCTCTCAGAGACATATTTACGACAGTTTTAATAATAATATTTCCAGAGCTACATAGTTTGAATAAATATTTAAGTATCCTAACATATCTATTTATGTACAGGGGATATCTGCCAAGTTCAGAGTAGATGGCTATATTACTTGTAGATTGTCTTACACCTAGTAGTGTTTTTCAAAATTTAATATGTATTCTTTCCAATGTTTGTGATTTTGAAAAACCCTACACCTCGTAACCATACGACATAATAGGATAAACAAAAGAATCAAATAATTGTAAAGCAGTTTTAGGCTTTGTATCATATTTTTTCAGGTTTGTTATGAGATTATTCATTGCTTTTAATGCTTTTCCCTGAAGAGTTTGTATATTCAATTCAAAGCTGCCAGTATAGTTTAATGTAACACCAAGGTAGTTAAATTCGTTCACGTTATCGATTAATTCGTTCCCGTAAAACCATGTCTCACCCCTTTTTAGTCCGCCCCTTTTTCTGAAAACGACAGTTTTTGTTTTGGCAACGTTTACCTCTAATCCCCATTTGTTGCAATATTCATATAATTTATCAAGAGACAACTGCCATGTCATCCGCAAATAATAACATTGTCAAACAGATATCTTGTAAGCTTAGGCCACTGTGAATAGTATGCTGTAGATGCATTTCTAAGTCTTCGACGAATAGAGAAAATAGGATCGGTGAGGTTATCTCCCCTTGGCGTAAACCTATTGATAATTCAAAGTAATCGGAGACTGAGTTACAATGTTTCACGCATGATTTAACCGATTGGTACATGTTGCGTATAATGCGAAGTAATTTATCATTTAATCCTACTCCGTGGAGCTTTAGCCAGAGAGCATTGCGATATATTGAGTCAAAACAAGATTTGAGGTCCACGAATGTGCAATATAAGCGCTTATTTTCCTGCTGTACTAATTTTTGTATCACATATTGAAGTATAAAAACTGCGTCAATAACCGCCCCTTTGTAAAACCGAACTGGGCGTCGGAAATTACATTGTTTTCCTCGCACCATTTAGTGATCCGTTGGTTTAATACGCAAGTAAATAATTTTCCAAAATTGCTGAGCAAAGTAATACCCCTATAGTTTTTCGCGTCATTTGTATCTCCCTTTTTAAATAACGTGATAATTATTCCCTTTGTCCACGCATCTGGAAAAATACCAGTATTAAATATAATATTAAAAATGTGTGTAATGTAGCCTACTAATATATCGCTGGCTTCGAGGAAGTATTCGTTTAAGAGTTTATCACCCGCGGGTGATTTATTACGTTTCAGCAATAATATTGCCTTGGTGACTTCGTCTAACGTAATTGGTGTATCTAATTTGTCAAAGACTGGGTTAAAATCATTGAAATTGTGATTAATATTAAACTCTGCCGAATTTTCGTCCATATGTTGGCCATTTGTCGTAAACATTGATTTGAAATGGTTTTCAAAATCGTCTAGGCGTATATTTGGCGTAGGCATACTTTTGGTAGTTTTAAAGTAATTCCAGAAGTCTTTGGGTCTTTTTGATATCAAATTTTCGAATTCTTGTGTCCTTTTTAGCTTGTACGCTTGATGTTTTTTCTTTACTGTGTGTTTGTAATGTTTTCGTTTAGTACATAGCTCCAGGCGATCAGTATCTGTACCTGTCCTATTGTATTGCCTTAGCAATATAACATTTTCGCTTCTTTGCAACTAAAATCAAACCATAGCTTAGAGTCATTTATACATGTAGAAACAAACTTATTTCTAGACGTAACACGCTTAGAGAACAGTGGATCGGTAACCTCTCTTAAAATGTTTGTAAATGTATTTACAAGGTCATTGATATCATTGTTATTATCTGACTGATTTGCTAGTAACATATTCAGATCTGGCAATTTGTCAATAATGCCGTTTCTATAAATTTCCTTTTCGCTATTCTTCCATTTGACCAATTCATACTGGTACTCTTCATTTTTGTCTACAGAGATATTGTTGCAGAGTAATTCGAATGACAGCGGTGCGTGGTCACTATATTCGTTAAAATCGCATACTTGAAAATTACTAATAATAGAAAAATATTGTTCTTTTAACAACAAATAATCTATTACACTCGCCCCCATTCTATTATAACAAGTTAGTTTCCCAATACCAAAGTCATTTCCTAAACGGCCGTTCGCAACCCTAAGCGAGGTAGCTTTACAAAGTTCAATTAGTCTGTTGCCATGTGAATTATGTCCCTTATCTAATGACTGACGTGGCAGCGGATTATCGACCTCGTACTCAAAAGTATCAATATCAGGTACATATTTATCACAAGCAATATAATCCAACTTGCCAGATATCCGTGCATTAAAGTCCCCAGCCACTAGTACAGTGCCCAATGATTCGAAATTAAGGATGTCATTTTCTAAGGAAGCGAACAAATCTTGATCAATAAGATAAGATATAGGCGATCCTTCACCCCACATATATACTGCTGCAAGATAATTATCAGTAGGTTGATTAAAGAAACACTTGTCAAATTTTAACCAAAGAATAGTATCATGCACATTTTTTACAACAGAAATACCATTCGTTAAGTAATCGCGTACATACAAAACAATACCACCACTATTTCGTTTAGCATTACGATGTCTAAACTTTCTATAAAATTAAAGCATTTAAATCCTTCCAACTGAATTTTACTCGATTTGCAGGTCCGAGATTCAGTTAAAATAATAACATCATGATGCGATATGAAAGAAGTAAATTCGGAATCGTTTCTCTTACTGTCACTGAGTCCGTTACAGTTCCATATCAGCACCTTGAGCCCATCCGGCACTCCCTACGTGTCTCGCACCGGCTTCCCGTTCACATACAAAGTGTCGTACACCACGTAGGCCTTGTTTCCGGCCGCCTTTTCCTGTCGAGCCTTCCTGAACAGGATTCGTCGTTTCGCTGTTATTTCCGGTGGGAACTGCTCTGCTACATAGAAGTTGGTTCCTGCGAGGTTTCTGCTGCATTTTCGTACCAGCTCCCTGTCCGCAAAAAGATTGAACTTGCACACTATTCCCCTGGAGCTTCTCACGCCGGAAGTCGCGCCCCCAGCCGGATGTGACGCCTCGACGGGGCCACCAATTCGATGTGCTCTTTCAATTGTTTTCCCGTCCACTACATTCTGGGCAAGCTTGAGTTTGTTGACCATGAAGGATCGAAGCAGCACTTCCGTTTTGGATGGGGTTTCACCGGCCTCCTCTGGTATATTTCCAAATATAAGATTGTTGCGCATAGACTGTGAGCGCAAATAGTTCAGATCGTCGGCCATTTTGTTTTTATCTTTTTCCAAGGACTCTATTTTGCCCCGTGCTTCCTCTAGGTCCATTTCCGCCGTGTCCAGTCTGTTGCTGACTTTGTCAATTTTATCGTTGGTAACTTTAGACGTTGCGTCTATGTGTAGCCATAAGTTTTTCAGTTCATTTTCAAAATTATCAACTTTCTTATCAAGCGACCCCAATTTCGCTCCTATTTCCACAAGTGTAATGTTCATTTTACCCAGCAGTGCAACTATGTCCGCATTTGATGGCAATTTCCCTGCCTGTTTTTCGGCCATGTTCGTCTCCGATGTACTACTTGTAGTAGTTAACACGCAGTTTTCTGAGTTGTTGTTAGCGTTCTCATTCTGTCTCACACTTAGCCCAATATTGGTTTGCAACGAGCCGAAACGTCAAACATTGGTACATTGATATTGGCAGATCCATAAACAACATTACCATTGATATAAAATCATGATCTATGACCTAAATTGACAAATGCATATTTGATGTAAATGTGAATTTTATAAATTTGTATTCAGAACATTAAACCATTTAACAGAAACTGTTTTGTTGTGTAAAAAGAACACATACATGTATATCAGGTCCCAAATGAACAAATACAGAGATGTGGACTCACCACATGCCTTCTAAGACGTTTTATGAACACAAACCAAATAAAAAATGTACATCTTTCATGTCCATACAAAAACCGTCGATGACGCCAATCGAATATAATGTAGACAGCATTTTCTCTTTAATTTACGACACAATATTGTGTGTTGCTGCTCGTATTAAAATAAGTTTAAATATGCATGGATGCTTAATCAGGTTCATTTTTGTTAAATTGTACACTTTTTATGTGTTTTTCTATAACATTACAAATATAGTATTGTTAATATATATAATATTGTGTTCTGTTGATATAAAATTACATAATAATACATCATGTAGCTTAGGTTTACATAAATGTAATTAGAAATTAGCATTTAACATTGTCAAACTAGAAACCAGAACAACGTCGTTATTATAAACGTTTATATTAAATTGAAGAACATGGAAGTTTTTACTACTGACGATGCGCTTACAGTTACAATGTACATTGCTAAACCGCTCAACAGGAATGTATGCAACCAACACTAATCTGGACACGAGTTTAGTTGTGGTTATTTATAATTCGATCTATGTTATGCATATCTACACGTTGCGCAGACATGTATCTGTGCAGTCCATTGATCTCGCGTTTTTATGTGAAATGTGAAGCAACTAAGATTTATAAATTAATAACATTGCATACCGAATGTTGTTATTCGACTGCATAAACTTAATAAATCTAGATAAATTGGAAAATTGTTTTACTTGTGAGTTTTAGGGGCTAGAATCACACAGGCACTTTCATCAGGATACATTATTATTATAATTACAACTATTATTGTAAAAAAATACTCCAATATCCCTCTAATAGAAAATAAGATACTATACCACACAAGAACAGCATAGGCGAAAGATTTTTATTTGTGATTAAAGGACATATGAAAGTTGTGGGTTGTTTTCATGAAAAAATAGTACAAACTTGAAATACCAGAAACGGATGCCCCCACCTATGCAGCATAGTCTTAACATGTATGTCGCTTTGTCTATATACATTATACATTATATTGCAATGGGAGAATGATGGTGAGAGTAAGCTCAGAAACACCAATAATGATGTGAAGCATGCATTAAATAACACTGCTTATTTTTATACGAACACCTTGTTAGATGTAACTGGTACATTTGATGGTTTCATTCCCATTGACGGTTTCTGAATTAATACGTCATTAACTCGTTGCTTAAAATTTGAAAAATAACTCTGCTGCATTAGCCGTGTCACAATTGTCAAAAACATTTTTTTTAAATAAAAAAAATCTCAGAATCAGATGCTAAAATTGACCCAACGAATGCATCACATTGCTGGCATACGCTTCCAATTTATACTTATAACAATGATTCAATAAAACAATTAGAATCTAATGCTTTTATAGCATTTCCAGCTAGATACTCTCGGAGACAAATTTCCCGTATGATTAAACACACTGCTAAGTATTCAGATCTGTGTATTAGTCGGAAAAGTAAATAGGAAAACGGAATAACTCTAAAAATATTGATGTCAGAGTCATTTCAACATGTTCTTTCAAAGTGCGATGCTTCTATACAATAAAATCAGTTTAAGAGGTACTGTTCATTGTCCTGTTTTCTGAATCACCTGTTATTCTGTGTACTATAAAAGAAATCAAGGTAGCATTTCAGAGCAATGTTATAGACAAGAACATTAAATACCCGTTAAAAGAAAATAAAGCAGAAATAAAAGGAATGGCTCTTGTTTACTACACGTTCATCTTGTTCGCTATCATGCTAGACAATAATCATTTGTATTATTATACTCTGTACCAGGAGAATAAATGACTATAATGTTGTATGAATTATTATTTAAAATATATACATGTAACACATTTTGGCCTATTATGAGGTATCGTCTTTGTATGATATTCTTGAGTCCTATACTTTAGACCTATACTTGAAAATCAACAGATTACCTTCGGGAAGTAACTAAACCTGGACAAGCCTGCATTCCTTCGAATTATATTCTTTTTCTCAATGTCTTCTCTTATTCTGTGAGGTAAGTTGATAGTTCAAAATAACTCATTTTATCATTTTAAATATACAGTCCCGACACTAAATCATTAAAAGGCGGGGGGTAATCAAAACTGTTGTGAAAGTCTGTGCTATGGTTTGTGTATGCTTCCCCACCTTTTGCTGTCTTCAGTCATTCGCGTTGGACAATAAAACAACAATAATGGGAAATACGTAATCAATTAATTTCGCAAGTCCTTAACGGATTTTGCACGCAAACAATTATCTGATGACGGGGATTTTTTTCACAAAGTTTTTTTCACAAAAACTTAGGAAATGTTGATATGTGGTTCAGACACGAACCTAGCCTCACTGTCGTTGGACTTACTTACAAAATAAGTAGCTGTTGGGCAGGCACTTAACTTAAAAAACTGTGTACAGCGTCAAAAATGTAGAAAATTAGTACATGCATACCAGAACAATGTGCAGTATATGCAATATTTAGATAGTTTTGGTACACGTAACCAACTTATGATTTTGTTGTCGATATAAACAAGAGTGTATCAAATATATCATAGATTGCAAAACTGTTATTTAATAGTAGGTTTAATAAGCAAAATTAAACAAATAAATTTTGAAATAAGACTAAAATAGATATGCTTCATTTTTGGAACACTTGCATTTATATAATTAGAAAAAAAAGATGCTTTAACAAATATACTACCATTCAAAAAAGCTTAAAGTTTGTATACGTGCTTCCATGTATATATAATACAAACAATCGGTATGTCTTATAATTATGTCTTAATTTAAATTATTGTCAGAATAAACAAAACAACATTGCTATTCATTTTAAAATACAAAAAAGTGCGATGGAAATGTAAAATAGTGCTCTCTAAGGTTAAGTTCAGTTCTTGTACCAATTTCTATATAGTGTCATTGGTATAAAACACAACTGCACTGTCATAGTTTCAGTTATTGTATACCAATAACTGGATCACTTATTATCAGGATCATGAACAAGGATTAAGTCCTAAAAATAAACAATAACATACAAATAGATAATCATATAGAAAGCACATAAAATTACCTAAAGGTGTTACTCATGGTTATAATATTATATAATAATAAAATAGAAAATGTGTCTAGTGGCCCAAATAAATAATTCTTTACACATGTAATTACATTCCAACAGGTACATGTAACAAAATCCTTCGAAAGCAATAACATATAAAATTATATAATACATACAAACGTTACACTTTCTGCTCTCACACACATGCACATTACTTAGAGGTTAATAAACGGCGCCGGTGAGACATCTGTCCATAATGCCCGAGGGACATCACTTACGAGGTGTACCAATATGGATAGATGTCACACCGGCGCCGTTTTTTAACCTTTTTATTGCATATGTTGAATAAAATAGTTTCTTTATGATTTGTTTTGGTGCTATGCCATTAAACAAATAAAATTATCAAATGCAATGGCTATGTAATTCCTTTATTTTGAATACATGACGAAAGTTGCCGAAAAGGAATCATTATACGGCTATGGCTCTGTCGTGTTATGTTGTTTATAATACAAATTGTGGTTTATACGCAAACGATCTATATTAATAAATAGTATGTTCAAACTTGCCTCTCGATCGATGCATGAACATCAAATTTAGGGGAGACCGGGGATAGTTGTTACACTTTTCACATCTTTTTCGAATATCTTTTAAATAAATTTACGTATATAAATATTTCAAATATCATTATGACTCTCAATGTTTGATGTTCACAATGATGTATTGTTACATTTAAATATTATAATAGTTCGGCTAGAAAGAGTCGCGTGTACAGGGTAAGTGAAGTGTAACAACTTACCCAACTGTGGGGCAAGTTGTGACTAACACCGGGGTAAGTTATTACAGGTTGTACAGTAAGGTTGTACAGTAAGAAAAAATATAGAATTACTAACATTTTATTGCATATAATAAACCGATTAAGAGCAACATTTCATATATATATATATATGAAATGTTGCTCTTAATCGGTTTATTATATGCAATAAAATTTTAGTAATTCTATAGTTTTTCTTACTGTACAACCTTACTGTACAACCTGTAATAACTTACCCCGGTGTTAGTCACAACTAACAATATTCCTATACATCGGTATATATATATATATATATATATATATATATATATATATATATATATATATATATATATATATATATATATATATATATATATATATATATATATATATATATATATATACCGATGTATAGGAATATTGATCTTGATGTAACGGAATTCTCAATAAATGCAACGACATCATTAATTTTGCTAAAATTTGAGTCGTGAAATCGTCACAAAACCCTTAATAGTCGGTCTCCCAAGTGTTTTGTTTTTGCATATTCGGCATGTCCACCTTCATTGTGCTAATTCTTTAACTGACTTGAACAATATAGAATCTTGCTGCTGTTATTAGATAGTCTTTCAAATTATTCTTAATGTCCGTTTAACACATATGTTCCGACGATCGTTGTTCTATTTGTAATTCCCGCCAACGAGTAATTTGGACTTGATCAACGTATCGACAGAGTGTCATTGGATTCATGAATACCAATTAATATGGCGAATGCGCCAATAGAACGACGTTCAACCCTTCCCCGCCCTCCTCGGAATTTGTCCCCTGTCAATTTTAGGTCTGTAATATCACAAATTCCGCAGATTACAACGAAACATGTTCATGAAAATTATTTTAATAAACATAAACATTATTTGAATAATAATATTTCATCACAATAACAATGCTTTGTTGTTAAATTGATCGAAAAGAAATAAAACTCCTGTTATAAATTTTTAAACCAATCGAATGGGGTATGTTGTTACACTATACCATATTGCCTCATGTGCAGTGAATCAACTTGCTCCAACACAATCCACGTGCAAAAGCAATGGGCGACAACTTATACAGTATACTTCGTCTTCGATTCACGCCTTAATGTAAACGTGTATCCTCAATAAATCAAGCTGTATATATCTATTATTGAATATTTGCATGTACGTTACTTTTTAACCAAAAAAAAAACAACAAACCTTCACAGTTTTGCTTGCGTAGTCCAAAATCACGTTTTTCTATCTGGAAATAGTACTGTTTCGCATTAATGTGAGCGATCTCTACTAATTATGGTGGACAACAGTGTCAACATATACACGTCACATGTGATGTTATATCTGATGTCATCAAGTAGAAATCTTCAGTGTAACAACCTACCCCGTATAACAACTATCCCCGGTCTCCCCTACGTTGATCGCGGGATCCAAGATATTCAATTGCTGAAGTATGGTAGATCAAATCAGTTTTCCCTAAAGTTTTTCTTTCCATTTTTTTAGTACTTTTTTATGTTTTCTATTTTGATTCCCAGTTCAAAATCGTCTGAATATTATTTAAAATAATTCTTATTACGGAATTCTACTTATCTGAAAATAACGCTGGATTGCGTTACAAAGCGCGCCATTTTCGTGAAATTACGTCACGTTGTTTTGCAGAGGCGCGCGTTTTCTAATTAAGAAATAATTTGCGGGTAACTGTTGGTTATTGCGGTAATAACCAACGGTTTGGAGTTCCGATGCGTAGGTTGGTTGGTTATTAACGCAATAAAAAATTGTTACCCGTCAATTATTTCGATTCTAACACGATCTTATATAAAATTCGTATTTTTGAAGGTTATGAATGAGTATTTATCTATACTCCGCGCATTTTCCGAGAAGTGCAATTATATATAGTAATAATATGCAATAATACACATATCAACATACCAAATGTGGTTTGGACTTAACCACACTGGCTTGTGTATGTTAAAGAATATTCCAGAAGTCATATTAAGTTCCCATGTAAACATATTAAACTCTGTCAAACATGGCTGCTCACACCCTGCCTGCTCAGAACACAATAATTATAGATTTAAAAAAGTGGGAAACAGTCACCTGACTAAAAAAGGTTTTAAAAACAGTCAACTGTGACAACTGGTCAGTCTGGTTAAAGGGGGATAACCTACTACCTCGTCAAAGAAACAAATTAACAAGCGATTTAGTGATCCTAAAATTTGCCTTTTACGATAAAGATTGCCAAACTCATTTGCACGGTTAGAAATACATCCGTGTAAATGAATAACTTCCAGCATGAAAGAATATAGAAATACCAATTTTGCTATTTCAGCATACAATGTCCATATATTTTATTAACACTAAATTAAAACTAATGAAATCATGTTATCTTACAAACGTGACCTTTTAAAAGCTGGCCCCGTTATGAATAAAATAATATCTAAACAAAATTTAAAGGACAGGCTCAGACTTTATATTTGAAACACATGCTTTTGTTTTCCTTTTTGATCACAGGAACCAATTTGACTACATTTATAACGTCTTTTTAAGTATATTTCTGAATACGATAGTAAAATATTTTACAAAACATACATAAATTACAGAGAGTCCTAAATTACAGAGAGTCCTAAACATGATAAATGTCTTTAAGTACACTCTTTGAGGTTGCACAATAAAATTCAGACGACGACTTCTAACTGAAGATGATTTTTATTTATAACTGGTTTCTAAAACACTTAAGCTTTTTATTTGATCGATGTTTTAAGTTGATATACCGTATGTTACCTGGTTAGATTTATACTAGTCTTGTGAACAAATAAATATAGAACTTGCTCTCCTACTGTCTCTTTTATGTATTTAATTTATGAATGCGTTTATTTAAATTCATTTTAGCACAAACCTCAATCAAAAACACATAAAAGAAATCGTAATGCCACACAGTACTTTGTAAACAAAGTTCATTTATAGCCTTATATATATAATGGCGATTGTTGCACAGAAATATTTTCAAAATGATATTTATGATAAACGAAAGGCAATACATTAAAACGAAGGTAAATATATTTACATATGTAAAGAACTGTTTTAGAGATAATATAACCTTGCGATTGTAAATTAGACGAGTAAAAGTAAGATGTACCTCAGCGTTCTTTCGGGGTCGGGGCATTATATATTGCGATATTTCACCAAAGGGCACTTGTGATGGATATGCACAATTTATTACTATATTAAATTAAAGGTTGTAAAGCATCCGTTATTGACTTTCCTTGTACCAGCTCATCTGGCTCACACTTTCAAGGAATTGAAACAAACTCAAGAGAAATACCACACGAACTGTAATACTTCTTCTTGCTGATAAAAAACAACAACAAAACAACCGATTTCGATTCGATTCTCTGTTATACATGTATAAACGTTAATGATTTGTCATATTTAAATAACTGTGTCTGTGTTGATTAATCATGAAAATTTATAATTACTTCATGGTTGCTGTAATATTGAACTAGTTGTGAAACATTATTACCATTGTCCTTATGTATATTGATAGACAAGGCGCAATCAATGGCATTAACCAATGCAGTGGTATTAATAATAACAAATAAAAATCTTTACTAAATCTGCTAGTCATGACTCAAGAATGACCATAAACAAGCATTAAAAAAGGAAAGAAAATCGAATCGAAATATTCAACTAAATGATTTTTTAAATCGATTCAAATCGAGCCAAGGCTAAATCGTTACAGCTCTAAAGAAATACGAACAATGCTGTAAAGCATGCATTAAAAACTGATTATTTTTATACGAACACCTTCTTCAATCTAACTCGTACATATGCTGGTTTCGTTCCCATTGACCGCTCCTGAGTAAATACACCAATAATTCGTTGCTAAAACATCGACAACATTAATGAAGCTACATCAATTTTCAAAAACATATGAAAAACCAAATCTCAGAAGCAGATCCCAAACTTGACCCAACAAATTTATCAAATTACTGGCAAAAGCTTCCAATTTATATACACTTTTAACAATTATTAAAAAAACGTGTATTGCCTTTATAGTTTTCCCAGGTAGATGCTCTTGGATAAGATTGAAAGTCTCTGTATCATTAACCAAAGTGCTATAATTATGGTCTGTGTATGGGTCGGAGAAGTCAAACTGGAAAACAGGAAATAACGCTAATAATACTCATTTTATCATGTTCTTTCAAAGTGCGATGCTTCAAGTCAATAGTATCATTTGAAGAGTTATCGTTCAATGTCCTGTTTTCTGAACCACCTATCATTATGTGTACTATAAAGGAAATCAACTGTCGAGTTTAAAGCTGCTATTTCACAAATGACTAGAAATGTAAATGTCAGGATACTCATCAAATGCAGTCAATTACACATTATTTATTTGTACAAAAACAATACAAACAATAGCCAACTTTACGACTCGTTTGGTAAAGCCCTTTTAAAGATGGATCTCCATTGATCGGTGTGTGATATTGCAGATGCTATGTTCATTCTACGCCTCGTAGTTATTGAATTTGTGATGTGCACCGACGAGGTACTGAACCCGGATCCTGGGCGTGAGAGGCAGATACTCTAACCGCATCGCTGAATACTTTCTTTTATTTCACCCTTAAAAAGTTATCTGCTCTAATTGTCATTTTGGGCGAATGCTTTGTATACAACAAAATTCCTGAAGTGAAATATATTGGCTATATTGACCATGAAGTTATTTCACAACAACAACTTTGGAGTTATAAATACATGTACTAGTAACTGAAAGGCGTCTCGAGGAGCTTTTGAAATCGTGTTGCAACAATGCGTTGTATACCAGCATCTTTTGAACCTTTTGGTAATTGTCAACAATATTATTTGAGTCAGTTTTATCTAACAATATTTTATTTTACCAGATTTGAAACACTTTTTTTTTTACATTTTTGTCATTTTGTTAATCTGTGATGTAGCAGCTTTATGATTATTCTTGTTGACAAGAAAATGTAATAAAGGAAAATTAAGCAGAAATAAAAGGAATGACACTTGTTAAATACACTTCTATCGAAACTTCCCTATCATGCTAGAAAATAACACAAAACAGTAATTTCTATCAGTTATATACTGTACCAAAAGAATAAATGACTTTAATGTGTTATAGAATAATATTTAAAATGTATAACACATTTTGGTCAACTCTCATGAAGCATGGTTCTTGTATGATATTTTTGAGTCTTATGTTTTACCAAATTCACAGTTAAGCTACGTTGAGTAACTTAATACGTTAAGCTACGTTAAGTAACTAAACACTAGACAAGCCTGCAGTCCGGAAAATTGTACTTTCTTTCAATGTCTTCTCTCGTTCTGTGAGGTTGTAGATGTATCCAAATTACCCCATCTATCATTTTAAAAATATCGAGTCCTGACCAAAAACCATTATAGGGGGTAATCAAAACTATTGAGCAACTCTGAGTTATCGTTCGTGTATACTTCGCCACATTTTGCTATCCTCAATCATTCTTTAAACAGACAACGAAATGTATCATTTTTAAATTGTGCGCAACAAATATTCTCATGACGTTGATTTTTTCAAGACGTTATTTCAGAAAAGATACGAAATGGATATATGGCTCAGACGCGATATTAGAACAACCCTATTGGCGCTGGACTTACTATAACAAATAAGTTACAATTGGACAGGCAACTATATAACAAAGTTTCTTACATCATGTCAAAAGTATAGAAAACAAATACATGTATAACCACACAATGTGCAGAGTATACATTTTTGAATAGTATATTTAAAGGGACTTGTTCACAGATTTTCGCATTTTTGAAGCATGTTATTAAATGTCATTTTAATTTGACAGATTCAAGCTCAAGTATAATAACAAGAAATGTATTAAGACAAAAAAAGAAAAAAAAAAAGGTCCCACCGGGATTCAAACCCGAGACTGCCGGATTGAAAGGCTATCGCCTTAACCACTCGGCCATTTCGACTTCTACATATCACAAATAGTAGTTATATCTTATTAATATGTCTCGCTGACTCCTCCAAGGCGGTGACGCCAGTTTATTGTATGTGTGTTTTGTGTTGTGCTGTGTTGTGTTGTGGTTGGCAATTTGGTTACTTGCCATAAATAATGGCTGCTAATAAGAGTTCTCTCCTACTGTCGCAGCTGGAGTTTCTTTTTGTTTATATTTAATTGAACATATTGTCACAATAAACAAAACAACATTTCTATTCCTTTCAGAAATACAAAAATATTTTCCATGAATCAAATTAACAGATTAAAACTATCCTTATCTCTACCGTTTACAATGAAGATTGTCAAACTCACTTGCAAGGTTAGAAATACACACTTGTTTAATCCATTTAAGTTAGCGATTAATTTTCAGTATGAACGAAAACAGTAATATCAATTTTGGTATCTCAGCATATAATTTTCCATACAACATTCAACCATAAAAAAGTATGAAATAATTGTATATTTAAACAACCGCGACTTTTAAACCAAATGGCCATGCCGTTAATAAAATAAAATAATTCATTTTAAAAAGTAAGAAGTTTATATTTGACATTCCTACTTGTTGTCTTTTTTATCAGGAGAACCTACTGAACTACATTAAAGACGTCTTTTTATGTATATGACTGAATCTATTTTGGTAAATAATCGAAGTAAACAAAAATGGAGAGCACTCAACATGATAAATGCTTTCAAGAAAACTCTTTGATGAATACAGATGATATACGGCGGATGTCAACTTTAGATGCATGGACTTTATAACTTAGTACTAAAGCTCTTCTTTTTCTATTTTATAGGCGACGCATTTTTAGTTGAAAAGCCATATTTTACCATTAAGCTCACCTGAGCCAAAATAAGATTATTTTATATTTATAACATAGGCTTGTAAACAAATGACTAGTACAATTTGTTATCTTGCTGTGTCTATTTTTTGTTGAATTTTGTTTTAGCATATCCCTTAAATCAATAACACATAAAGGGAAACGTAGTACCACCTAGTACATATGCAAACACAGTTCATTTATAGCCTCATACATCATGGTGCTTGTTACACAGAAACATATTTTCAAATAAGATTTATGATAGACCAAAGCCAATACACCCATAGGAAGCTATATATAAACGTGTGTAAATAATTGTTTATGAGAAAATATTTTGCTATCGTAAGTTAGACGAGTATAAGTGTGCTGCGTATCTGTGTTCTTTTGGGAAAGGGAGAGGGGGCATTATGTATTGTGATAATTGTGATATTTCACACAGCGGCACTAATGATGGCTCTGCATAATTTATAATTATGTTTTAAAGGTTGAAAAGCATTCGTTATTGACTTGGCTTGTACCGGCTTACTTTTTTTTCAATGAATTGGTACAAAGAAATGTCCTACAAACTTAAATACTATTTCTTGCATAATGTACTTTTCCTTTTATAGACACAAAATTAGTAGCAGTAGCAGTACTTGTAGTAGTCCGTGCTATATTTACGAACAATTTATTTCATAGCTGAAATGTTAATATATATTTATTTTCTTCAAAACAATCGCGTTAACGTGCACAATCTTGTAGGAACCTAACCACACTTCATAGCTTATAGAAGCATTTTATTTACATTAGACTTTAGTACATTTGCTGTGCATTTAACACCTTGCAATGCTGCCAGGTGTTGAAACCATTCATTGTGTTTACTACACTTACAGCCAGGCATTGTTGTAACAATTACATGTAAACCATTATGTTGTCATATTTTAAATGAACAACAACCAAAGTTAATCGTACTTGTATCGTGACCACCGTAACAAGATACGTACGGTATAGTAAGGTGTATGCGTCATAAATAATTAAGGCTAGTTGATGGTAGATCATTGAATGAGTTAAGATCAAGTAAATCAATACCACTTAATACAAACGAAATTGCATAACACGTGTTTTTTTTTTATATAAGTGATCTTATGCAACAGTAGAGCATTCATACACTTTCAGACTATATACATATAGTCTTGCATTCATCATCGATTCGCATGAACATAATCAGATGAAATAATTCAAAACGCAATTGGGTTTGTATTGCACAATTTTTAAATATATATGAGGCGTGTCGTGGGAAAACCGGACTTAATGCATTTGCTTAAAGTGTCGTCCCGGATTAGCCTGTGCAGTCCGCACAGGCTAATCCGGGACGGCACTTTCCGCCTACAGTGGATTTATGTTTAGAAGAGACCTCCTTGAAACAGAAATACCATAAAAGCGGAAAGTGCCGTCCCGGATTAGCCTGTGCGGACTGCACAGGCTAATCCGGGACGACACTTTACGCACATGCATTAAGACCGGTTTTCTCATGACGCGCCACATATCTATATTGTATATATCATCTTATGACTGCGTGTGATAAAATTTAGCTCTACTATGCCATGTTTTCGTATGGTATACATTACATATTTATTTATTAATGGAAATTTCTTTAGTCACTACAATATAAAATGTATCGTTAATCATATAGTGTAAGCTACACACCATTCAAGTTCCAAATACTTTTACATTTGATATTTACTAAAAAACCAGTTTTCTGTATGTTGAATAGCCATTTCCAGTGTTTATACCACCAATGCTTTTATTTCTACTCTAGGTATTGTTAACATATTTATTTCCCGTTCCCGGACTTCACAAATAGGAAAGTAAAAGTGTGAATTTTCAATTTTGCAAACCAAATGTCTCAATCCCTTTTGATCAAAATAGTATCTCGGACCAACACAAAGAAATGTATTGCCAGCAAAACAAACATAAATGTAGTTATTCAAGCATATTCAACCATATAAATGTTTGATATTACTGATTACAAAATAAAGTCGTGTTCTAGAGTTGAACATGTTCAGAAGACTTGGGATTGTTAAAATCGCTTCGTCGTTGAAATGGCAAATGGTAAATCAGCCGGTGACTGATTCTAGATAATTGAGAACTTGCAAACAATTTGTTAAAAATAAGCCTTGTGAATGCCTGATACATTTACTGCAATTTACATCTACTCAGTGGTTTAATTTATGGGTTAACTTTACCCAAAGTAAATAAGTTTATAACATCTTCTGTTTGTCAGTTCTATGGTACTTTCTATAAATTACTTATTTACTTCAAAGCACGCAGTCCGTACATTTCTTATAACTGGCTAGAAGGAAAATGATTAATAATGCAATAACACTTATTTTCATTGTATAAATAAGTAAATATCCGAACATCAAAGAATTGATGTACATTAAATTACTTTGAAGCATTTGATTAAGGAAACGTACTACCACATTTTGAATTTAGTCGTTGTTTGTAGAAGTAAATAAACACGCAAAGACCGAGGGACAATGTTAGATTTATTATGCTTACTTTGTGCACTGAAAAAAAAAAACAATTCAACGTTTATCGAAAACATTTTTACAAGGCTCATATTACAACAATCCGCACACAATACACTTCTGTTATTTCATATAATCGCGTAATAAATGATGTCTTTCCATCGTATTTCAAGAACAAAGAAGATCTATTTATCTTTTGCAGTAGTAATGATCGTGTCAATGCTGCAACGAGAACGTAATAAACAATTATGTTAAAACAGGGTCTTACATTCAGCTAGAATTGATTTGACAAAATTAAGCCAATTGTATGTTGAATGACCAGTGACATAATCCGAGTACATATATTTATATACAAGTGGCTACAGTTTGTTAGGACTTAAAATAATGTTATACCAAAAACCAATACTCTTTTTTTAACATCAATAAGTATTGGAAATCTACCAAGGTCACCCTACAACATTACACGTGGAGTTGATTTTTTAACATTCAAGAAGTCAGTATGGACTCTTCCTAGCAAGGTAACATCGGAGTATCCCCATATTTTACATCCATATGTTAAAATAGGTACAATAGTAGCTCAAACAATTTAAGTTGACAATCAGTTGATAAATCTAAATTTCTAATTGTTATTTTCAAGCTAAACAGTGCCTTGTTTGCATATATTTTTCTTTGCAGATGCATACTGTCTATTTTTAGAGAATAGGATTACCAAATATTTAAAATAATCAATGACTTCGATTTGTTTTCCATTAATAAAGATATTTCTGTTCCTTTTAAATTTGTCACCAATACCATAACCTTAGTTTTTTCAATATTAATATCAAGTTTTCAGGTACAACAATATTCATAAAAGGTGTTAATGACTGAACGTTAGTCTTCTTCTTGATTTGTGAATAACACAGTATCGTCAGCATGTAAAATCAAAGCTAATCTAAGATACATATCATGATCATGAATATCTACACTGACATTGTTATTTGTAAGTAAGTAATTCTCTACATTGTTTATGTATAAAGAAAATAAGGCCGGTGAAAGATTTTCACCTTAGCGTAAACCTCTTGTACATGAGAAGAAATATGATTGTTTATTATTTACGAGGATGCACGACTTGATACCATTATACATATTTTTAATGATTAAAAAAAACTACCGTCAATATTATAACTCAGTAATGTGTTCCATAAGCCGACCCTCCAAACAGAATCAAGGGCCTTTTGAAAATCAACAAAACAACAAAAGAATTTTTTATTTTTACGTTTATATATGTCGGCTAAAGCATGGAGTACAAACATATGGTCAGCTGATGAATTTTTTTTTTCTTCTAAATCCAGCCTGATTTTCATTTAACAAATTGTTTTCTTCTAAATAATGTGTAAGTCTATTATTTAGCACAGCTGTAAACAGTTTTCTTAGACAACTTAATAGAGTTATACGTCGGTAATTTTGGGTGTCATCAATATCTCCTTTAATTTTTATATATTGGAACAAATCAGCCGAGAAGCTAAGTGTCAGGAATAAAGCCGGAATCGAATACTGTATTAAACAATTTCTGATAGAACGGCATAAGTGTATCACACGAGGCCCTTATATAATCGTTAGAAACATTGTCCAGACCGGTAGCTTTTCCAGACTTCAACTTTTTACCAGCACTAAGAATTACCTCAGCAGATATAGGTTCAGTTAGATTATGATTTGTATTAACATTTGAAAAACTAACATTTATATGCTCATGTTCATTATCATTATTATTGCAGGAGTTCAAATCTTTAAAATATTCATAAAATTGTTCCAAATTTGCATTATTACTTTTCTTTTGTTTATTAATACTGTTTATATAATTCCAATATGCCTTTGGTGATTTACTTTTCATATTTCTAATATTTTTTCTAACTTCCCGTTTATAATTTAAGACCAACTATCTTATTTTACGTTTGTACGATTTAGAGACCGAACGCATGTCCGATATTGTATCGTTATTTTTAACCCAGCTATGTTTGCGTTTACACATATTATATTTCTTTCTAGCAACTTTACATTCATCATTAAACCATTTTTTATTTTTCATACTTTTACCACCGTTTTGTACAACTGATTTATTTTTAATTACACCAAAAGTGTTTTTTGCATAATTTACTAAAACATTCTCAACAGAATTCACTATTTCATTGATGATATTTTGATTTATCGGAAAATTTTCGTCAGTTAACTTTTGCAACGCTATATCAATGACAGACATATTAAGATGATTTATAAATTCTGAAGATTTATCATAATCCCATTTACAAATGCTTTATTTGAGACAACATTCTGATGATTTATCATAATCCCATTTACAAATGCTTTCTTTGGGACAACATTCTGAAGATTTATCATAATCCCATTTACAAATGCTTTATTTGGGACAACATTCTGAAGATTTATCATAATCCCATTTACAAATGCTTTATTTGGGACAACATTCTGATGGCAGATTTGAAATTTTAAAACACAATCTAAAAATTAGACTACAATGAACAACTGATAATAATGGACAAAAATCGGCAACACAAAAGTCCGTAAATAAAGGTAAAGCTTCGTAGGACGTCATAACGTAATCGACAGTCGATACATCTTTGCATGTTAAATTTACTTGTTTATCTGAGAACGCTCTTCCGTTTAGAATAAGTAAATCGTGTACTCTACAAAAATCAGTTAGTATTCCACCACCGCGGTTTATGATTTAGTCTTTTGAACAACGTGTAATAGACATGTTACACTCAAGTAATTTTTCATAGATGTTACTGTCCAGTACATCACTTGTAACGACATCAACTGAGTCAAAAATACAATTGTCAACATCAGATATATTTAAAAGCAACGATGTTCCAGCATTGTTATGGGTATTAAAGTACTCAATTTAAGAATAAAACATTTCACATATTTGTTGGTCAAAATATTTAGAATTTTCCGGCGGGATATAAATAGCACCAACAATAACATCTTCATCTAAATTAATTGCATTTTGGGACAATTTAAACCATTGTGCATATTCACACTCTGTATCAATTACATCAAATTGTTTTGAAATGTTATCATTAATAAATGTAGCGATCCCTCCTTATTTTTTACGAGCGTTTTGTGATCTGTTTTTTTTTAAAACATGAATAATTATTGACATTGATCACATCAAGATTATCACAGAGGGTTTCAAAGCAAGAAAAAATATCAAAGCGATGTATGTAATCAATAAAGTCTGGGGTGTTTAATTTAGATATTAGTCCGCACACATTTAAGCATGAAACTGAAAGACCACCATGGTTTTCCTACAGTTTAGTGGAATCAGTTGGCTTGTGTTGTGAACATTTCAACCTTCCTAGACAATTTGGTGCACATTGAAAAACACACACACCGACAAACATACTAAGCTTAACCTCCATTTGCGAAATAACTCATTGTAACTAAGCCAGTTTATGAAACACCAAGACTGCTTCCCATATGAATTACAGATACACTTACCAACTGGCACTCGTATTAAAGTTGAAAATAACGACAGTGGCTTTCTTGACATCGATATATATCGAAGTCTTCCTGATTGGAGAAAATGTGGAGGGTTGTGTGGAACGTTCGATGGTGATGGAAGCAATGACGCTGACGTATCCGCCACGTACCAGTATCTCATCGAAGAAAAGACATTGTCAATCTGGAGGTAATATGGGAATTTAGTGTAAAATTAATTGTAGGATGTTTATGTGCACCATTTTGTTTTTAATGAGGGCTGCTCATCAAAAAACATTATTCACCAGATAAACTTCGTTGACCTAGAAGTGGTTGGGTATTTATATTGCGTTGCTTTCATCCTAACGGAAAAGCATTTTCTGCAACCGAACTTGCGTTACATTGGCCATTTCCATTGATGTCCAATGCTGCAGACTATGCCTAACGGCAGATGTACGCTTACGTGTGTAAGCGTACATCACCAGCGATCCTTAATTTATTTTGTATGCTAGGTAAATATATATTTTTGAATGAACATATACTTCTACGACATCTTCGCATGAAGCAAGTTCATTCTGCATATTGCCAACAATCAAAAACAATATCAAGTGGTACGAATTTTTACGGAAGACAATTCTTACATTAATTTTAAATTCATCAAATAAGTAGCGACAATAAATTCTTACCATGTATCCATATCTGCATGACAAAGTACATGTACAATTGTATTTCAATTTTAACTTATACTCTAATCCAAATATTACTCCCGTTTATTTAGAAAACTATCAAAACAGATTTACGATACATTTCGGTTAGAACAGTGTTCATCATATATTAAACAGTTTTCTTTTGTAATTTTGCAGAGTAACCACGAACACGAGGAATTTGTTCAGCAGATAAAGCCAGGATAGTCTATGCCCGTGGGACAATACATTGAAGTTTTGCGACTGTGACCAAATAAACTCTGAACTTGCATTCGGTGGGAATATGAAAAACGCTGCTGTGAATTGCCTTGCAGAATTTGCTAAAACGTGCTATGATGGCACAGCAAATGATTCGTTGCGATGTGACCTTGCATAATGATGCGTCTGAATTATTTCTGAAAAAAGCAATTGTAAAGCATCGCCTATATGTAAAAATAGATGTCTTTACATCGGACACAAATTTCTCACAGTTTAATAAACAATAAGCCTGATTCGCTTTTTGAAACAACAATTATTTGCAAGATAAAAATGTTCTTTTTATTGTTTTTTTAATAGTAACACAACACTCTCTACTTATCAGATATATTTGGATTATATATTATATTGAAGATGTTCAGCCATTAACGTTCGAATAATGTTAAATTTAACAATAAAATGTTTAATCAGTGTCGATGTTCCAATATAAAGTTGAAATGAATTAAATGCAAAGATTCATACAACAAGTAGATATGTTGATGGTATATGAAATGCTGATTACCCCATTACCTGTTTAATTATTTAGAATTAGACTCAATATAAATTTTATTTAAACTGTCTAGGTAATCGGACAGACGTCGCATTTGTAGATTTACGTCTTATTACTAATAACATTACCGTGAAAACGAACTGATATGACAAAGGTAATGTGCTTTTTCAAACAGAACAATCTGAATAAAGTGCACAATTTTACCAAAGCCTTACCATTCTTCGTAGAGTATGTTATGATATTATTTACATCAGACTCAAGACATTTGCAAACTTGCTGTGCGTTGTACACCTTGCAGTGTTTCTTGCTGGTGAAGCCAGTCATTATATTAAGTACACTAACAACCTTACAACGGAACATAGATTTTATATTTTCCGCTTTCCCTTTACCGAGTTCATTTATGGGCTGGCTTGAATATGACGGTCGAAAGTTATTTAATAAAGAATATATTATGCAATTGAGTTTGCTTTGCTATTGATTTTGAAAGATATTATTATGAACAATACAAAATGTATACATGTCGCATAAAATTGGGCAACTAGCAAACCCAAAATGAAAAACAAACATGCACAGTACACAAAGGACAGTGTGGTGATTATGTAGCATACCTATCGCGAGATGCTAAATGTAAAGGTTCATCCCAGAGTGTCAGATAAAAAGTTGCGAAATACGTGTATTGTGTGCTAACGGGACTGACAAACAGCGTCGGATGTAAGGTCTTAAAGGTTCCGTTATATACAGGTTTTGACTACATAGAACATATAGGGATTCTGCCGGACCATAGAATAATGTCGGATAGACAGGATGTCGTTATACACAGGCGTCGTTGTAGACTGGTTTCTCTGTAATATTTTCGTTCTTCGTGGCATGCTAGGAACAATCAAAGTGTTTTCTCATTGGTATATTTTATCATGCAATAATTTCAGGCCGCGCTAATATTAACCCACTGCACAAAACAAAAAATTAAAATATTATTTGCATAATACCAATCGGTACTCAATGATTATTCAAGCAAGTATACATATAATGATATTAATCAATCTCTATCAACATGGCATTACGCGGGCTCCCTTAATGAGAAAGAGCTGGGTTTACAGAACCCGGAACAAGCTCGAAAGCCAAGAAAACTCTGAAAATAATTGACAATTACATTGTCGCTCAAATTACATTTAAAGAGCTTCAAAAGTCCGTAGATAAGGATGAGCAATAGGACGGTATATAATTAAATTTAGCTCAAAGGTTTCAACGTCTTAGACAAAGGTTTTGAATTCATACCCAGTACATAACCGTTCAATATAAAGACCTAAACATTTACACACAATGATTAGCTTGTTTGAAGAAATTTACAGATATCAGGATCGTTAAACTGGGTAACGGTATATCTCGAAAGATCCAAAACGCCCTGCGTAAAAAATGTAGTATACAAGCAGCCTATACCTTTGAAGGTCCGTCAAAATCTGTCAGCATCCATAAACTGGAGGTTCAATGACACTGAAAGTGAAACTGCTAACACATTATCCACAACAACAGTTTTTCCTATCACAACAACAACAGGGCATAATACAGCATTCTCGCATGAAGTACTCGAGAGTATAAAAGATATCGCCTGTCCGGAAAATGTCTTCAATGTGAATGCCAATGCGACGATGGTTATTTCGACATTGACTGTGGTCAGGATATTAGGGAACCGTCTGTCATGGTAGGAATTCCGGACCTGGGTTTATGAGATCTGACGAAAAGAGAATGTGCAATGACATCCGTGCTAGGGAGAAATTTCATCAGGACGTCACCATAATCTTGTAAACATGTTCAATATGAGGTATAAAAATGCCGGGGAGTTAAATAGAATTTGTCCAAGCATATAAACACATGAAAGCTAATGCGAGGTGAACTGAAAGAGTTGTTCATTAACATATAATTTAAAAGAGACCATTATACCAAAGATACATTCCGGTCTTATTAAACCACATTTCAGTCTTTCGCAGTTTGCATAACATGCATAACATGTAATATTGTGTTTCCGTTTCAGATAACCTCTGAAGGAGAGACCACTGACCAGCCTGTGGTTCTCAAGTTCGTTAGTTACCTATGTTTAAGATAAGTGTCAACTTTCTGAAGCATTTGATAAAAGATCCACAACCGTCACCAATGAGGACAGGGTTGCCAGGGGTTACCGGGTTTCAGTCAGCAATGACGGCAGCACGTTCTGTGGAGAGGACCCCGTCGTCATCTACGACTCGCCCTGTGTCAACTGCTCCAAACACGAAGGGATCGTGTCTTGCTTCAAACTGGTATTCTTCATAAATGAAATTATGACTTAATGTTTGCTGATAAATTAGACAATGTTTGATTTCAAAGATGTATGATTCATTACATATGTTCAAATAATGTTTACATGTTATTGAAAAATTCGGTTAAAGTACAAGTTGGTATTAATATATTAGAAATTAATAGAACTATTCAAATGCTGAATAAATACATTCATAAAATAGGTCATGTAAACTCAGCAGAAAAATATAAGCATGTTAACTTTCCTTGCGATCAAAACATAAAACAGTAAATAAGTCAATATGACCTTTTCTTTTCATTTTCTTATTTTGACCCCAACCCTGCTACTGTTATATTGTTTCTGTTGTTTCTGTTTTATTTTTATTAGTTTTATTATGTTATGTTATTAGTACAGTTACTTGTATGTTAATGTAATTTACAGAACAGATATTAGGCTGTTATTTCATAAATAATTGAACAAGTTCCTTGTACTTATGAATAAGGTGTTGGTTGAAGCTCATATAATTATTATAAAGTGTACACCATTGAATACCAACATGAATATTAGCTGCAAATTTATCAGGCATTAATTGCAATACAGATCAATGTTATTGACTAATTTAAATAATTATTTAAAAGCAAGTATTCTGCATGAGGAATGGTCGCTGCATTCATCCTGGAAAGACGTATGAATGCCTTACATGTCAGATCGATGTGTTTGGTAATGCAGATTGGGTACCAAGCGCTGGTTATTATGTATATTGTACTCTTCATATTTTGAAATTGCTGGCTCAAACCACAGAGCCCATATGTTGCATGTTATTCGCATATAATTACAATTTCCTTTGGTTTCATCATTTTACAGTTTTCTGATTGACTGAAATGCATCATGTGACAGGCTTTTATATTTCAATGAAGCCGGTTGCCTCTTTTAATATTCATGAGGGACTACTTTTTATTGTTGTTTACATGCAGTGCTGTCACACACACACGAAAAACACAAATAGAGTACAGTTTAACAGATTTATTCCCATTTATACATGGAATTGTCAAAAAAAGAATTAATAATAAATTAATTAATTAATTAACAATAAAATATAAACATGTAAAGTGTATCCTTTTTTCGTAAAGTTTCAGCCATTCCTATAGATTCGGCCACCCCCAGATAAAGGAAATTAACTTATATTTCTTATAAAACTTGTGCTAGTTATCTGTATCGAGACAATTCTATCACATTAATATTGTTTTTGGTTTTAAAAATTGCGAATTTTATATTTTGTCTGAGAAAATTAAGATTTTTAAAAGAAATTCCCAAAATGGCTACACGCTTTGTGCATAAGTCAAGAATTTTGTAAACATTCATTTTCAAACAGTATGCTAGTGTGTGTTAGTCTAATAAACAATGCTTCTAATGAGCTATATCCATATTGTAAAAAAAAAATTAGTGTTTTCTTATGAAAATTAAAGACTGAACCAAATGATAGGAAACATCTGACGAAGATTGCTAGGGTGCATTCCTAGAATTGGTCAGTATCTAAGTGATTTACTGATCTCTTTATTATCAGGCTTTCATTTACTAGAAGAGACCTTAAATTTATAGATAAAAGTCTCAGTGGTGTTGAAATTGTGTTCATTTAGGGTATAAAAGCAGTTTAACTCGTAAGTGGCCTAATATACAGGAAAAGAGGCTATGTTGTTCGTTTCTTTTTGCCTATTCGATGAGCATTATGCATGAAAGAAAAGAAAGAACATATAGAGAAAATTCAACACAAACATAAAAAATACTTTTTGGATAAAAATATTTAATATTTATAATTAAATGTATATTTATCAAAAAAGGAAAACAAATTAAATTTAACAAACACAAACATAAAAATGAATAATTTTACAGATTAGGTCACAGAACGGTTTAGAAAAAACAGGTTTCAGTAACATAACAGACATCCAGTTGAACAAACGTCTGACATTCTTTTGACAAGGAAGCCACCAGAAAACCAAGCGAGCTTGGTATGCAGTCATCCCGTGGAGCTTGCAAAAGAATACCACAAGAACGCCTCGAACAATGTGCGAGGTGCATCACTGTCACCTCTGAGAGCTGAATGTCCCATTTATCATTGTAAAAATCCCATTTTCAAGTATGCAAATTACTCGCCAGCTGCAAAGCTCAAAAGACTACTAGAAGTAATTTGTTAACCTGGCATTTAGTAATGCATGGGCAAATCCAATAATCTATCAAACACAATTATTTGGTAGATTAAGTTTTGCTTACACATGCGACATGACGCGAACATGCATTACATTTATGCTTAAAACCCGTTTCACATGATCCTCCACTTACACGTAAATAAACATCTGAATGGTTTGTAGTGTTGCTTGCCCAAACATTGCACTTAACTTATAACTGAACCCGTAACAAAATCGCTTAAATGCACACATATACTCTTGTTACACCAGATACACATACGTTTAGGAAGATGTCCAACATGGGCGACTGATCCCATTAAACTGTATTGTGTGGAAGATGTGGCTATTGCAGCCGGAAGAGACGTCTTCATAATAGACATTGGGAGAGCGGAAATCGGATTCAGGATCTGTGAAGATGCCGTACTGAATAGAAAAATAAGCAGGATTGGAGCTGGAGCATTTGAGGTAACATTATTTTATCTCGTACTTAGTATATAGGCGTAAAAAAATAATGTTTGTTTCAGGTTACAAGACCTACACCCAAAAATGCCCCGACCCGAGAACATTTTAATTAAAGTTTGTCATATATTGTTTGGTTTTATTTACCTTTTTCCATTAATTAATTGTTTTTTGGATAAATAATTGTTTTGTTTTGATAGCATTCACTTCAAAACAATTTTCAAGGATATTACTAATGTTTTTAATATTCATTTAGTTTTAATATCTTAAAGTTGACCATTTACCAAATAAAATAATAATAAGAATAATTATAAATCCCAACCTACCTACCATAATGTTTGGGGCATGTAACCTGAAACAAACATATTTTACGCCTTAACGCAAATGAAATATTATGTCTGATAAAAAATGTAACTACATGTCAGTGTAGATCCATAATTTAAAGAAATGTGATGAACTAGATATGTCAGGCTATATTAAAGCGATTTGGAGTCGTTTTACTAACTCAGATGTTTTTAATAATCGAACGGATAAAAACCTTTGGACACAACTAAAGCAACCGTGTCAAAAGGTAGGAACAGTTCATTGGTGCAATTTAGGAATTAAGCAGACCCCAACCCCGACGCAGCCAGTCTTCTCTCTATCTCAATGTCACAAAAATAAAGTGTCATTTTCTCAAGGATTCAGACGACAATCCGGATCACCACCTTTTTTTTTTCATTTAGCCTATTTCAACCTTCCTAGACAATTTGGTGCAAATTGAAAAACACACACACCGACAAACAAAATAAGCTTAACCTCCATTGCGGAATAACTTATTGTAACTAAGCCCAGTTTAAGAAACACCAAGACTGCTTCCCATATGAATTACAGATACACTTAGCAACTGGCACTCTTATTAAAGTTGAAAATCGCGACAGTGGCTTTCTTGGCATCGATGTATATCCAAGCCTTCCTGACTGGAGAAAATGTGGAGGGTTATGTGGAACGTTCGATGGTGATGGAAGCAAGGACGCTGACGTATCCGCCACGTACCAGTATCTCATCGAAGAAAAGACATTGTCAATCTGGAGGTAATATGGGAATTTAGTGTAAAATTAATTGTAGGATTTTTATGTGCACCATTTTGTTTTTAATGAGGGCTGCTCATCAAAAAACATTATTCACCAGATAAACTTCGTTGACCTAGAAGTGGTTGGGTATTTATATTGCGTTGCTTTCATCCTAACGGAAAAGCATTTTCTGCAACCGAACTTGCGTTACATTGGCCATTTCCATTGATGTCCAATGCTGCAGACTATGCCTAACGGCAGATGAACGCTTACGTGTGTAAGCGTACATCACCAGCGATCCTTAATTTATTTTGTATGCTAGGTAAATATATACCATAACACAATTGTTGTTTTTGAATGAACATATACTTCTACGACTTCTTCACATGAAGCAAGTTCATTCTGCATATTGCCAACAATCAAAAACAATATCAAGTGTTAGGAATTTTTACCGAAGACAATTCTTACATTAATTTTAAATTCATCAAATAAGTAGCGACAATAAATTCTTACCATGTACCCATATCTGTATGACAAAGTACATGTACGATTGTAATTCAATTTTAACTTATACTCTAATCCAAATATTACTCCCGTTTATTTAGAAAACTATCAATACGGAATCACGATAAATTTTGGGTCAGAACAGTGTTCATCAGATATTAAACAGTTTTCTTTTTGTAATTTTGCAGAGTAACCACGAACACGAGGAATTTGTTCAGCAGAGAAAGCCAGGATAGTCTATGCCCGTGGGACAATACATTGAAGGTTTGCGACTGTGACCAAATAAACTCTCAACTTGCATTCGGTGGGAATATGAAAAACGCTGCTGTGAATTGCTGTGCATAATTTGCTAAAACGTGCTACGATGGTATAGCAAATGATTTGTTGCGATGTGATCTTTCATAATAATGCGTCTGAATTATTTCTGAAAAAAGCAATTGTAAAGCATCGCCTATTTGTAAAAATAGATGTCTTTACATTGAACACAAATTCCTCACAGTTTAATAATAATAAGCCTGATTCGCTTTTTGAAACACAAATCATTTGCAATATAAAAATGTTCTTTCTTGGGTAACACAACTCTCTTTACTGATCAGATATATTTGGATTATATATTATATTGTAGACGTTCAGCCATTTAAGTTTGAATAATGTGAAATTTAAAAATAAAATGTTAAATCAGTGTCGGTGTTCCAATATAAAGGTTGAAATGAATAAAATTCAAAGACTCATACAACAAGTAGATAGGTTGGTGGTATATGAAATGCTGATTACCCCATTATTTGATGTATCTATTAAACTGGATGCAAATTTTATTTAAACTGTCTAGGTATTCGAACAGAACAATCTGAATAAAGTGCACAATTTTACCATAGCCTAACCATACTTCGTATTTTATTTTATGATATTATTTACATCAAACTCAAGACATTTGCAAAACTGACTGTGCGTTTTATACCTTGCAGTGTTTCTTGCTGGGGAAGCCAGTCGTTATATTAAGTACACTAACAACCTTACAACGGAACATAGATGTTATATTTATCGCTCTCCCTTTACCAAGTTCATTTAGAGGACATCAATTAACAATTGGATTAAACAGGGCTGGCTTGCATATGACGGTCGAAAATTATTTTATAAAGAATGTATTATACAACTTATGGTTTGCTATTGATTATGAAATATATTATTATGAACATTACAAAATGTACACAAGTCCAAAATGGAAACAAACATGCACAAGATAGCAGTACACAAAGAAATTAATAAGTATAGATAAAATTGCAGGAGTACAACTAGTAGATGTAGTGGTAAAAGTTGAAAAATTTCCTGGAATTGTGTTTTTGCGACACTTCCGGTAAGACCGGTTGCATCCCACTATATTGTCCGCACTATGTCGTACGAGTTAAGTTAGTTCTACCTGAAAAACATGCATGTTGTGCTGTTGGGCTGGCTTGTGACATATACGAAATTAGAAATATACAATATTAGGGCAAGCTGTCATGAAAATAAATTGGAAATGCATGCCGATTAATATCATTGACTATCGTCTGTGGCAGCAAGTAAATGACGTTGTTGACACGTCACGGTGTGCGATGACTAATTATCCTGCATAGTTAACGCTATCGAGTACACAAAAATCTGTCAACAACGACATGCACTCAGTGGTTCGGATGGAAAATGTCGGATAAACAGATTTTCATAAAAAAGCGTAGGCCTACATGTACAATAAGGCCATTACGTGACATTATATGACATTAATTTACTATTAATACAGTTGTTTTAATACACAGAACGCATGCACATATAATTATACGTATGCTAATAAACAACTTTTTTTTCCATATTTCACTATAAACAAATTAGTCATAATACAATTATATGAAATAAATATATTACGAATTTAATAATTGTAATACACATAAACTTTAATAATATACAATTATGTACGAGAATGCATTATCTTCAATAAATAACAGTTTCAACATGTTTGTTCAATGATACATTAAAAAGTATGTTGAGTGGTTTGAATGGGTGTCGTCTGTGTAACATTCTACCACGGCACGCGGCTAGTGGTGCATAGATAAAGAAGGAAAATAACTGTGGGTTATTCTGCAACAAATAATGGGCGGAGCCTAATGTTTTGCAAATAGTTCCGGAAATTCGAAGAAATTGTTCCGTAAAATGCACGTGCTTAAACGCGCGACAGCAAATTGTGACAAACAAATCATTTTCTGCATTATGTAGCACAATAAAACCACACTTGTACTACACATTTCATACGTAAGTTCACAAAAACGTTTACGTTTTGTTAATATGCTTTTAATTTGCGCTTTTTAGCGTCATATTTTCACTGTATTATATCGATAAGGATGACGTCATTCGCTCAATGTTTATTAATAAAGCTTTTTGAATTGTTATGATTTATTGACGTCACTGAAACGCACGTGTGAATTCTCTTCTCGGAAAATGGGCGGAGTAAAGATAAATATAGTTCTCATTCATAACCTTTAAAAATACGAATTTTATATAAGATCGTGTTAGAATCGAAATAATTAACGGGTAACAGTTGGTTATTGCGGTTATAACCAGCGGTTTGTCGTTCCGATACTTGTTATCAAACCACTCGAGCTACCGCCCTCGTGGTTTAATTCCTATGCATCGGAACTCCAAACAGTTGGTTATTACCGCAATAACCAACAGTTACACGTCAATTATTTCTTAATCAACTGCTTTTAGTTATATATATTAATCATATTACTGGTTATTATAACTACAAAAAAACATACTTTTGATTTCATATGAAATTATCAAAATGTTGCCGTCCAGTCTGATGTGGCTTTGAAGTCACTTTTCACATATCCATCAAGAACTCTTCTTTTTATTAAACTTCACAAATTAGTAAGATA